>CM028328.1:43305428-43787046 GCA_016647705.1 Eucommia ulmoides | reverse complement strand
TTTTTAATTAAAAATTGATAATTAAACAACTACATTCATAAATTTAACTAACTAATTCACAATTTTAACTAAATCAAAAAAATAAACAACTAACAATTTATTTTAAAACAATAAAATAAATTTTATATTTTTCTAAAACAATACATTAAATTTATATTTTGTAATTGTCATACTTTGAGGGTTCAAAATGTATTTTTTTTTAATTAAACAACTGAATTCAAAAAATAAACTCAAATTAACTTAGAATTTATTTTAAACCAATATATTTTAATTTTAATTTTTTATAATTTGCCAAATTTTGAGGGGTCAAAGTGCACAGTTTTAATTAAAATTGATAATTAAAAAACTACATTCATAAATTTAACTAACTAATTCACAATTTTAACTAAATCAAAAAAATAAACAACTAACAATTTATTTTAAAACAATAAAATAAATTTTATATTTTGTTAAAACAATACATTAAATTTTATATTTTGTAATTGTCATACTTTGAGGGTTCAAAATGTATTTTTTTTAATTAAACAACTGAATTCAAAAAATAAACTCAATTAACTTAGAATTTATTTTAACCAATATATTTAATTTTAATTTTTATAATTTGCAAAATTTTGAGGGGTCAAAGTGCACAGTTTTTAATTAAAAATTGATAATTAAAAAACTACATTCATAAATTTAACTAACTAATTCACAATTTTAACTAAATCAAAAAAATAAACAACTAACAATTTATTTTAAAACAATAAAATAAATTTTATATTTTTCTAAAACAATACATTAAATTTTATATTTTTGTAATTGTCGTACTTTTAGGGGTCAAAATGTATTTTTTTTTAATTAAACAACTAAATTCAAAAAATAAACTCAAATTAACTTAGAATTTATTTAAACCAATATATTTTATTTTAATTTTTATAATTTGCCAAATTTTGAGGGGTCAAAGTGCACAGTTTTTAATTAAAATTGATAATTAAACAACTACATTCATAAATTTAACTAACTAATTCACAATTTTAACTAAATCAAAAAAAATAAACAACTAACAATTTATTTTAAAACAATAAATAAATTTTATATTTTTTCTAAAACAATACATTAAATTTTATATTTTTGTAACTGTCGTACTTTTAGGGGTCAAAATGTATTTTTTTTTTAATTAAACAACTAAATTCAAAAAATAAACTCAAATTAACTTAGAATTTATTTTAAACCAATATATTTTAATTTAAATTTTTATAATTTGCCAAATTTTGAGGGGTCAAAGTGCACAGTTTTTAATTAAAAATTGATAATTAAACAACTACATTCATAAATTTAACTAACTAATTCACAATTTTAACTAAATCAAAAAAAATAAACAACTAACAATTTATTTTAAAACAATAAAATAAATTTTATATTTTTCTAAAATAATACATTAAATTTTATATTTTTGTAACTGTCGTACTTTTAGGGGTCAAAATGTATTTTTTTTTAATTAAACAACTAAATTCCAAAAATAAACTCAAATTAACTTAGAATTTATTTAAAACCAATATATTTTAATTTTATTTTATAATTTTGAAATTTTGAGGGGTCAAAGTGCACAGTTTTTAATAAAAATTGATAATTAAACAACTACATTCATAAATTTAACTAACTAATTCACAATTTTAACTAATCCAAAAAAATAAACAACTAACAATTTATTTTAAACAATAAATAAATTTTATATTTTTGTATTGTCATACTTTGAGGGGTCAAATGTATTTGTTTTATTAAACAACTAAATTCAAAAAATAAAATCAAATTACTTAGAATTTATTTTAAACCAATATATTTTTATTTAATTTTTATAATTTATCAATTTTGAGGGGTCAAAATGCACAGTTTTTAATTAAAAATTGATAATTAAACACACTACATTCATAATTAACTAACTAATTCACAATTTTAACTAAATCCAAAAAAAATAAACAACTAACAATTTATTTTAAAACAATAAAATAATTTTATATTTTTGTAAAACAATACATTAAATTTTATATTTTTGTAATTGTCATACTTTGAGGGGTCAAATGTATTTTTTTTAGTTAAACAACTAAATTCAAAAAATAAACTCAAATTAACTTAGAATTTATTTTAAACCAATATATTTTAATTTTGATTTTTATAATTTGTCAAATTTTGGGGGGTCAAAGTGCACAGTTTTTAATTAAAAATTGATAATTAAACAACTACATTCATAAATTTAACTAACTAATTCACAATTTTAACTAAATCAAAAAAAATAAACAACTAACAATTTATTTTAAAACAATAAAATAAATTTTATATTTTTCTAAAACAATACATTAAATATTATATTTTTGTAATTGTCATACTGTAAGGGGTCAAAATGTATTTTTTTTTAATTAAACAACTAAATTCAAAAAATAAACTCAAATTAAATTAGAATTTATTTTAAACCAATATATTTTAATTTAATTTTTATAATTTGTCAAATTTTGGGGGGTCAAAGTGCACAGTTCTTAATTAAAAATTGATAATTAAACAACTACATTCATAAATTTAACTAACTAATTCACAATTTTAACTAAATCCAAAAAATAAACAACTAACAATTTATTTTAAAACAATAAATTAAATTTTATATTTTTTGTAATTGTCATACTTTGAGGGGTCAAAATGTATTTGGTTTTAATTAAACAACAAAATTCAAAAATAAATCAAATTAACTTAGAATTTATTTTAAACCAATATATTTTACTTTTAATTTTTATAATTTATCAAATTTTGAGGGGTCAAAGTGCACAGTTTTTAATTAAAAATTGATAATTAAACAACTACATTCATAATTTAACTAACTAATTCACAATTTTAAATAAATCAAAAAAATAAACAACTAACAATTTATTTTAAAACAATAAAATAATTTTATATTTTTCTAAAACAATACATTAAATTTTATATTTTTGTAATTGTCATACTTTGAGGGGTCAAAATGTATTTTTTTTAATTAAACAACTAAATTCAAAAAATAAACTCAAATTAACTTAGAATTTATTTTAAACCAATATATTTTAATTTTGATTTTTATAATTTGCCAAATTTTGAGGGGTCAAAGTGCACAGTTTTTAATTAAAAATTGATAATTAAACAACTACATTCATAAATTTAACTAACCAATTCACAATTTTAACTAAATCCAAAAAAATAAACAACTAACAATTTATTTTAAAACAATAAAATAAATTTTATATTTTTTTAAAACAATAAATTAAATTTTATATTTTTGTAATTGTCCTACTTTGAGGGGTCAAAATGTATTTGTTTTAATTAAACAACTAAATTCAAAAAATAAAATCAAATTAACTTAGAATTTATTTAAACCAATATATTTTAATTTTAATTTTTATAATTTATCAAATTTTGAGGGGTCAAAGTGCACAGTTTTTAATTAAAAAGTGATAATTAAACAACTACATTCATAAATTTAACTAACTAATTCACAATTTTAACTAAATCAAAAAAAATAAACAACTAACAATTTATTTTAAAACAATAAAATAAATTTTATATTTTTCTAAAACAATACATTAAATTTTATATTTTTGTAATTGTCGTACTTTGAGGGGTCAAAATATATTTTTTTTTAATTAAACAACTAAATTCAAAAAATAAACTCAAATGAATTTATAATTTATTTTAAAACAATATATGTTAATTTTAATTTTTATAATTTGCCAAATTTTGAGGGGTCAAAGTGCACAGTTTTTAATTAAAAATTGATAATTAAACAACTACATTCATAAATTTAACTAACCAATTCACAATTTTAACTAAATCCAAAAAAATAAACAACTAACAATTTATTTTAAAACAATAAAATAAATTTTATATTTTGTAAAACAATACATTAAATTTTATATTTTTGTAATTGTCATACTTTGAGGGGTCAAAATGTATTTTTTTTAATTAAACAACTAAATTCAAAAATAAACTCAAATTAACTTAGAATTTATTTTAAACCAATATATTTTAATTTTGATTTTTATAATTTGTCAAATTTTGGGGGGTCAAAGTGCACAGTTTTTAATTAAAAATTGATAATTAAACAACTACATTCATAAATTTAACTAACTAATTCACAATTTTAACTAAATCAAAAAAAAATAAACAACTAACAATTTATTTAAAACAATAAAATAAATTTTATATTTTTGTAATTGTCATACTTTGAGGGGTCAAAATGTATTTGTTTTAATTAAACAACTAAATTCAAAAAATAAAATCAAATTAACTTAGAATTTATTTTAAGCCAATATATTTTTATTTTAATTTTTATAATTTATCAAATTTTGAGGGGTCAAAGTGCACAGTTTTTAATTAAAAATTGATAATTAAACAACTACATTCATAAATTTAACTAACTAATTCACAATTTTAACTAAATCAAAAAAAATAAACAACTAACAATTTATTTTAAAACAATAAAATAAATTTTATATTTTGTAAAACAATACATTAAATTTTATATTTTTGTAATTGTCATACTTTGAGGGGTCAAAATGTATTTTTTTTAATTAAACAACTAAATTCAAAAAATAAACTCAAATTAACTTAGAATTTATTTTAAACCAATATATTTTAATTTTGATTTTTATAATTTGTCAAATTTTGGGGGGTCAAAGTGCACAGTTTTTAATTAAAAATTGATAATTAAACAACTACATTCATAAATTTAACTAACTAATTCACAATTTTAACTAAATCAAAAAAAATAAACAACTAACAATTTATTTTAAAACAATAAAATAAATTTTATATTTTTTTAAAACAATAAATTAAATTTATATTTTTGTAATTGTCATACTTTGAGGGGTCAAAATGTATTTGTTTTAATTAAACAACTAAATTCAAAAAATAAACTCAAATTAACTTAGAATTTATTTTAAACCAATATATTTTACTTTTAATTTTTATAATTTATCAAATTTTGAGGGGTCAAAGTGCACAGTTTTTAATTAAAAATTGATAATTAAACAACTACATTCATAAATTTAACTAACTAATTCACAATTTTAACTAAATCAAAAAAAATAAACAACTAACAATTTATTTTAAAACAATAAAATAAATTTTATATTTTTCTAAAACAATACATTAAATTTTATATTTTTGTAATTGTCATACTTTGAGGGGTCAAAATGTATTTTTTTTAATTAAACAACTAAATTCAAAAAATAAACTCAAATTAACTTAGAATTTATTTTAAACCAATATATTTTAATTTGATTTTTATAATTTGCCAAATTTTGAGGGGTCAAAGTGCACAGTTTTTAATTAAAAATTGATAATTAAACAACTACATTCATAAATTTAACTAACCAATTCACAATTTTAACTAAATCCAAAAAATAAACAACTAACAATTTATTTTAAAACAATAAAATAAATTTTATATTTTTTTAAAACAATAAATTAAATTTTATATTTTTGTAATTGTCCTACTTTGAGGGGTCAAAATGTATTTGTTTTAATTAAACAACTAAATTCAAAAAATAAAATCAAATTAACTTAGAATTTATTTTAAACCAATATATTTTAATTTTAATTTTTATAATTTATCAAATTTTGAGGGGTCAAAGTGCACAGTTTTTAATTAAAAAGTGATAATTAAACAACTACATTCATAAATTTAACTAACTAATTCACAATTTTAACTAAATCAAAAAAATAAACAACTAACAATTTATTTTAAAACAATAAAATAAATTTTATATTTTTCTAAAACAATACATTAAATTTTATATTTTTGTAATTGTCGTACTTTGAGGGGTCAAAATATATTTTTTTTTAATTAAACAACTAAATTCAAAAATAAACTCAAATGAATTTATAATTTATTTTAAAACAATATATGTTAATTTTAATTTTTATAATTTGCCAAATTTTGAGGGGTCAAAGTGCACAGTTTTTAATTAAAAATTGATAATTAAACAACTACATTCATAAATTTAACTAACCAATTCACAATTTTAACTAAATCCAAAAAAATAAACAACTAACAATTTATTTTAAAACAATAAAATAAATTTTATATTTTTGTAAAACAATACATTAAATTTTATATTTTTGTAATTGTCATACTTTGAGGGGTCAAAATGTATTTTTTTTAATTAAACAACTAAATTCAAAAAATAAACTCAAATTAACTTAGAATTTATTTTAAACCAATATATTTTAATTTTGATTTTTATAATTTGTCAAATTTTGGGGGTCAAAGTGCACAGTTTTTAATTAAAAATTGATAATTAAACAACTACATTCATAAATTTAACTAACTAATTCACAATTTTAACTAAATCAAAAAAAATAAACAACTAACAATTTATTTTAAAACAATAAAATAAATTTTATATTTTTCTAAAACAATACATTAAATTTTATATTTTTGTAACTGTCGTACTTTTAGGGGTCAAAATGTATTTTTTTTTTTAATTAAACAACTAAATTCAAAAAATAAACTCAAATTAACTTAGAATTTATTTTAAACCAATATATTTTAATTTAAATTTTTATAATTTGCCAAATTTTGAGGGGTCAAAGTGCACAGTTTTTAATTAAAATTGATAATTAAACAACTACATTCATAAATTTAACTAACTAATTCACAATTTTAACTAAATCAAAAAAATAAACAACTAACAATTTATTTTAAAACAATAAAATAAATTTTATATTTTTCTAAAATAATACATTAAATTTTATATTTTTGTAACTGTCGTACTTTTAGGGTCAAAATGTATTTTTTTTTAATTAAACAACTAAATTCCAAAATAAACTCAAATTAACTTAGAATTTATTTTAAACCAATATATTTTAATTTTAATTTTTATAATTTGCAAAATTTTGAGGGGTCAAAGTGCACAGTTTTTAATTAAAATTGATAATTAAACAACTACATTCATAAATTTAACTAACTAATTCACAATTTTAACTAAATCAAAAAAATAAACAACTAACAATTTATTTTAAAACAATAAAATAAATTTTATATTTTTGTAATTGTCATACTTTGAGGGGTCAAAATGTATTTGTTTTAATTAAACAACTAAATTCAAAAAATAAAATCAAATTAACTTAGAATTTATTTTAAACCAATATATTTTTATTTTAATTTTTATAATTTATCAATTTTGAGGGGTCAAAATGCACAGTTTTTAATTAAAAATTGATAATTAAACAACTACATTCATAAATTTAACTAACTAATTCACAATTTTAACTAAATCCAAAAAAATAAACAACTAACAATTTATTTTAAAACAATAAAATAAATTTTATATTTTTGTAAAACAATACATTAAATTTTATATTTTTGTAATTGTCATACTTTGAGGGGTCAAAATGTATTTTTTTTAGTTAAACAACTAAATTCAAAAATAAACTCAAATTAACTTAGAATTTATTTTAAACCAATATATTTTAATTTTGATTTTTATAATTTGTCAAATTTTGGGGGGTCAAAGTGCACAGTTTTTAATTAAAAATTGATAATTAAACAACTACATTCATAAATTTAACTAACTAATTCACAATTTTAACTAAATCAAAAAAAATAAACAACTAACAATTTATTTTAAAACAATAAAATAAATTTTATATTTTTCTAAAACAATACATTAAATATTATATTTTTGTAATTGTCATACTGTAAGGGGTCAAAATGTATTTTTTTTAATTAAACAACTAAATTCAAAAAATAAACTCAAATTAAATTAGAATTTATTTTAAACCAATATATTTTAATTTAATTTTTATAATTTGTCAAATTTTGGGGGGTCAAAGTGCACAGTTCTTAATTAAAAATTGATAATTAAACAACTACATTCATAAATTTAACTAACTAATTCACAATTTTAACTAAATCCAAAAAAATAAACAACTAACAATTTATTTTAAAACAATAAAATAAATTTTATATTTTTTTAAAACAATAAATGAAATTTTATATTTTTGTAATTGTCATACTTTGAGGGGTCAAAATGTATTTGTTTTAATTAAACAACAAAATTCAAAAAATAAAATCAAATTAACTTAGAATTTATTTTAAACCAATATATTTTACTTTTAATTTTTATAATTTATCAAATTTTGAGGGGTCAAAGTGCACAGTTTTTAATTAAAAATTGATAATTAAACAACTACATTCATAAATTTAACTAACTAATTCACAATTTTAACTAAATCAAAAAAAATAAACAACTAACAATTTATTTTAAAACAATAAAATAAATTTTATATTTTTCTAAAACAATACATTAAATTTTATATTTTTGTAATTGTCATACTTTGAGGGGTCAAAATGTATTTTTTTTAATTAAACAACTAAATTCAAAAAATAAACTCAAATTAACTTAGAATTTATTTTAAACCAATATATTTTAATTTTGATTTTTATAATTTGCCAAATTTTGAGGGGTCAAAGTGCACAGTTTTTAATTAAAAATTGATAATTAAACAACTACATTCATAAATTTAACTAACCAATTCACAATTTTAACTAAATCCAAAAAATAAACAACTAACAATTTATTTTGAAACAATAAAATAAATTTTATATTTTTTTAAAACAATAAATAATTTATATTTTTGTAATTGTCCTACTTTGAGGGGTCAAAATGTATTTGTTTTAATTAAACAACTAAATTCAAAAATAAAATCAAATTAACTTAGAATTTATTTTAAACCAATATATTTTAATTTTAATTTTTATAATTTGCAAAATTTTGAGGGGTCAAAGTGCACAGTTTTTAATTAAAAATTGATAATTAAACAACTACATTCATAAATTTAACTAACTAATTCACAATTTTAACTAAATCAAAAAAAATAAACAACTAACAATTTATTTTAAAACAATAAAATAAATTTTATATTTTTGTAATTGTCATACTTTGAGGGGTCAAAATGTATTTGTTTTAATTAAACAACTAAATTCAAAAAATAAAATCAAATTAACTTAGAATTTATTTTAAACCAATATATTTTTATTTTAATTTTTATAATTTATCAAATTTTGAGGGGTCAAAATGCACAGTTTTTAATTAAAAATTGATAATTAAACAACTACATTCATAAATTTAACTAACTAATTCACAATTTTAACTAAATCCAAAAAAATAAACAACTAACAATTTATTTTAAAACAATAAAATAAATTTTATATTTTTGTAAAACAATACATTAAATTTTATATTTTTGTAATTGTCATACTTTGAGGGGTCAAAATGTATTTTTTTTTAGTTAAACAACTAAATTCAAAAAATAAACTCAAATTAACTTAGAATTTATTTTAAACCAATATATTTTAATTTTGATTTTTATAATTTGTCAAATTTTGGGGGGTCAAAGTGCACAGTTTTTAATTAAAAATTGATAATTAAACAACTACATTCATAAATTTAACTAACTAATTCACAATTTTAACTAAATCAAAAAAAATAAACAACTAACAATTTATTTTAAAACAATAAAATAAATTTTATATTTTTCTAAAACAATACATTAAATATTATATTTTTGTAATTGTCATACTGTAAGGGGTCAAAATGTATTTTTTTTAATTAAACAACTAAATTCAAAAATAAACTCAAATTAAATTAGAATTTATTTTAAACCAATATATTTTAATTTAATTTTTTATAATTTGTCAAATTTTGGGGGGTCAAAGTGCACAGTTCTTAATTAAAAATTGATAATTAAACAACTACATTCATAAATTTAACTAACTAATTCACAATTTTAACTAAATCCAAAAAATAAACAACTAACAATTTATTTTAAAACAATAAATAAATTTTATATTTTTTTAAAACAATAAATTAAATTTTATATTTTTGTAATTGTCATACTTTGAGGGGTCAAAATGTATTTGTTTTAATTAAACAACAAAATTCAAAAAATAAAATCAAATTAACTTAGAATTTATTTTAAACCAATATATTTTACTTTTAATTTTTATAATTTATCAAATTTTGAGGGGTCAAAGTGCACAGTTTTTAATTAAAAATTGATAATTAAACAACTACATTCATAAATTTAACTAACTAATTCACAATTTTAACTAAATAAAAAAAATAAACAACTAACAATTTATTTTAAAACAATAAAATAAATTTTATATTTTTCTAAAACAATACATTAAATTTTATATTTTTGTAATTGTCATACTTTGAGGGGTCAAAATGTATTTTTTTTAATTAAACAACTAAATTCAAAAAATAAACTCAAATTAACTTAGAATTTATTTTAAACCAATATATTTTAATTTTGATTTTTATAATTTGCCAAATTTTGAGGGGTCAAAGTGCACAGTTTTTAATTAAAAATTGATAATTAAACAACTACATTCATAAATTTAACTAACCAATTCACAATTTTAACTAAATCCAAAAAATAAACAACTAACAATTTATTTTAAAACAATAAAATAAATTTTATATTTTTTTAAAACAATAAATTAAATTTTATATTTTCGTAATTGTCCTACTTTGAGGGGTCAAAATGTATTTGTTTTAATTAAACAACTAAATTCAAAAATAAAATCAAATTAACTTAGAATTTATTTTAAACCAATATATTTTAATTTTAATTTTTATAATTTATCAAATTTTGAGGGGTCAAAGTGCACAGTTTTTAATTAAAAAGTGATAATTAAACAACTACATTCATAAATTTAACTAACTAATTCACAATTTTAACTAAATCAAAAAAATAAACAACTAACAATTTATTTTAAAACAATAAAATAAATTTTATATTTTTCTAAAACAATACATTAAATTTTATATTTTTGTAATTGTCGTACTTTTAGGGGTCAAAATATATTTTTTTTTAATTAAACAACTAAATTCAAAAAATAAACTCAAATGAATTTATAATTTATTTTAAAACAATATATGTTAATTTTAATTTTTATAATTTGCCAAATTTTGAGGGGTCAAAGTGCACAGTTTTTAATTAAAAATTGATAATTAAACAACTACATTCATAAATTTAACTAACCAATTCACAATTTTAACTAAATCCAAAAAAATAAACAACTAACAATTTATTTTAAAACAATAAAATAAATTTTATATTTTTGTAAAACAATACATTAAATTTTATATTTTTGTAATTGTCATACTTTGAGGGGTCAAAATGTATTTTTTTTAATTAAACAACTAAATTCAAAAATAAACTCAAATTAACTTAGAATTTATTTTAAACCAATATATTTTAATTTTGATTTTTATAATTTGTCAAATTTTGGGGGGTCAAAGTGCACAGTTTTTAATTAAAAATTGATAATTAAACAACTACATTCATAAATTTAACTAACTAATTCACAATTTTAACTAAATCAAAAAAATAAACAACTAACAATTTATTTTAAAACAATAAAATAAATTTTATATTTTTGTAATTGTCATACTTTGAGGGGTCAAAATGTATTTGTTTTAATTAAACAACTAAATTCAAAAAATAAAATCAAATTAACTTAGAATTTATTTTAAACCAATATATTTTTATTTTAATTTTTATAATTTATCAAATTTTGAGGGGTCAAAGTGCACAGTTTTTAATTAAAAATTGATAATTAAACAACTACATTCATAAATTTAACTAACTAATTCACAATTTTAACTAAATCAAAAAAAATAAACAACTAACAATTTATTTTAAAACAATAAATAAATTTTATATTTTTGTAAAACAATACATTAAATTTTATATTTTTGTAATTGTCATACTTTGAGGGGTCAAAATGTATTTTTTTTTAATTAAACAACTAAATTCAAAAATAAACTCAAATTAACTTAGAATTTATTTTAAACCAATATATTTTAATTTTGATTTTTATAATTTGTCAAATTTTGGGGGGTCAAAGTGCACAGTTTTTAATTAAAAATTGATAATTAAACAACTACATTCATAAATTTAACTAACTAATTCACAATTTTAACTAAATCAAAAAAATAAACAACTAACAATTTATTTTAAAACAATAAAATAAATTTTATATTTTTCTAAAACAATACATTAAATTTTATATTTTTGTAATTGTCATACTTTGAGGGGTCAAAATGTATTTTTTTTAATTAAACAACTAAATTCAAAAAATAAACTCAAATTAATTTAGAATTTATTTTAAACCAATATATTTTAATTTTGATTTTTATAATTTGCCAAATTTTGAGGGGTCAAAGTGCACAGTTTTTAATTAAAAATTGATAATTAAACAACTACATTCATAAATTTAACTAACCAATTCACAATTTTAACTAAATCCAAAAAAATAAACAACTAACAATTTATTTTAAAACAATAAAATAAATTTTATCGGTTTTATTTATTTTGAACCAAATCCTAATCCTTAGTTACCTTGTGTAACTTGGATTTTTCATGGAAATTAAGAATTTATTAAGGTCTCTTTATATTTCATTTATGGATATTAGTACTTTAAACATATATTTAAATCAATATTTTTGGTGTCGAATGGACGAAACTGGTGATAGTAAATGTTTCAGCGGTTAAAGTAGGTAACATAGGTAATTTGGTGAAATGTCCTATGGTAGTAACTAATTTGTATTCATATTGAGGTGATTTGATGAAAATAAACCATTAATAATGTCATCTTAGTCCCCCTTTAACTTTATGAATTTCGAGTTAACCCGAAACTTTTACTTTACTGAGTTTACTCAAATTCAACAGTTTTATGTTTTCGTTTGTTTTTTTGTCATTTTTTGTAGTATCTAGTGTGATCCTAAAGTATAAATTCATTACCTTTATATCTAAGTTTAAGTTTTATCTAAATTTGTACTTTTAATTCGACACTAACTATGCGAGACAAAATGCGGTATCCACACCTGCCCCTCTTTGTCACGTGAGTTTAATCGTAACGACAAAGAAAGAGACACAGATATTTTGTTCTGCTGGACATGAATATTAAAATACAAAAATTTAAATTTTTAATGAAGAAAAGTTTTGGAGTGTACCTAAACATTGTTGCATCTACCCTTTTTAGAAGCGGCAAATGATTTTCTCCAAGGAGGCTGAATGACCGGTCCTTGAGAGATGTTACTGACTTTCTTCACATGAGGATGAATGAATTGTCCTTGAATCTATTAAAGGTGGTTGAACCACCTGACATTGAGTATCTATAGGATCTCTTCAAAGGAGGCTAAACGACCGGTCCTTGAAGATCTCAAATGAGGCTGAATGACCTGTCTTTGAGTTTTTTGTGGAGTTTCTTCAAAGGAGGTTGAATGACTAGGCCTTGAGGAATCTCAAAGTAGGATGAATAACCTATATTTGAGGATCTACTTTGTATTTTTTTTCAAAGAAGACTGAATGACCGACCCTTGAAAAATCTCACAGGAGATTGAATGACCGTCCTTGACTATACTAACAGAATTTCTTCAAAGGAGAATAAATGACCAGTCATTAAAGAATCTCAAAGGAGCCTGAATGACTGGTTCTTGTGGATCTATTCCACAATACTAGGTGAATAACGACTCATTTCCATCTCTATAGTTTCTTGGGAAAGCAAACGTCAAGAACATACGAATGGGTCCCTTGGATATCGGTATATCATACTTCAGGTAAACTACATTCTTTCTCAATAGGAAAAGAATATTCTCAAAGGAGGGCCAAATTCCAGCCCTTGAGGATTACTATGACGTTTTCTATAAAAGATGTTGAATGACACGTACTTAATTACTACCGTTGCTTTGAAGAATGACAACTTGTCGACATCTCTATAGGTTCCTAGGAAAGCAAATACCCTAAACATATGAATTGGTTCCTTGGACATCGTTGTATTATCATAGGATAACTACATTCCCTACCAGAGGGTGAGGAATCTCCTCAAAAGACGCTGAATGATCGGTTATTGAGGATTACTACAAAATCTCTTTAAAGGAGACTGAATAACCCATCCTCAGAGATTACTACATTCCTTCCTAAACGGAAAGGGATATTCTCAAAGGATGCTGAATGATTGGTCCTTGAGAATTACTACAGACTTTCTCAAAGGAAGTTAAATCACTAGTCCTTGTGGATCCCAAAAAAGGCTGAATGACATATCCTTGAGGATCACCGTAATTTTAATCACTTATTGTCATCTCTTGGTTATGACCACGCTCACTTAGGAACTTTCCTACATATCTAAAACATAACTAAGAATCAAGCCAAATATAGTTCTAACTAGTAAAGTAAATTAGGATTGGGTAAAATGGTTATTATTAAAGAAACCAATTCCTAGGTGTCTTGTCAGTCTGAGATTGAGGTCGACATTAAAGCATTATATTTAGATATTTATTGATTATTTTATGAGATGGCTTGATTGAACCCTATTAGGGAGCCGACATATCTCATACTTAATTGAAAATCAGGTCGAATGTAGTTCAGACATATAATTTAAATTGATATTTGGTGGAAAGGATTCATGGATAGAGAAACTGATTCCTAGATCATCATATCAATACATGATTGAAAATGAGTGAGAAAATTCTCACTTGAGAAAACTCTCGGGGAAACTTGACATTTAGTGGAGTTTCATGGCCACATCCCACCTGGGACTACGGATGAGGACTAGAGAACTTCTTGTGGGAAATTTAACCTCGGTTAAAATATGACCCCGTTGTAGACTGGGGCTTGATGATATTTATTTATTTATAGGGATTATGGATTTTAATTCTTGAATTTCTAATTTTTCTTCAGTCATAGCTGGTGAATCTTATCAAGAAATCTTGACGGAGAAATCTAATATAATGTGTCCTAGCTCTAGTTGGGGTGAATCCTATCACAGAATATCAATAGAGAAATCAGATATAATGTGCCCCAATTCTAGCTGGGGTGTACGATTATGTACTAAGTGTTCTAAAAATATGACAAAGCCCACATGGGTTGCCCATATATCCTGAACTAAACGTGTAACTTTTAATGTCTATTGAGATTGAGAACTTCGTTGGGATTGTTTATGTATTTTATTTTTTAATTTATGTTTAGCCTATACTTTATAAAATGATCATCAGATGACCAAAACCCACATGGGTTATCTACATATACTGATTTCCTAGATCATGAATCAAGTCAAAATATAGTTTGACCCTCCTTGTGCTGATTTTATTTTCAAATTATCGAGCGCACCCACAATAGTTTCCTACGTGCCTTGGTTAATCACTAAGGATTAGGTTGTAACATAGTTTTTTTTATAGGTATCCTTTGTTACTTTACCTAACAAAAGGATTGGAATCGGCTTCCCTAGGAAGTCAAGGGACTTTTTCGAAGATGCACCCTGATACAGGGCTGAGAGCACAACGTGAAGTCAATATCTCTCTTATTCGACCGGAACCACTTGGGTTTCCTATGTACCTTGTCAAGTAACCAAGTATCAATTCGAGGGGTAGTTCATCCTTTTGATGAATGATTTCTAAGTTGACTTAGTTCAATCCCAATTAATAGAGGATTTCTATTTTAAGATGGCGACCGAAAAAGTACGTGGGTTGCCTATGTATCTCAGATAACTGAGAATCAGGTCAGCACATAGTTCATCCATGATTGATAGATGATTTTAAAGTTGGCGACCAAACATCATAAAGGTTGCCTACGTATCACTGTTTTCACAGAAAATCAGGTCGACACGTAGTTCATCATTCATTGCTGATTTGATTGAAAGTAAAAGTTCTAATAAACTTTAACCTAAGGTTTAAAGGGAATAAAATTCTGCTTTGGATCACACTATATAATACAGAAAAAACAACAAAAATAAGAAAACACAAAAACTGTTGAATTTAACTAAATTCGGTAAAGTAAAAGTTTCGACTCAATCTGAGGATTCCTAAAATTAAAGGGAGGATAAGATGGTTGTATTAAAGGATGATTTTATCACCATTAACATGAATAAAAATTAGTACACCATTTTAATTATAGGATATTTTACCAATTACCTTTGTTACCTAATTCGACCCTAAAACATTTACTATCAGCGGTTTCGTCTATTCAACACAAAAAATATCTATCTAAATACTTGTTTAAATTTTAAATATATATAAAATAAATGCTAAATACCATGGTCAAGTCTTATAAATGTCATGACCAATCCAAGTTACATAAGGTAACTAAGGATTAGGACTCGGTTTGAAATCGACCAAACCGCAGTTGTCTTGACAAACCATCAAAACCCATCTAACCAATGGCCCAACCAATCATATTGACACATACAAATGAGCACTAAAATCCCAAAGTAAGCTTCCAAGAAGTTGCCTACAAAATATCTAAGCAAAGAACCAAGTCACTTAGGAAGTAACCAACTGTTACCAAAACTAAACCGATTCAGTTCGCCACCTAGGCAAGGCATTTTATGATCATTAAATGTCCATACCATCAATTATTAAATTACTGGGATAACATTTCAAGACTAGGGTCAAGTAATGAAGATATGTTGAGCAAAATATCTCAAACTAAGTAAAGCATATGAAATGTAACTATCGGTTACAAGGCAAACTGAGTCGATTTGATCCAAAACCAACTGAATCAAACCTCATCATATCAAGGGTCACTTTCAAGATTTAAATTTAAAGTGACACCTAAAGACTAAATTCAAAGAAACTTGGAAGCTTTAACGGAAACCAAATCAAAATAGTAAAACTAATCGGTACTTAGCCACCAAACTGAACTGGATGTATCACTTCAAGCCAATAATGACCCCATGTTCAACCAATCATATTCAAGGAAGGCTAATTACGACCATTGATTACCAATCATTACTAAATATAGTTAAAGATTTAATAATCATTACCAAATATTTAAAGATCTTACAAAATCTTCCAAATTTATCCAAACCAAAGAAAAATCAAAGAAAGAATGGAGAAACTCTAAGATAAACAGCCCCTAAGGACCAAGATGGGTGATAGGTGTAAAATACCTATCTAATTCTAAACCGAATTTGCCAGTTTTCGAGTATTTTATTGAAGTTTGAATATCGTTTTAGCTATTTTTATTAGTCAGGAGAAGGGATGTAAACAATCGGCAAACCGAGTGAATTGGTAGAGAAAATGTTAGCCAAACAGATGAAAAATGGAGGTTTCAAAGAACAGTGCAAATCCGCCTAGGCTAAGTACCCACCGCCTAGGCGAAAATTCATCAGAAAGTTGCAAAAGCTGAAGAATTGAAATCCGCCTAGGCGAAGTTTCCACCGCTTAGGCGAAAATCCGTCAGAAGGTTGCAAGGGTTGAAGTATTGAATCCTCCTAGGTGAAGTTTCCACCGCCTAGGCGGAAATCCATCAGAATGCTGGAAGTGTTGAACTTCTGGAAGAGCTGCACTGTTGTAAATCTGCCTAGGCGAAGTAGCTACCGCCTAGGCGAAATTCCGTTAGAAAGAAAGGAATCTAAGAAGTTAGTCCTCCGCCTAAACGAAGATTCTACCGCTTAGGTAGAATTCTAACTGACTTAAACTCTGCCTAAGCGAAGTTTCTACTGCTTAGGCAAAAATCGCAAAACAGGCCAAAATATCTGTTTAGATATTTTTTAACCCCTAGGCCTATAAATACCCCTTGCCCACGTCTGAAACTGGCTGTCAAAGAACCCTAACCCTAGTAGAGAGCTCTTAAGCTATATTTTTAAGATCAAGAAGGAGGTTCATCATTTGGATAAAGAAGGATCACTTGCGGATCGATCATTTGTGACAGTGAACCGTTTCACTTCCAGATTTGATCGTTTCTCTCTTGTTTTATTCTTTGTAATCACTTTTTCATATCTAATAATGTTGAATCCCTCTTATTTTTATGGTATATGGCTAAGATATTGTAGTAGTAGTTGAATGTTACTTAGGTGTAGTTGAAATCATGTAATCGTTTAGTTGAATGAATTAATGTTACTTTAACGTATTGTTTGTCTAAATCCGATTGTGTTTATCGTTATTCTTTATATTATGATTGTATAGATAAAATGAGAATATGGGATTTGACACTCGGGAGAGGTAACCTCGGATTCGGACGAGGGTAAATACAACGTGACTTTCTAATGACCCGGGAGGGCGTTAGAACGTATGCAACCCATGACGTTGGCTCAAAACTCATGCGACTTAGGGTCGTTAAGGAATTGAAGGGTACTTCTTCATTGACACGAAGTCGTGTAATCCCCCGTTTTACACTCGGGAGAGGTAGCGGAGGAGTTATTGATACAGAGGTTGTCAGATTAGATAAAAACCGTTATAGCTAACTAAATGACATCGATTATGCATTATATGAAAGAGATTAATACCTAAGTAATTAATGTAATTAGAACTAACTTAATAGTTGTTGTTTATCTTAGTATAGTAAATAGAAAACAAACGATTTATGATTAGTCGAGATAATATGAAATTATAAAAATCACAATACTCAACCGAATTACACGTATTTCCCAATTGAACGATATCTGATCTTACAAGATCCATTATATTAAAACTAGACCTCGTATACTTGTGAGTAGTCGATACCATGAGGACGATGATGTGAAATCCTCGACGCGTACAAGTTTTTGGGGCCGTTGCCGGGGACATTACGGTGTTTTTCAATTAAGTTGATATTGTGATCAAGTAGTTGAATGTTAATCACGATAATTATTTTGCTTTTAAATTTCATTCAATTCATTTATTTATTTGATTTATCTATTGAATTTGAGCAGTGAATGCGGCGTAGTCAACGTATTGCTAAACAAAAAGAGGAAAAAGCTACCGCTATGGCTGGAGCACGTGAAAATGTTCCACAACCACCGGAGCCGTAAGCACTTCAGCCTCCGGAGCATGAGAGGCCACAACGAGTCCTTAGGGACTATTATTGGCCACTCATGTTAGATAACTATTCAGGGATCCGGAGGCAGCCAATCCAGGCGAATAACTTCGAATTGAAGCCCGCCCTAATCAATATGGTTCAGCAAAACCAGTATGGCGGGAACCTTTACGAAGACCCCAATGTCCACTTGGAAACCTTTCTAGAGATCTGTGACACGATCAAGATTAATGGAGTTGCCGAAGATATTATACGGTTGACGCTATTTCCGTTCTCTTTACGAGACAAAGCAAGGGGTTGGTTTCAGTCGATTCAACCAGGGAGCATTAATACTTAAGAGGACCTTGCACAAAGGTTCCTCACTAATTTCTTTCCACCTTCAAAGACTTCGCAACTCTGAGGCGAGATTGCGCAATTCGCCAGAGAGATTTTGAGCCATTGTTTGAGGCATGGGAGAAATTCAAGGACCTATTGAGAAAGTGCCCCCAACACGGGTATCAAGATTGGTTTCGAACCCAATTGTTTTACAACGGGTTGGATGGCCAGACTAGAACGATAGTTGATGCAGCCTCAGGGGGATCATTGTTGTCCAAAACCCCTACCAAAGAAAATTTATTATTGGAAGAAATGGTGGCTAACAATTATCAATGGACGAATGAGAGGAACACGGGAAGATGGTCTCTTCTATCCAAGAATCTGACCATATAGGAACGCTATCGGCCCAAGTGTCCAAGCTCTCAGACCAATTGGTCTCCATGACTACAAAAGGGGCTTTGTCGAGTCAAGGGAAGGAGATTGCGGCAAGTTGTTCTCAATCCGGATTGGATAACGAGTTTGAGGAATGCCATTTTCTAAACAACTGTGCCTACACCTACAGGCCGGCTACAAACATTCTAACTCATTACAATCCTGGATTTCGTAACCATAAGAACTTCTCATATACGAACAATCAGAATGGTTTGCGGCCACCTCCGAGTTATGGAAATCAAGCTTCAGGATATCTAATGCAATCCAACTGATAAATGCAACAATCGCCAATGCATAATTTAAAGTCAAATTTGGATGAAGTGTTGGGTTTGTTTATGAAGAAGACTCAAACTATGATACGTGAGATGCATAACCGGCTGAACAAACATGAAACAGGGCTGGACTCAATTGATACAACTTACACAAACACTAACGCCACGGTGAAGGCTTTGGAGACTCAAATCGCGCAACTTGCTAGGTCCATCCAAGAGCAACAAAAGGGGAAGTTTCCAAGCAACACGGAAACCAACCCTCAGGAATGTAAGGCGATTAAGTTGAGAAGAGAAAGAGATGTGGAGGTGAGCAGGCCTATGGAAACCGAGCTAAGAGTGAGTCATCATCATGATGAACCGAGAACAAGTGCGGAGGAGGAAGTTGAAGTAGAAATCAATGAAAGAAAGGAGAAGCCGAGTGAAGACTTGAGTGGGGATCAAAACCAAGAGAAAGTCGAGGAGGGAAAAAAAGATGAAAGGGTGATACCGGGAAGAGTAACATTTTCAAAGAATCCACCAATTCTAGTAACACCATTGCCATATCCTCAAAGGTTCCAAAAGAGGAAGTTGGATGCTCAATTCAAAACATTTCTTGAAATTTTCAAGAAATTCCATATCAACATACCTTTTGAGGATGCATTGGAACAAATGCCTAACTATGGCAAATTCTTGAAGGATATCATGACAAAGAAGCAGAAGTTGGAGGAATACGAAACGGTGAAGCTAACAGAGGAGTGTAGTGCAATACTACAAAGGAAGTTACCTACCAAATTGAAGGATCCGGGTAGTTTCACAATTCCGTGTACTATAAAAAAATCTCATTTTGATAAGGCACTTTGTGATCTTAGGGCAAGTATTAATTTGATGCCTTCTTCCGTTTATCGGAAGTTAGGACTCGGAAGTGCAAAAATGACGATGATCTCTCTTCAAATGGCGGTTCGTTCGCTAACCTATCCAAAGAGAATCATTGAGGATGTGCTAGTGAAGGTAGACAAATTTATATTCCTGGTGGATTTCGTGGTACTTGAAATGGAAGAAGACAGAGAGATCCCGATCATCCTTGGAAGACCTTTCCTTACAACGGGAAAGGCCTTGATTGATGTGGATAATGGCAATTTGACCTTAAGAGTGAATGATGAAAAGATAAGGTTCAATATTTTCAACACTATGAACTTTCCGGATGAACCTTCCAATTGCAATCGAGTTGATGTTGTGGACTCTTGCGTGCGGGAGTTCTTTCTTGCAAACATAGAGATGGATTCAGTAGAGCACACTCTCACAAGTTCCTTATCTATGGGGGATCTTGGTGAGGAAGGCTCTACCACGGACCTTTGATGTTGTGGAATACATGCTGGCTTTAGACGCTCAATCTAAAGACGTAGAGGATCCTATTCATGTGGCGGAGATTAAAGAAGTTGAAGACTCTTTCTAGAAATCAAATCCACCTCACGGTGGATTATTACTCAAGAAATTACCGGAACATCTTCGGTATATCGTTTTGGGAGAGAATTCGACCAATTAGGTTATAATTTCATCAACTCTGATGGAAGAAGAGGAGGGTAAGTTGCTGAGAATCTTGAAGAGGCACCGATCCTCTTTTGCTTGGTCTATTTTGGATATCAAGGGAATTAGTCCGTCGGTGTGCATGCATAAGATTTTGATGGAGAATGCATTCAAACCCTCTATTGAACATCAACGGCGGCTAAATCCGACCATGAAGGAAGTGGTGAGAGTGGAGGTGTTGAAGCTCTTGAATGCGGAAATTATATATGCTATATCCGATAGTGAGTGGGTGAGCCCGGTGCAAGTGGTGCCAAAGAAAGGAGGCATGCTGGTAGTAAAGAATGAGAAGGACGACCTTATTCTGACACGGACCATCACGGGATGGCATGTGTGTATTGATTACAGGAGATTAAATAAAGAAATTAGGAAAGATCATTTTCCTCTTCCTTTAATTAACCAAATGCTAGATCGTTTAGGTGGATACGAGTACTACTGCTTTCTTGATGGCTATTCCGGTTACAATCAAATAGCCATTGCACCGGAGGACCAAGAAAAGACGACTTTCACATACCCGTATGGGACGTTTGCTTATAGACGTATGTCATTTGGCCTTTGCAATGCACCGGCAATGTTTCAACGGTGTATGATGGAATTATTTTCTGATATGGTGGAAGAAAAAATGGAAATATTTATGGATGACTTCTCAGTCTTTGGATCGTCCTTTGATCACTGTCTCTACAATCTGGCGCTTGTTCTTGACTGATGTGAAGAGAAGAATTTAGTTCTTAATTGGGAGAAGTGCCATTTTATGGTTAAGGAGGGGATCGTCTTGGGTCATCGAGTCTCTTCCAAGGGGCTTGAGGTGGACTGAGTAAAGATTGAAACGATTGAGAAGCTTCTGCAACCAATAAATATGAAAAGAGTTTGAAGTTTCTTGGGGCATGCCGGCTTTTACTGACGCTTTATTATGGACTTCTCGAAGACAGTGAAGCCGTTATGTCACCTTCTTGAGAAGGATACTTCCTTTGAATTCAATGAAGCTTGCATGGAAGCTTTTAAGGCGATAAAGGAGAAGTTGATCATGGCTCCAATTATGGTCGCTCCAGATTGGAAAATGCCATTTGAGATAATGTGCGATGCGAGTGACCATGTCGTTGGCGCGGTGTTAGGCCAACGGAAGGAGAAGATCTTCCGCTCGATCTATTATGCAAGCAAAACATTGAATGACGCCTAGGAGAATTACACCACAACTGAGAAAGAATTGCTAGCTGTAGTCTTTTCTTGTGATAAGTTTCATTCATATATCATTGGGTCAAAAGTGATCATCTACACAGATCACCTGGCTATTCGGTACTTATTTGTAAAGAAAGATGCTAAACCAAGGTTGATAAGGTGGATTCTTTTATTGCAAGAGTTTGATGCGGAGATAAGGGACAAAAAGGGGAGTGAGAACGTTGTTGCCGACCACTTATCAAGGTTGATTCAAGAAGACGTTGGTGAGGAGTCTAGAATCAAGGAAGTGTTCCCTGACGAACAACTGTTTTCAATCGAAAATGCACTTCCTTGGTATGCGGACATTGTCAACTATCTTGCCTGTAACGTGTTACCACCGGAGTTGACGAGAGCTCAACGGAAGAAGTTTCTTTTTTATGCAAAGTATTAGCTGTGGGACGAGCCATTCCTATTCAAGAAATGTGCTGATCAGGTGATCCGGATATGTGTTCCGGAGGAAAAAATGGCTAGTATTCTCTACCATTGCCATTCATCATCTTGTGGCGGCCATTTCGGTGCGACTCGAACAGCATCAAAAGTACTTCAATCAGGTTTTTACTGGCCTTCTTTGTTTAAAGATTTATATACGTTTGTAAAAACCTGTGATAGATGTCAAAGGGTAGGTAACATATCAAGGAGACATGAATTTCCATTGACGTCGATTCTTGAACTTGAGTTGTTTGACGTGTGGGGTTTAGATTTCATGGGGCCATTTCTTCCATCATTTGGCAAGGAGTATATTCTGCTAGCGGTGGATTATGTATCCAAATGGGTTGAGGCCGTGGCAACACCTACCAATGATGACAAAGCGGTGTTAAAGTTCCTTCAACATAATGTCATGACACGGTTCGGGACGCCTCGAGCCTTAATCAGTGATGAGGGGACCCACTTCTGTAACAAAATGCTCAATGCCTTGTTGGCAAAGTATGGAGTGAGGCACAAGGTGGCGCTACCATACCACCCACAGACAAATGGCCAAGCAGAAGTTTCAAATCAAGAAATCAAGCTAATTCTGGAGAAAATGGTTCATACAAATCGCAAGGATTGGGTAGTGAAGTTTGATGATGCTTTATGGGCATATCGCACGACTTTTAAGACACCAATCGGCATGTCGCCGTATTGATTGGTGTTTGAGAAAGCGTGTCATTTGCCAGTTGAATTGGAGCACCGTGCATTCTGGGCGATTAAGAAACTCAACTTTGATATAAAAGCTTCTGGTGCGCAACGTCTCCTCCAATTAAATGAAATGGAGGAATTCCGGCATGAGGCTTATGAGAATGCCAAGCTCTACGAAGATAAAACGAAGAGGTGGCATGATAAAATGATAGTCTAGAGGGAGTTCAGTCCAGGCCAACAAGTCCTATTTTTTAACTCAAGGCTGAGACTCTTTCCCGGAAAGTTGAAGTCCCGGTGGTTTGGACCGTTCCGGATCAAGCATATTTATCCATTTGGAGCTATCGAGCTAGAAGGTGAAGACGGACGAACTTTCTGAGTCAACAGGAAGTAGATCAAGCACTACTTCAAGGATGAAGAGCGAGTTGTGGAGAACATCTCCCTCGTTGAAGGATAGAGCCAGAATTCATAAACGTCCATGCTAGGGACGTAAAACCAAGCAACATCTTTTGATATGTCATCGAGGGTAACGAACATTCCCAACTTTTGTATAAATTACTTTTTGGAGATCGTATTGATCTCGTAATACTATTTTTTGTGGTGAATTGTTGAGGCTAGATAATTAGGATTGATTTGCATGCTAAAACTCGTTTGAGGACTGAAGAGGAAGTAAGAGGTATAGAAAAAAAAAATTAAATTGTGAAAACCTGAAGGAATCCAGCTTAAACACACTGGCGTAAATTTGCCTAAGCGGTAAAACCACCGCCTAGGTAAAAAATGGATAGAAAGGCTAAGAAAACATACTGGCGTAAATTCGCCTAGGCAGAAAAACCACCACCTAGGCAAAAATTGGATAGAAAAAGTCTGCATTTTACACTGGTATAACTTCACCCAGGCGGTAAAACCACCGCCTAGGCAGAAAAATGAAGAAAAGCTGAGTTCCTACACTGGAGTAAATTCGCTCAGGCAGAAAACCCACCGTCTAAGCGAATTTATAACGAATTCAGGGGTTTCACACTGGTGTAAATTCGCCTTGGCGGAAAAACCACCGCTTAGGCAAATTAACACCAGAAGGTTTTTAAAAGAGAAAAAGACGCTAATTCTCCTAAGCGGTAAAACCATCGCCTAGGCGAATTTACGCGACCCCTGTTTTAAAATGCAACAATCCTCTTCACAAACGACACTTCTCTCCTAAAAATTTCAAGAAACCTCTCAACTTCACCATCCCAAATCCCTTTCTCCCATTAAATATTTACCCTACATTGCTAAAAATTTAGATTTTCACCAACAATCTCCGTCCAAACGTGGAATTCCTCCTCCCATTTTCGAAAATTAGGGTTCGAACGGTAAAACAGTGCGATATCACCATTCTCCAGTGATTTGATCCAAATTTTTCAACAAGTGTCAATCATCCAATTTTTCATTTAGTTGTTGAAATAAGTGCTTCATTTTCTCATTTATTTCAAAAAATCATTGGATTAGGTTAGATCCCTAAACCTCTTTAAACCCTAAGTTGCGGTTTTCATGTTATTTGGGATTAAGGAATGATTAATGGTAAACCCTGTCATGTTTTTGTGTTGCTATACAATGTGAATAATTTATTGAATGCTACATTGCGACAAAAATGTGATTTGGTTATGGTTGGTGGAATATCTTGTGAAATTTGTGTTGATTAGCTTTGGTTGGTATATGTTTGAAAAAAATAGGGCATTATGTGTTCGCCGACCATGGTTTGAATTGCGTTTTCTATTGTTATTATTGTGGTTGGTGTTGTAATTTTGATTTACAGGGAAAATGGCAAAGCGCTGTGCAGCCAAGCAACCACGAACAAACGAACCTCCGCCTACTTCGGATTTCAACTCCCTAAAATTTGTCTCAAAGCCGGCTGAGAATCGTTACAAAGATCATAAGAGTAAGCGGCCTAGCATCCGTCAGAGAGGGTTTGGACCCTTGAATGATCTCCCGGAAGAAATCAAAATTTTCATTCTACAAAGACGATGGGAACAATTCTGTGCTCAACCACCATCAGGGGAGTTGGCCCTTGTTCGAGAATTCTATGCGAATATTGCGGAGGCCACGGGGTTTCAAACAAGGGTCAAGAACGTACCCATTCTGTTCAGTGCCGACCATTTTACTGAGTTGCTGGGATTAACGAGGCTCGAAGCCTCCAAAAATTTATCCGATGCCGCCACATCGATAATGAGTGCGGTGATTCAGGCCCTGACGACAGGCAATGCCCAGTGGACAAACATATAGCAAGGCCAGGCAATCTTCAAGTCGCGGTTTCTGAAACCGATCCCAAAGATTTGGTTTTCATTTATCTGCGCTAATCTGCTCCCGACCACCTATATGTCCGATGTGTCCAAGGAGAGAGCATTCATGCTCTACGGTATTGATAGAGGGATGCCCGTCAACGTCGACTAGCATATTTATTTTTCCATTATTCATACTGCCGGGACGAAGAAGGGTGGCCTTCATTTTCCCTCCTTCCTCACCGCGCTCTTTCAACGAGCTAGAGTTCGTATCACATCTACAAGCCCCTTTCCACCTGTAAAGCCACTTGATCTTGCAATGATTAATAGGTTATGGAAAGGCGGACCAAGTAAAGGAGAAGAGGGTCAGGAAGAGGAAGAAGCCGATCCTTTGGAGCCACCAACGCCTACAACCAGCCGCGGCCAAATCATCCAAATCTCACGAGATGTCCGTAGTCTCCAGTCCGATATGAGCCAACTTCAAGCTAATTTTGCTCGGATGGAGAGCTACATGGATTCTTATATCCGGCAACAAAATCAAAACCAAAGAGTTATTTTCGAACATCTCGGAATCGACATAGCGCGTTATACGCCCATGCCGCCTTCCGAGACTAATGAGTCGCCATCGCCATCTCCTCGACAATGAACAGTAGGAGGTTAGACTTGTATGTCTTCCCTACTAGGTATGTGTCCACCCCAGTTTTCAATACGTATTTTTCTATTTTGCTATTGGGTTCGCTGCTTAGGTAGTGAGGACACTGCCTCGTTTAAGTTTGGGGGTGTATAACCTGCAATGCATGTAGTTTTTGTTTTTTTTTTCTTGGGGGGATATGAAGGATAGAAAAAAAAATTGATGTAAAGGGGACAAAAATTCGTTTTGTGTACAAATTTTTTTATTAATGTTAAATTTTTGTAAATTTTGAAATTCTTTTTGTTATGCATGTGTAATGTTTAGCAATGCATGTATAAGGATAATTAGCAAAGGTAATATTAGTTTGTAGAATTAGAGTAGAATTGTTAATGAATTTAGTTGTACGAGCATGCTGAGTTTTTGAGTTCGTCCGAACCATGTCCCGATGATGAAAATTACCCCCTAAATTGTGTTTTAGGGTCGGAGGTAATGCAATTCACGTGTGTTTTGTGTGCTTAGCATGTCGATTAGGTAAAAAATTATTTTGATCCTAAATCGCACGATTGCATAAACTCGTTGTATAATTAGTTGAACGATTTGACGCTGATTATTCAGTAATGAGTTCATGACAGAAATGAGGAATCTAGAACTTGACTGGGGGATGCTTGAGGCGAAATTATAGGTAAGGTAATTTTGGAGTCATGATATAGGCCTTCATTTTTATCGCTTGAACCGTTTGAAACTAACCTGAAAAGTTATTCCCTCGTTCTCCTATCGAAGCCATAAAAAAAATTCACTTCTGAACTTGTTTCTATACTTTAACCAAGTAAATATTTCAGAACCATTGTCACTAGGAATAAAAGTGAAAATTGATTGAAAACAAGTAGCATTAGATTATGCTAACTTGAAGCGGGCAATCGGGATTTCAGTTTAAATATTTTTGGTTAACTATAAGAGTATTCACTTGTCAATCCTTTAGTTGTATCTAAACGCCCCTAAAATTGTACAAAATTGAATAAGTTCGGGGGTGTATGTTTGTTTAAAAAAATAAAAAATAAAAAAAAAACCTATGTGAATATAGTGTTTAATTTCGATTATTTTGACAAGTGAATACAAGTTTACTAAATCTTGTTCAGGGTAATTTCTTCAAAGATAAGGGGGTCATGAGAGAGATTTAGTGACAAGCGTTTGTATCTCGGGTCTCGTTAAAATTATAACGAGTTTCTATTTCTACGATACCCTTGGTCGTTCTCCAAAGCCTGACCAAGCCCTATTGATCACAGTGAATGTCCGAACCTACATTAGTGGATAGTTGAGCTCAGTCAAGCATATGGCTTTCCTTAATGTTTTAACAAGTTTAAGTCATGACCTTATTCATTGAATAATCCAATCCGGCATTTGATTAGTTATATATCTGAGTTCTCTCACACACACATTTCAATTGGATCTAAAATGATTTTAACTGATATTGAGTGTTGAAATTTTGGAACACCACGTGGTGTGTGTTATTCCTTAACCGAATTTGATTACGGGTTGTTGAGGGAAGAATAGCATGGTTTCTTTGACTGAACTTGAATCTCACAGGTGTGTACTTCTTATTTATTAATGATTAACTATTTATAGTTTAGAATGTAGCTAATTAGTGTAGTTAGTGTTATTTAGCATTAGGGTGTTTTGCTCGAGGATTAGCAAAATTCCAATTTTGGGGGTATTTGATAAGTGTAAAATACCTATCTAATTCTAAACCGAATTTGCCAGTTTTCGAGTATTTTATTGAAGTTTGAATATCGTTTTAGTTGTTTTTATTAGTCAGGAGAAGGGACGTAAACAATCGGCAAACCGAGCGAAATGGTGGAGAAAAGGGTAGCCAAAAAGATGAAAAAAAGAGATTTCAAAGGACAGTGCAAATCCGCCTAGGTGAAGTATCTACCGCCTAGGCAGAAATTCATCAGAAAGTTGCAAAAGCTGAAGAATTGAAATCCGCCTAGGCGAAGTTTCCACCGCCCAGGCGAAAATCCGTCAGAAGGTTGCAAGGGCTGAAGTTTTGAATCTGCCTAGGCGAAGTTTCCACCACCTAGGCGGAAATCCATCAGAATGCTGGAAGTACTGAACTACTGGAAGAGCTGCACTGCTGTAAATCCGCCTAGGCAAAGTAGCTACCGCCTAGGCGAAATTCCATCAGAAAGAAAGGGAGCCAAGAAGTTAGTCCTCCGCCTAAGTGAAGATTCTACCGCTTAAGCAGAATTCTAACCGACTTAAACTCTGCCTAAGCGAAGTTTCTACCCCTTAGGCGGAAATCGCAGAACAGGCCAAAATATCTGTTTAGATATTTTTGAATCCCTAGGCCTATAAATACCCCTTGCCCGCGTCTGAAACTGGTTGTTGAAGAACCCTAACCCTAGTAGAGAGCTCTTAAGCTATATTTTGAAGATCAAGAAGGAGGTTCATCATTCGGATAAAGAAGGATCACTTGCAGATCAATCATTAGTGACAGTGAACCGTTTCACTTCCAGATTTGATCGTTTCTCTCTTGTTTTATTCTTTGTAATCACTTTTTCATATCTAAGAATGTTGAATCCCTCTTATTTTATATGGTATATGGATAAGATCTTGTAGTAGTAGTTGAATGTTACTTAGGTGTAGTTGAAATCATGTAATCGTTTAGTTGAATGAATTAATGTTATTTTAATGTATTGTTTGTCTAAATACGATTGTGTTTACCGTTATTCTTGATATTATGCTTGTATAGATAAAACGAGAATACGGGGTTTGACACTCGTGAGAGGTAACCCCGGATTCGGACGAGGGTAAATACAACGTGACTTTCTAACGACCCCGGGAGGGCGTTAAAACGTATGCAATCCATGATATTGGCTCAAAACTCATGCGACCTAGGGTCGTTAAGGAGTTGAATGGGACTTCTTCATTGACACGAAGTCGTGTAATCCCCCGTTTTACACTCGGGAGAGGTAGCAGAGGAGTTATTGATACAGAGGTTGTCGAATTAGATAAACACCATTATAGCTAACTAAATGACATCGATTATGCATTATATGAAAGAGATTAATACCTAAGTAATTAGTGTAATTAGAACTAACTTAATAGTTGTCGTTTATCTTAGTATAGTAAATAGAAAACAAACGAGTTATGATTAGTCAAGATAATATGAAACTATAAAAATCACAGTACTCAACTGAATTACACATATTTCCCAGTAGAACGATATCCGATCTTACAAGATCCATTATATTAAAACTAGACCTCGTATACTTGCGAGTAGTCGATACCGCGAGGACGATGATGTGAAATCCTCGACGCGTACAATGGTATACCCTGAGCATTGACCAATGTGAAAGATGCCCGAACTATAAATACAGGGGCCTGTTGTCATCTTTTCAAAAGTTGGAAATCCTACTTTCTCTCTCTAGGCTTGGGTAGTGCTCTCGGGTCTCTAGGGTTTGCAACCAAATCCTTCAATAACCACCTCAAAATTCTACAGAAATTCTACCCTAGAGGAGCTCTTGAAGATCTTGGTGGAAGATATCAAAAGGTTGACCACAAACAATCGAGGACAACGAATAGGATCCAAAGGAGGAGATGAAGGTAATCACTTAGTAAAGATTACTTTCCCTAAGTAGGTATGTTTTCTTGAAACACCCTTTGATTTTGGTTTAAATATGTACACCATGCTTTAATATATCATGTTCATATAGTATTTATACATATATATATCATATACATAAAACATAAACAACAATCAAAGCAAAAGACATAAAAAATAAAAATAAAAAATAAAAAACAAAAAACATATCCAAATACATCAAATGATGACAAAATCATCAAACCATATAAAAATGGTTCAAAAACATCAAGACCATAAAAAATGTCTGAGAATATGTTTAAGAACATGTGAGGACCGAAAACAATCGATAACATGTTAAGAACATGTGAGGGTTCTATACAAAACATCTATCACATCATGAGTTGTGCATAGTCTCTGTGATTCTCTCATGAACACATCAAACGAACTCTTACTAACTGTTAATACAACCATATACTATTAATAATCTAATTTACTTTATGCTAAACGTCAAGATCACAGCCTGGCATTAAGTGTTCAGGCTAGTGGACTGACACCTTATATATATATATATATATATATATGATATTTTCTTTCCTTTTAAACTAAGAGCTAACATACTAACACTAATTTCACTAAAACAAAGTAGTCCAATTGTAGTGTTCTTGACAAAATCAAGGAGGTTATTCACAAACGATTGTACGATTCATGTTTTGTTTTAATTTTTTTTTTTTTTTAACTTACATAAATGAACTACGTGATTTCCTAATTCTCATTGATCTGAGATACATAGGTAGGCCACGTACAAGTTTGGTCACATATCTAAATAATTTAGTCCTAGTTTGCATGCTGGAACTACGTGTCGACCTGATTCCCCATGTATACCAGGATATGTAGGAAACCTTTATAGGGTTTGATGTTTAAAAAATACAAAAACATTTCATTTCAAATATAATGCATTTTGGAACTACATATCGACCTGATTCTCTGTGAAAATAGGGATATGCAGGAGGCCTATTTATATTTTTGTCTATTATTTACTGCTATTGAGTTATTGCTGCTTAGATTAGTATAGAATTTACTACTCTCATCATATCAAAAATTTAAAAACTTAAAAAAAAAAGAAAAAAAAAAAAAGAAGAAAAAGTGAATTATTTAGTTAAGAAAACCGAAGAAACTTACTTGGATATTGTTTAAAAGTGAATATTTATTTAGACTAAGGTACTGTCTTCGGACGGGTGTCTTGGAGTGTGTAAAACCTTCCTCGAGCATAATTGACCCCTCGAACTTAAAGAAAACCTCTGGTACAAGACCATTACAAGTCAAAACATGGGTCGTTTCTAAAACAAAAAATGAATTTCTAAAACCCTGGTGACTTAGCACACCATTTAACCCATGCTAAGTGGCGACTCCGTTTTCAAATTTAAAATCCCGGCCCAAGAGATTTTTCAAAACTGACATCTAGAGAAGCCCTTGAAAAACTATTTTCAAAATGAATGGATTTGGAAGACTTAGAGATGGAGGAATGAAACTTGTTTTCTATTCTTCCCGATCTCTACCTTCTCCGCTATCGAAATCTGGGGTACGTCACAGGTCCCTAACTGGGGTCGTGATTGGATAAGTTCTATTGGGGATTCTAATCAAACACTTTCGATTGTGTGATTTGTGATCATTGACAGTGTAAAATATACCCAGCCTACAAGCTGGGGAGGAGACTAATTAGCTATTGGGTTGAGAAGCTAAATCGGTTTGTCTCGCTATTTGTCAGTGGTGATGAAAAATGAATTCGGGATTATTGATGTAAATCCCTAAATACCTTTGCTGACATGTTTATTTTTGATAAAACGTAATTTTTAGGAATTAAATTTTATGATTTTGGCCGTTAGTGTAACACCCATGCCATGTAATTGTTTATTTAGTCTAGACATATTTGATATAATAGATTACTTGTAGTGCCATGGCTTGCATATTATTTGTTGGAATTGAGATAGTGAACCTCCTCCTTTCCATTTAGTCCTTTTGCTTCAAGTATTTAGACTTGAACATCAACATATACGCAACTGATGTCTATTTCCTGCATTTTTTATAGCCAAAGTTTTGTTAGAAGAAAAAAAAAACCATCTCCGTTCCTTGGTCTTATCGCCTGAACGGTGCATGGTAGCTGATGAGTGGTTTATTTACCAACAAATCAAGTATTTTAAAGTTCAAATATTTGTGTATTTTCAATCATTTTTGTTAGTTTAATGTGTTTTGTAGGATTACAAATAAATGGGAGAAATGGTGCAAAATACGTAGAGGTACAGTACTTTCAAGACCAATTTTGACTATGATACAATTTGATTTTGGGAAAACTAAAAACATGAACGTTGTAGATATATGTCTTATATTTTCATATGCTTTTGAATCACTTTAATTGTACTTTCTACGAGAAAGATATGGAAACAATACGAAGTAGGCGTTAGCGTTGTCCAAAGCACGCTGCAACGCGAACTTGATCGCGCTGCAGCGTGCAAGAGGGTGTTGCAGTGCCCAACCACTAGTATGGATGGGTTGGTTTCTACCCTTAGCATGCTGCAGCGCACTAAAACGCGTACTGCAGAGCTGTCTGCACTACCTGCAACCCGAAAACCCTAATTTTGGACCTATAAATACCTCCTTAAGTCTCAAAAAATGGGGGAGGCGATTTGGAGAGAGATAACCAACATTGGATACTCAATTTTGGACAAGAAACAACACATGGTGTGGCGATTTGAGGTAAAAATGATGAAGAAAACACCATTAGAAGCATTAGAGTTGAAGATTTGAAGCCCCACATCCCACAATAAAATTTTCTTTTCCCTTCTCTCTCCCTAATCTTTTGTTTTAAGTTAGTATTTGTAATATTGTGTGAACATGTTTACATTTATGAATTTATTTAGAAGTTTAGATATGGATTCATTTATGTTGTGTTCGTAATCTAGATCTAGGGCTTGATGCAGTCTCGTTTCAACCGTGTTAGATTATTTTGTTAATTGTTGGATTTAATTCTAATTTATGCATCTCCTAGGCCTAATGTGTTTGATTCATGTGGCCAATGAGTTAGACAATGTTAGGTTACCAATTTTATACTCTGAAGAGATTGAATTTGTGGATGGAATTGAGAGTGCATAATTTAGGTTGTTGTAAGTCCGGGAGAAAATCAACACCTAAGTAATCTAGTTGGAAATTTAGGATTTTGTGAAATCGAGAAGTGATCAAGTTCTAGATTTACCAACTAGGTTTTCCATTCAATTGTGTTTTCCTCTTTAATGCTTCCAAAATATGCTCCCACATGATATTTTGGTTGAATTGAGAACTTGAGATTTGACACTCGGGAGAGGTAATCTCGAGTTCGGACTTAGGTTAATCTCGAGTTTGAAATCAAGTTAAACACAATGTAGGCTTTAATGGATCCAGAGATATTTAGAGCTTGCGTAATCTATAAGGTCAGGTATAATGAATATTTTCACTTAAATATGAGATAGGGATACTAGTATTGAAGTGATTACATATTCTCTCACTTGATGCTCGGGAGAGATAGTGAGAGAGAAATAGCACGGGGACCTTGATTATTGAATGAAAATTATCTAATAATTACTTAATAGGATAACATGGGAATAACGAGATGAAATCAAGCCCCTAGAACATTTGTGCATAGAAAATCCATATTTTATTTTGTTTTAGTTATTTTAGTTTAAAAACCCAAAATTTGGATGCCTAAATAAAATTAGGTCACGACAATCGTGGTACTTAACGACAATCTAAACCAATTCCTATTGATACGACAATCGTACTTTTCCTATTCTATTAAAACGTGGCCGTACACTTGCGGTATTGTAGCGACAAATAAAATTCACTACCAGTGGCTTCTTTCTTTAGAAGTTGGTAAATCTTTGTTTATTGATGGTCTTATTATTTTGTCAAAGGTTTCATCCTGGAAGTAACTCTAAAGTCTACCAAACTTTTCTCAAAATTGAAAACCAAATATTCTATGGTGCATATGATTTTTCTGGGGTTATGGCCTCTTGATGAAGTTGGATTGCAAGATAGGATTTAATGAGGTTTTTGGGCTTTGATGTATTATTGTTTTAATGGTGATATATCAAATTAGTCTAGACTAAATAAACAATTGCACGTTTATAGATTTGATGTTTTGTGCATTGTTGGTTTGGTGACAACTGTAGGCGTACCATATTTGTTTCGAAATTGACTACCGTTTATCAAATCATGAGTTAAAATGAAGGTATGATAGTATGGTAGAACCTCTGACCACTTAAAGTACGATGGTAGTTAGAATTTTTAACCACTTAAGGTAGTATGGTAGTGTAGAATCTTTAACCGCTTAAGGTAGGATGCTAGTAAGAATTTCGACTAATTAGGTAGGAATGTATGGTAAAATCTCTAACCTCTTAATGTACATGATGAGTGGTTTATTTACCAATAAATTAAGTACTTTTAGATTAAAATATTTGCGTGTTTTCAATAATTTTTGTTAGTGTAATGTGTTTTTGTGTTGTCTTATAGGAATATAAATAAATTAGAGAAAATGTGCAAAATGAGTATAGATATTGTAACTTCAAGACCAATTTTGACCACGATTAAATCCTAATATGGCGAAACTCAAAACGTGAAAGTTTTAGATCTATTCCTTGTATTTCCATATATTTTTGAATCACCTTAATCGGAGTTCGAAAGCAAAAGTTACATCCAAAATATATGAATTAGGCGTCGACGCTACCCAAGGCACGTTGCAATGCGAATTTAAGCACATGTTGTAGGGCGCTCCTTTCTATAACACTGCCCATAGCACACTGCAACATGCTCCCATCAACCTACGCCATCTAGAAACCTAAAAACCCTAATTTTAAACCCTATAAATACCACCTTAAGACTCCATACCCAAATAGGGCGATTTTGGGAGAGCAACTAACAATTTTGGGCGATTTTGGGCTAGAAGACACCCCATGGTGGAAATTTTATGTGAAATCAAGGAGGAAAACACCATTGGAATCACTTAGAGTTGAAGATTTTGAGATCAAACCCACAATAAGAGTTTACTCTTCCTTTTTCTCTCCCTAATCTTTTGTTTTAAGTTTGCATTTGTAATATTGTGTTAAACATACATACATTTAAGTATTTATTGAGAAGATTAGCTATGGATTTATATATGTTGTGTTCCTAATTTAATTTAAGGCTTGATTTAGTCTTGTTAGAACTATGTTTAGACTATTTTATTAATTGTTAATTTTAATTTCCTTTTATGCATCTCCTAGGCTTAATGTGTTTGATTCATGTGGCCAATGAGTTAGACAATTTTAGGTTGTAAATTTTATACTCGAGAGAAGTTGAATTCATAACTGGAAATGGGAGTGCATAATTTAGGTTGTTGTGAATCCAGGAGAAAATCAACACCTAAGTTATCTAGTTGGGAATTTAGGATTTTGTGAAATCAGGAGGTGATCAAGTTCTAGATTTACAAACTAGGTTTTCTATGCAATTGTGTTTGCCTTTATAATGCTTCCAATTTATGCTTCCACGTGATATTTTGGTTGATTTGAGAACTTGGGATTTGACACTCAGGAGCGGTAATCTTGGATTCGGATTTAGTTTTAACACAACGTAAGCTTTAATAGATCGGGAGATATTTAAAACTTAGGTAATCTATAAGGCCAGAGCATAATGAATGTTTTCACCTATATACTAGTTAGGGATATCATTATTAAAGTGATTACATATTCTCTCACTTAATGCTCGGGAGAGGTAGCGAGAGAGCAATAGCACGAGGCCTTGATTATATTGAACGGAATTAACTAATAATTACTTATTAGGAAAACATGGGAATAACAAGATGAAATCAATCCCCTAAAACCTTTGTGCATAGATAATCCATACTTTATTTTGTCTTTGTATTTATTTTAGTTTAGTTTTATTTTTGTAAAAATTCCAAAAATTGAACGCCTAAATAAAGTTAAGTTACGATAATCGTAATACTTAACGACCATTTAAACCAATCCCTATGGATACGACAACCCTTACTCTTCCTATACTATTAAAACTTGACCCGTATACTTGCGGTATTATAGCGACAATAAATTCGCTACCAAGTTTTTGGCGTCGTTGTCGGGGATTGGCTTTTAGATTTTAGTTAATATTATAAATAAGTAACTTGATTTTAATTTAGGCATTTATTTTTTTTAGATTTTTTTAGTTTTTTTTGTTTTGTGAGGTACTTGGAGATGGCTCACCGACAAGTCCTCTTAAAATTTTCTCAATGAGATTTCAAACTATTTTATTGTGCTTGGGATAGATATAAGGAGTTGTTATTTCGGTACCCAATCATGGTTTCCCGAAGGAGTGTTAACTACTAAACTTTCTCGACGGGTTACAAGCCGCAACAAGAACTTGGGTGTAAGGAGGGAATGGTACTACCTTTTTCTACCAATTAATTGTAGACGAAGCCTATTGGTTTTTAGAAAACATGGCGGAGTTTGATTATCAAAGTTGGAATTATTCAACAATCTACCAAATCTTGGGGGATAGTCCCAATATTTCGGCACCATGGATTAACACCCGGCACCAATCGGTGGAGTCTTCCACCACCCTAGAATAAATGTTCACTACAATCATAAGGGAAACTCATATTTTCTTGAGGGAAACTCATAACCGTCTCAATAATCATGAGGACCCTCTTGATAATATTGACATAACCTGTGCCAATATCAACAAGACCGTAAAGTCCCGTGAAACGCGAATTGGTCAACTTGTTCGCTATATTGAGGCTGAGTCAGAAACAGTAACACTGAGAGACACACAAGTCACATCTATATGTGAAAGCCACCATGAGGAACCGAATACAAGCGGGAGGAACTTGGATGTGTTTTATGACGATAATTTTAATGAGGAGAAAATGCAAGAAATGTTCGATGATAAAGAATCACAAGATGTCAATTGTGAGTCTTCACCATTTGAGATCCAAATTGTGATTCCACCACCAGTCAAAGACGATCACATCTACGAGGATCCGATGTGGCTCACTTGTCCCCCACCAATTCCAACTCCGTTCATTCATGCCTACCAAGCACATAAATCGGAGTCGAGTTAAGTTAGGAGTATGTTCTATTCAATTCCACATCGCCCAAAGCTTGAGGGCGTCCTGAACCAAGACCCATTTGTTGTGTTATATATCACATACTATGGGCGAAAGCCACTCTTTGAGGAGCATTTCTCCTTTTTCAAGACGACGACATTAAACTAAGAGCTTCTTGGGAGGCAACCTAAGTTTTCAAATAATGAAGCCTAAGGATGTACGCTATGAGAGAAAGACCCATATTGGTCACCTTGCCTGGAATATTACCGTCGACCACACTTAGAGGCGAGATTGTCTCACCTACCAAGTACGTGTCTTATTCCCTTGTGCTTAATTTGAATATATGTTTGAGTTTGAGTTTGGCGGTGAGACACATGTTGGCACATGTGTGTTGGGTTAGAAAATGATTGTGTGTGTGATTTTTGTCCTATATCTTGTGTGTTTTTTTTTTTTGGCCATGTTTTTAGTTTATTTTTCCTTTTGTTAGTTTATTTGAATAAATTGTGAGGTTTGTTGAGATGAAATGACTTAAAATCGATGATGAGTTTAGACACGAGATGTTCTCTTAGGTCTTTTGAAATGCATTGCATTGAGATTTTTGTGTGCTTAACTCGTATAAATTGAAATTCACTCTTGACTCATTACACTTGAGCACCACGAATCACGATCATTTGTCCTTTTGAGTACTTGGAGACCATTCATATGCTTTAGGTAGGCTTTAACATCTCGTGAACACTGGAACCCATTTGAGTGAAACTCTAGGTGAAAGACTAAGTTATGTGTTGTTGGAGAAATGACTTAGGCATTATTTTTGGATCGTTTGGGCCTTTGAAGCTAACCTAAATTTTTTTTTACCCCTCGTTACCCCCATTGAGCCACATTACCTAAGTCTTTCATCACCCACATTTGTGCATCCAACCCACTACATATTTTTCCACTTCCTAAACTCATCACTAATTAGCATGTCTGCATAGAGCGTAAGGGCTAGAGCGGGCTATGTTTGGAAAGTCATTTGTGGATTGGGATGTATGTTTCTTTTTTGTATTTGTGTTGTAAAAAAAAAATCACTGTGGTAGTGTAGTGGTGAGTATCTCGTCTGTCCCCTTATTTTTTTCCTTACAACATTGGGGACAATGTTGATTTTGAGTTTGGGAATATGGTTCTCACCTATTAAAAAAAAACTTATGTTTTGGTCTGTTTTGTGAATAATACATTATGGGATTGATTGAAAGTTGACATTTGATGAAAGGGGGAGTCAGTGAAACTTTTTCTTGGAAATAGTGCAAGATCCATTAGTCGTAATACATGCCTAGAGTGATTTGAGCCTAAAAATCATATTTTCATCTACCTTTTACCCTAGTCATACATTACAACCCTCGAACTCCTTTTGATCTCCAACGACATGTACCTACGAAATTAGTAGAGAGTGACACAAAAAATGGGCTTTTGGTTGTTTTTACATTCACTATCTAGGAATTGTTCATTGTCTCCTTAGCACATAAATAAATCTAAGGCTCGTTTGATTGGGTTAGAGTAATTATGCACGCACTAACACTTCTAGAGTCTTGAGTGGGTTTAAATTGATACTTAAAGTCAAAATTCTAAATAACTTCAATGTGTACATTTCCTTTGAGCTTGGAGAATTTTATGCCGTTGGAGATTCTTGCATGGTCATTGATTCGATATAAAACTCACATTTTTATCGTTAGCATTTTTGGTACTTGATTTGTTTTCTTCTATTTTATTTTCGTTTTACTTGAGGACAAGCAAACGTTTGAGTTTGGGGGTATTTGATGAATGGTTTATTTACCAACAGATCAAGTACTTTTAGATTCAAATATTTGTGTGTTTTTAAACATTTTTGTTAGTTTAATGTATTTTTGTGTTATTTTATAGGAATATAAATAAATGGGAGAAAATGTACAAAATGAGTGTAGATGTTATAACGTCAAGGCCAATTTTGACTACGATTCAATCCGAATTTAGAAAAACTCAAAACATGAAAGTTGTAGATCTACGTCTTGGATTTCGATAGAATTTTGAATCACCTCACTCATATTTCGGACGCGAAAGTAACGACAAAAATATGAATCCGGTATCGACGTTGCCCAAAGCGCGTTGCAGTGCGCTCCCATCGGCCTGCATTATCTGAAAACCCAAAAACCCTAATTTTAAACCCCTATAAATACTACCTTAAGCCTACATACCCAAGGGAGGTGATTTTCAGAGAGAAACCAATGATTTTTTGCGATTTTATGTGAGAAAACACCCTATGGTGGCAATTTGATACGAAATCAAGGAGAAAAACACCATTAGAGTCACTTAGAATTGAAGATTTGGGGCTCAAAACCTATAATAAGCATTTTATATTCCTTTCTCTCTCCCTATTTGGTAGCGCGTAAATTATGTCGCAACTTACAGAGCAAGTATACGGGTCAAGTTTTAGTAGAGTGAGAAGAGTAGGGTTGTCGTATCCACGGGGATTGGATTAGAATTGTCGTTAAGTATCGCGATTGTCATAACCAAATTTTATTTAGGCGATAAAAAATGTAGTTTTTATAATATAATTAATATACTAAACTAATTAACCTACTATACTAATATTGACGTTTAAAAGAGTAAATTGTCTAGGGATTAACTTCATCCACTTAAACGTGTTCGTTTCAATCTAGTTTACATTAACGGCGTTCATCCTATCCGATAATCTCACTATCGAAATCTCATTCACTACCTCTCCCGAGTGTAAAGTGAATTAATATGTTACTTCACATCAATGTTGAATTCCTCCTCGAGCATCTATACGACACTTGGTCACATGAGTCTCACCCCAACGTCATAGATTGCATACTTTCTAATGCCATCCCTGGTCATTAGATCGTCGTGTTGTGTTTAAACTCTAATCCGAATCCAGGTTTACCTCTCCCAAGTGTCAAATCCCGTATTCTCAGTATATCATAACAAACATATAAACGTAGAATAATGGTAAACACAATCAGATAAACATGAACAACCATTATCAAAACATAGATTTTATATAAACAACGTTTTCATACACGAATCGCTCCCTAGACAATATATGTTTAGCTATACATGGCCCTAACCAAATATACAACAAGAACTATGCTAAACATATACCAAACAATCAACCAAACTAAGAAATAAAGAGAGAAACGATGAGACTAACCATTATCCAAAGATTTGGCAGAAAAACTGCTGCGAGAACGCTTCCTCTTCTTGGCGTGTTATGATCTTCTCTTGGTTGATTGGCCTTGGAGCTCTCAAGACACTCCCAAAAATATTAACTATGTGTTTGTGGGTAAAGAGATGATATTTATAGGATTCAAAATATCTCAAAACATCCTAAAATATCTAAATTGTCTGTCGGATGACCGTTGCAGCGGTGGTTTCATCGCTGCAGTGGTGACATGCTTTCTTCTTTTGGCTATAACTTTATTGTCTAAACTCCAATTGAGGTGATTCAAAAACCTATGGAAATCTAATACAGAGATATACAACTTTCATGTTTTGAGTTTTGCCACAACTAAATTGAATCATGTTCAAAATTGGCCTTAAAGTTATTGTACCTATACAAACTTTGCCTCTTTTCACCCATTTATTCAAAAATCTATAAAACAATACGAAAACACATTAAACTAACAAAAGTGCTTGAAAACACGCAAATATTGGAATCTAAAAGAACTTGATTTGTTAGTAAATAAATCACTCATCAAATGCCCCCAAACTCAAACGTTTTTTTTTTCCTCAAGCAAAAACACACAAACAAGAAAATAAACTATCACAACGAACTAACGAACAAAAATACTAAACAACGAATCAAAACACAAACAACGGTATGGGAATTTTGAATTCAACTAATCGAACCAAAATATTTTCCCTCAACGGCCCCTAATTATATCGAGTATAGGAGTAAAACGCACCATGTGATATTCTAGAATTTCAACATTCAATAATGGTAAACGCCATTCTTGATCCTGTCAAAGTGTGTGTGTGAGAACTTATTGATACAACCATTCAAAGACCGGATTGGATTATCCACCAACAAACCTCACGACTTAAACCTGATAAGGATTAGGATTTCTATATGCTTGAATGGGTTCCACTCTCCCATAATATAGGCTTGGAAGTTCAAAAAGATCAATAGGACTTGGCTCGGTTTGGAGCATGGCCAAGGGTATATTGGGAATATAAAACAAGTTAATGTTATTAACTCAATAATACCCAAGGCACAACGCTTGGCACAAAATCACTCTCGAATGCCAATAGATAAATTTGAAACAACCCTGAACAATCATTTAAGAACGACGTACTCACTTGTCAAAAGAAACAGAAATTGAACAATATTTACATATGGTTTTTTTTTTTTTTTAAACGACAACCACACCCCCCCCCCCAAACTTATTCGATTATTACAATTTCACGGGTGTGGTTAAAATGAAAGAAAAATGACAAGTGAGTACTTGAATACCAAACCAATCAAAAGTTCGTCGTAAACCCAACCGCTCACTTCAAGTAGCATACACGAATGCTAACTTGATTAACTCAAATTGTGACTTTGGTTCAGCGACATAGGTCTGGAAAAAGTTCAATTGGGCAGGATATTTGTTATGTCTTCAGAATTGAAACGGCATTATAGGCTTTGATAGGATAACGAGGGATAAACATATTACAAGGTAAGCTTCAAAGGCTCAAGCAACAAAATGAATGCCTACATCATATCTCCTGAACTACCTCACCTAGAATTTCACCTCAAGTTTCCCCCAATTAGGTTATAGAATCCTTAAAATTATCATGAATTTTGCTAATGGATAATCGGCCTCAAATCAATTGAATAGTTATACATTGAGTTTAAGTGCTCGTGCAAATTAGGATCCACAATAACTTTCACCAAAACGACATGTCAAGCACACAGAACACACATGAATGGGTATTATCCTTGACCTTGAAAAACAACCAGAAGTAATATCATCATCGGGTAATGGCCCAGATGAATGCAAAACTCAGCACACAACAACACATCCTACAAACATAAACACATTTACACTAAACTAATAAACATGCAAACAGTTAAACAATAAAATATAATAGCGTACTACACATCACCCCCAAGCTTAAAATGGGCAGTGTCCACAACGACCCAATCATCAATCTCAACACGTACCTGGGAGGCGAGACAATCTCGCCTCCGAATTAAGTCGACGGTAATGGATTAAATTATTTTTAACTTGGGTTGTCTCCCAAGAAGCGCTTGGTTTATTATCCTTGGCCTGATATGGAGAAGGGCTTGCCAAAGAGCAGCTTCCACCCATAGTAAGTGTCGTACAACACCACGTATGGGTCTTGATTCAGAACACCCTCAAGACTGGCGAGATTTGGCTCTAATTAGCTTGAGCTTTCAATAAGATGTAGCAATGAAAGAACGTTACAAATGGCGGCGAAGGACAAGTGAGCCACATCGGATCCTTATAGATGTAATTGTCTTAGATCGGTGGTGGCATCACAATATGGATCTCCAATGGTAAAGAATCACAATCGTTGATCCATGCTTGGGTTCCCGTCTCATTCAAATATTCATTATTGAACTCACCCAAGCTCCTTCTGCTCGTTTTTGGTTCCTTGTAGTGGCTTTCAATGCATATGGTATTTGTGTCTCTCAGTACCACCACTTCGAACTCGGCCTCAATAAAGCAAAGAAGATGACCGATTTGAGTCTCAAGAGACTTGATGGTCTTATTAATTTCAGCACAGGTTGTCTCAATTGTGTCAAGACGAACCTTATGCTCATTAAGTCGATCATCTTTTCCCTCCAAAATGCTTGAGTCTCCCCCATAAATTCAATGAATATGGTTTCCAATCTAGGGAAAGACTCCCTATGTTGGTCAGGGATGTCAATCCATAGCACCGAAATGGTGGAACTATCCCTCAAGCTTTAGTAGCTTGTTGAATAATTCCAACAGTGAAAATCATACTCTGCGATGTCTTCCAACAACTAATAGGCTTCATCCACTGTTAATTTATTGAAAGAGGTGGTACCATTTCCTTTTTCCACCCTATGTTGGTCAGGGATGTCAATCCATGGCGCCGAAATGGTGGAACTATCCCTCAAGCTTTAGTAGCTTGTTGAATAATTCCAACAGTGAAAATCATACTCTGCGATGTCTTCCAACAACTAATAGGCTTCATCCACTGTTAATTTATTGAAAGAGGTGGTACCATTTCCTTTTTCCACCCATGTTCTGGTTGCGGCTAATAACCCATCTAGGAAGTTCAGTAGTTGACACTCCCTCGAGAAACAATGATTCAAAAATCGGAACAGTAACTCCATGTATCGATTCCAAGCACAATAAAACAACTCAGAATCTCATTAAAAGAAATGCAAAAGCACTTGTTAATCTAACATTGTCAAGTATCCTGCAAGAAAAACAAAAACTACAAACAAAAAAATTATAAACAAAACAAATGTCTAACTTAAAATCAAGTTATTTATGTACAATATCAACAAGGATTGGATTAGAATTGGTAGCGTGTAAATTATGTCGCTACTTTCACTGCAAGTGTACGGGTCCAGTTTTAGTAGAGTGGAAAGAGTAGGGTTGTCATATCCGCAAGGATTGGATTAGAATTGTCGTTAAGTACTGCGATTGTCGTAACTGAATTTTATTTAGGCAATAAAAAATGTAATTTTTATAATATAATTAATATACTAAACTAATTAGCTAATTATACTAATTAACCTACTATGCTAATATTGACATTTAAGGGAGTAAATTGTCTAGGGATTAACTTTATCCACTTAAACATGTTCGTTTCAATCTAGTTTACATTAACGGCGTTCATCCTATCCAACAATCTCGGTATCGAAATCTCATTCACTACCTTTTCTGAGTGTAAAGTGAATGAATATGTGACTTCGCGTTAATGCCGAAGTCCTCCTCAAGCGTCTATATGATACTTGGTCACATGAGTCTCACCCCAACGTCATGGATTTCACACTTTCTAATGCCCTCCCGGGTCATTAAATCGTCGTGTTGTGTTTAAACCCTAGTCCGAATCCGGGGTTACTTCTCCCGAGTGTCAAATCCTGTATTCTCAGTATATCATAATAAGTATATAAACGTGGAATAATGGTAAATAAAATCTGATAAACATGAACAACCATTAACGAAATATAGATTTTATATAAACAACGTTTTCATACACGAATCGCTCCCTAGACAATATATGTTTAGCTATACATAGCCCTAACCAAATATACAATAAGAACTACACTAAACATATACAAAACAATCAACCAAACTAAGAAATAAAGAGAGAAACGAGGAGACTACCTGTTATCCGAAGATCCGACGCTAAAATCGCTCCGAGAACGCTTTCTCTTCTTGGCGTTGTGATCTTCTCTTGGTTGATTGGCCTTGGACATCTCAAGACACTCCCGAAAATGTTAACTATTTGTTTGGGGGCAAAGAGACAATATTTATAGGATTCAAAATATCTCAATATATCCTAAAATATCTAAACTGTCTGCTGAATGACCTCTGCAGCGGTGGTTTCACCGTTACAGCGGTGACACTCTTTCTCCTTTTGGCTGTAACGTTCTCGTCTGAACTTTGATTTAGGTAATTCAAAAACCTATAGAAATCTAATACATAGATCTACAACTTTAATGTTTTGAGTTTTTCCAAAATCGAATTGCATCATGTTTAAAATTGGCCTTAAAGTTACTGTAGCTGTACTGACTTTGCCTCTTTTCAACCATTTATTCAAAAACCTATAAAACAATACAAAAACTCATTAAACTACCAAAAGTGTTTGAAAACACACAAATATTTGGATCTAAAAGTACTTGAGTTGTTGGTAAATAAACCACTCATCACTAATCTTTTGTTTTAAGTTATTATTTGTAATATTGTGTTAAACATACTTACATTTAAGAATTTATTGAGAAGATTAGCTATGGATTTATCTATTTTGTGTTCGTAATTTAACCTAGGGCTTGATGTAGTCTTGTTTGAACCATGTCTAGACTATTTTGTTAATTGTTAGTTTTAATTCAATTTTATGTATCTCCTAGGCTTAATGTGCTTGACTCAAGTAGTAAATGAGTTAGACGATTTTAGATTGTGAATTTTATACTCGGGAGATATTGAATTAATAACTAAAAATGGGAGTGCATAATTTAGGTTGTTGTGAGTCCAGGAGGAAATCAACACTTAAGTAATCTAGTTGGGAATTTAGTATTTTGTCAAATCAGGAGGTGGTCAAGTTCTAGATTTACCAACTAGGTTTTCTGTTCAATTATGTTTGCCTTTATAATTCCTCCAATTTATACTTCCACATGATATTTTGGTTGATTTGAGAACTTGGGATTTAACACTCGGGATAGCTATTCTCGGGTTCAGACTTAGATTTAACACAACATAAGCTTTAATAGATCGGGAGATATTTAAATCTTGGGTAATCTATAAGGTCGGAGTGTAACAAATGTTTTCACCTAAATACTAGATAGGGGTATCAGTATTGAAGTGATTACATATGTTCTCACTTGACGCTTGTGAGAGGTAGTGAGAGAGTAATAGCACGAGGACCTTGATTATTGAATAAACGGAATTAACTAATAATTACTTAATAGAAAAACATGGGAATAACAAGATGAAATCAAGCCCCTAGAAACTTTGTGCATAGATAATCCATACTTTATTTTGTTCTTGTATTTATTTTAGTTTGGTTTTAATTTTATAAAAAAATAAAAAATAAAAAAATAAATAAAAATAAAAAATTGAATGCCTAAATAAAGTTAAGTTATGATAATCATGGTACTTAACGACCATTTAAACCGATCTCTATGGATACGATAACCCTTACCCTTCCTATACTTTTAAAATTTAACCCGAACACTTGCGGTATTGTAGTGACAATAAATTTGCTACCAATAGGATAGCAAGTAAATTCTCCGACCAATTAAGGTAGGATATGAGGTACTTCTCCAACCAGTTGAGGAAGGATAGGATGTACTTCTCGAACCACTTGAGGTACGAATGCAAGTATCATGACTATCCCCTTTTCTTGTGTTGTTTGTTCTCTCGACTATGTGCCATGAGATGTTTAGTCATGAAAGAAGAATAGAATGTATAGATACTTGAAAGTATTTATTTACTTATGCAAGTTTGCAATATTTCTAGAAGTGTTCAACCTTTTTTCCTTCCAGTCCTAAAGAATTCTAAATTATTCGTTGAATTATGGATTTTTCACCCCGATTCGGAATTGTTGTGTTTAGATTAACCTAAGAGCTTCCTTAGGTGACAACAAAGCAACTAAAATTGTTGTGTTTAGATGAACCAAAACTAAACAAGTTTCTTACATGCCTTGGCAGATTGCTAAGGATCAGGTCAAGCATAGTTCTTAGGCACCTATTTGTTTGTTTGAATAACAAGGAGAGCAAAGATAGCTTTCTCAGGAGAGTCAAAGGATTGTTCCTAGATATGCACCCTGGTATAAGGCTGAGAGAATATCGTGAAGCTGACACCTCCCTTTATTTTCATTTTGATTGGACCCAGTTGGGTTTCTAACATATCTTAGGAAGTTACCAAAAATCAAGTCGTTGCGTAGTTCCAAACAACGAGATGATTTTAAGAATTATACTCGTCACGCATAAAGATAGTTATGTTTATTGGCAGTAATCTTGCTCTAGTCTAAAGGATAAATTTTCTCGTCTAAGCATTAGATAGGTAAGATCAATCGTTGTCCTGATTTGTAGTTTATTTAAGTCCTTGAATGACACTGTTCCATTTTGGGTTATTGAAGGGTTGATATTTAGAGTACTCGAACAGTGCTAGAAATTAATGACTTTTAAGAATATTGATGAGGAAGTTATTTACCAACAAATCAAGTACTTTTGAGTTCAAATATTTGTGAGTTTTCAAGCATTTTGATTAGTTTATTTTGTTTTTGTGTTGTTTTGTAGGAATATAAACAAATGGGAGAAAAATGTGGAAACTGAATGCAGGTGCGAAAATGTTAACTCCAATTTTGATCATGATGCAACTCGAATCTAGGAAAACTTGAAAGATAAAAGTTCTAGATCGCTTTCTTAGATTTTCAAAGCATCTTTAATCACCTCAATCAGAATTTGGACAAGAACGTTATAGCTAGATTTCAGAAGTAACGCGCTGCAACGCAAAAACTCGCGCTGCAACACCAACGTTCTGTCCCAACAAGTCAGAAACTTCATGTTGCAGCGGGGAAAAAGTCTCACTGCTGCCCTCAAACATGGACAAAACTTATTTTGTGCACTTTTTTACACCATCTTAGGCCTCAAACCCTAAGGGTGGCGAATTTGGGAGAGAAAACACCATTGGTGTAGCGAAATTAGGAGAGAAAACACCATTTGGTATGGTGATTTTTTGCAAAATTGGAGAGGAAAACATCATTGGAGACACAAAACTGCTAGAGAAGGAGCTTGGAGTTGAAGTTAATTGAAGATTTGAAGCTCATCTCTATAAAAAGAGTTTTTTTTTTTTCCTTTCTTTCACCCTAATATTTATTGAATTTTGTATTTGTGATATTGTGTTGAACATGTTTACATTTATGAATTTCTTGAAAAGATTAGTTATAAATTCCACTATGTTGAGTTAAAATTCATATCTAGGGCTTGATGTAGTCTCGTTTAACCATGTTTTAAATATTTTGTTAATTGTTAGTTTTAATTCCACCCCGATGCTTCGTAGGAATGGGTAAGGTCAATTATCAAGACACACCTTATAAATTCCTCAAATTTTATCAGATCTAGATCCAGGAAACATTTCTCTTCATCTTCTGCTTCTTTTGATCATATTTGTATTCAATTTCGGCCTTCAAAATCATACTATTACAATCTAATCTTCAACATGCCAAGTGAGATTTCACATAAGGATAGTTGTAAGAATTCCATATAAATTGTGGAAGACTTTCTAAACAAGTTTAAGAAGTTAAACCTCTACCTAATACTTATTTGTTTTTCTTGTTTTTGTCGTTCCTCAATAAAATTTGATTTTGTGAAAAAAAATATTAAATTAAATAAAGATACAATTACCACTAACTTCCAAAATAACTTTTACTCTACCAATAAAGCCTAATTAGTTAAAATTGAACCAAAAACTCTCATCCTAATCATTTTTTGAACAGATTAGTCCCATTTTAAAAAAATCTCAAATGTCAAATTACTGTGCTGCCCTTGATGCATGTTTAACCCTAGTAGCTCTTGCCTCGCAGGTCATTTTGCCTTGCCGATCAATTCCATTCTCTCTGCCCAAACATTGTTGTAGTGCCAACCGATATCGACAGTTGTCGCCTTTCGATTGTCCCATGGTTCATCGTCGTTTTTTGTCGCCATAATATTCCATTCTCTTCTCTACCTTGTCGTTCAACTGTCGGCCATTGCCGATCGTTTTTCCCTTAATTCATCATCGCCCATTGCGGCCATCTCCGTTGCCGCCTTTTTCGATTGATATCATCATATTCCTCATCAATTAGATTCGATTGGTTACTACATCCGATTTTGCGTACACTAAACCCTAGAGTCAATCAAATTTGATTCTCAAAAAATTAAGCTCGTCATGTAGGTTTATCGTCTCTGTTTTTCATCTTATTTTTCATGATTATCATGTTAGTTTAAAGTTGAATCGTTAAATTGATCGCATGTCATGCCCTAAATCTTTGATTTGTTTCTTCGATTTGATATATGTAACCAGGTTTTTGATGAAGCTTAACAAAAAGACCGTATTGATTGACCTCAAGAACAGAACCGTTGTCCATGGTCTCTCTCTCTCTCTTTGTTTGTATGTACATTACTTCTAGGGATGAAATCATTAACGAAATTAATGATTTCAGACAATGTCACATTTAAAATGAAGTTGTTCGATTTCTGACAATGACATATTCAAAATGAAGTTGTTCGATTTCATAATCTCATATGAAATCCTCTGGACTTTGCTAGATTTTTTATCCGCCCCTTACGACAACAAGGCAAAGAGGTGATTAATCGTTTGATTTATTGTATGGCGATTATGGATTTGAAGTTCTGGTAATCATATTTATATAGATCCCTTTTACTGGTTTGGAGTTCATGTGTGATCGTTTCGTGTTTGATGCGGTATTTCAGTTGTGTTTTTGTGGTTTGATTAATATTGTTGATCGATTTCGTGTTTGATTACATTCAACACACGTATGCTTAGATCCGATTTTCAGTTGATTTCCATGATTTTTCTTGTTTGTTTGCTAGATCTGATCTTGAACGTTACACTCAACACACAATTTGAATTTGTTACATTCAACACCCACTTGATTTTTTGAAGTTATCTGCTATGGTTTGGATTGATGAGAAGTTATCTACTATGTTTTAGTTAGACAATGTTTACATTTTCAACATGAATGTTTTGATATTATTCTGAAACAAATTGGTTCAATCAGATTACGTTCTCTTGAACATTACATTCAACACACACTTTGAATTTTGTTACATTTCAACACCCACTTTTGGATTTTTTAAGTTATCTACTATGTTTTGGGTTGATGGGAAGTTATCTACGATGTTTTAGTCATAAAATGTTACATTTAAACATGAATGTTTGATATTATTCCGAAACAAATTGATTCAATCAGATTATGTTCAAACAAGACTAGGCAGTGTTACATTCAATTTGTTACACGCAACGCACACTCTGAAAACAATGGGGTTCAATTGTTGAATTTTAAAAATTGATTTTTGAGAATATTAGACAATGTTACATTCAACACGATCAGATAGTACTACATTCAACACGCACTCCGAATTTTGGATTTTTTTTGCAATATCAAACAGTGTTACATTCAACACAAATTGAAAACAATTTTTAAATTCAAACTGTTACATTCAACAAACACACTGAAAACAATAAGGTTTAATTTGTTGAATTATAAAAATTAATTTTTGAGAATATTAAACAATGTTACATTCAACACGATTATATAGTGTTACATTCAACATGCACATTGAATTTTAAATTTTTGGTAATATTAGAAACTGCTACATTCAACACACACAAACCAGATTATTCGATGTGGTTTTATCAAATTTTTAAATATTTTAGCAGATTAGACAGTATTACATTTAACACACACAGTGTGTGTAGTTTCAGGCAATGGTTTGAATTGATTAGAAGTTTAGTGATGAATGTGTAATAAAAAATAAATAAAAAAATTGAACCTAAATTAAATATGGGCGAAAATGTAATAAATATTCTTTTTAATTGAAACCTTAGCTACATCTATGGAATCGTGAACTTTTTAACACGAGTAGACGGTGTTACATTGAACACACACTGAAAACAATTAGGGGGTCAATCGAGAATATTAAATAATGTTACATTCAACACGCATATTATTTTTGAATATTTTGGCAAATTAGATAGTGTTACATTCAACATGTTTATTATTTGTGGGCATCAACACTTTCTTGTTTGTTATTCGGTTGATTTTATCAAATTTGAGCATGATGAGAAGTTACCTCTCATGTTTGGATTGAGTGTTACATTCAACACGCACAATTTTTGTTTTAGTGCAGACAGTGATTTGGATTGATTAGAAGTTTAGGGATGAAAGTGTAAAAAAAAAAATAATAAAAAAAAAAAAAAAAGTTGAAACTAAATTAAATGTAGGGAAAAAATTGTAATAAATACTTCTAATTGTAAACCCTAGTTGCATCCATGAAATCGTGGACATTTTTAGGAATGTGGCTACAAAAATTCTGTCAAGGATGGCTACGGTGAAGAATAAACGACTACGGCTAAGAATCAAAACATGAACGACGACAGCTATGGTGAAGAATCGGCGACGGCAATTTCGAAGGCAAACAGCGACGGTGATGTTGATTTCAAAGGCGAAGGAAAATGGCGACATCGATTTCGAACAGTGATCGGGATGGCGACAGCAACGACAAAGTCGAATAGAGAAGGCGACGGTGATAGCGATGGCAAAGACGAAAGGCAACGGCGACAGCAACACGAACTGTGACGATAAAGACGACCGGCGATGGCGACGGCGGAGATGGGTGAACAGGACGACGGAATATGGAATATGGAAGTAGGGGGGAACAAGACGGTGGAATATGGAATGGGACGGTCGCGATGGGTCGGTGGAATATGGAAGCAGGGGGTGAAAATTGAATGAGGAGTATTTTGGTCAGGAAAATGGCAAAATGAGTTATTTGTGTAAAAAAAACAATTGGGTTTGATTGATCAATGAAAACCCAAAAATGGACCTCCTGGTACATGCTCCTTAAATAAATGGCATGTGATTCGGCCCGAATGCACTTGAGGAAATAAAATAATAAAATCAAACCTCAATTTTATTTCATATCACAAATCTATATATAGCTTCTATATAATTGTTACAAAATTTGTAGAAAATTCAAAAAAGACACATGGCCATGATCTTAAGCCCGGATGCTAAATATAAGAACACACCGAGGTAGACTCAATCCATCCAAATTTATATGTGTTATAATTGTGAATGTTTATTCTTAAATATAAACAGGAGCTGGTGCTGGGGCAGTTGTATATGTCACGGGATGGATTCCTCCGGATTCAGGTCCCGATGCTATTATTCCAGAGCTCTTGATTTCCACCATTTCGCGACGTGTATTTTCTCCTTGTCCCTCGCATAATTTTGGAAGATATACACCTGCCACGGAAACAACACTTGTTAATTAGTACTCTTACCTGCCACCCAAACAAGACTTCTCATGTTAGGCTGTATATACCTTCACCAGCAGCAAGATTGAAATAGAGATCGACCACGTTGGGACAACTATCGTAGCACCGAGATGAGCAAAGTTTTTGGGTAAAGTGAGACTCCAGAAGTGCATCTGATGAGATTCCTAGTGTGTTTCTGTCGAGCCCGCATGCTAAAATGCATTGATTGGTTTCGATCCAATTTTTCAAATTATCGGTTGTGATTTCCGATGTGCGACATGTGTAAGATTCGGCCCCGCTTCTTGTGATGCGCTTCTCCAAAACGCACCGTTTTCCCATTGACGACACCGCAAAAGCGCAAGAAGCTTTGTTTAGATTCTCGCATGCTATGCTTCCTACATTTATGAATAGGTAAATTTAATGCGTTTAGTTTATAATTGAGTCTTTCTTTCATTAATCCTGTAAAGAGTTGACATGCAAATTAATTTTCAAATCATGGGGACGGCATGTATCCTACAAGCTCATTTCATTAGCAAGGTATAAAACATATGTTAACAGTTGAAGCACTTCCATTGAAAAAAGAAAATAAGTATAGGGAATGCTATTTGCAATAAGCTAGTGTTTGGTTGTACAAATTATAGGGTAGAAATTGAAATAATATATAAATAACTAAATGCTTTTAAACTTTGTTCTAACAGTATAATCTATTAATAAATTAAGGCAGAAATATATTTTAATAGTTCAAATTTAAATTTAAAATATGAATTTGAACTTGTGCAATCTTTCAACCCACTAATTTTAAATTTCTCTACTCCATTTAACTTACTCAATAGCTTAATTATACTTTGCACTCTTTAAATTTTTTATATGTATTTTATTGATTTTTTTTTACTATTTTTTTATGCTTATAAATTCAAAACTCGATATAGTGAATTAGGACCCGGAGAAATCCCTAATCCATCAATAAATCAAGAAGGAAACACATTTTAACGGTCCAAATTTAAGTTTAAAAAATGAATGGTTAAAATTGAACTTTTGCAACCTCTCAACAAACTAATTTCAAATTTCTCTACGTCACTCACTTCACTCAACCTACTCAATGACTTAATTATACTTTGTATCTTTCAAGTTTCGCACATGTATTTTTTTTTTTTTATTATTTACTATTTTTTTGTATTTATAAACTCAAAAAGGGATATAATGTTCTTAGGCACGAGGAATACCTAGCTATTGATAAGGTAGCACATTCAGTTTATATGCTAATTTAAAAACTCATGGAACCGATCTGTGATTTAATAACTTGTCTGTACGAAAGTATATGTATAAGCAAAACATAAGTAAGAAGAGATGGTCAAAACACCAACCTAGAGTGGCTTGGACGAAGAAAGCAAGAGCGAGAACCATAACTTCCAAAAGCTGCAAGCTTTGATGATGAGAAGCCATGGAAGATAAATTAATGCTGGGAAGATGCACGAAACTGTCAAGCTTTTTATACTGGTTTAAGGTTTACTGTTCATATGTGGAATTTTATTTATTTAATTTTAAAAAAATGTGTACCTGGCACCCATTATATGGGGTCATGTGTGAAAACAATGTCGGCCTACTTTCCAACGTGAATCGAGGAAGCCTTCGATAATCAGGGGTACCCACCCTCAATCAGAGCCACAACGACCGTTGTAAAGGAATACTTTTCAAATTAGTTAAGATGTGCAAAGTTTACTGATTGAACCAATTAGATACAAAAACCAAACTATGAGAGTGACTTTCTAAAATTTAAATGTTAAAGGGCACCTTGATATCTTACTCATACATCAAGAGTGCAAAGTGCCATTTAACTTCTTTTTTTCCTCTATGGAGTAGTGAAAAGTTTTGTGTGGTCATTTTGTGCACACCTCTATTAATTTTTTTAATTTTAGGACATGTTTGGTATATGAGAGATTAAATAAGAGATTAAAATGGTTATGAGATTGTTCATTCTATTTCCATGTTTGGTACATGAAATTAAATTTTATTTTCATTACTAAAGAATTCCTAATCTCACAAATCCTGAAATTAACTCGTCCAAAGATAAATTTAAAATTAGTTATTCTTAATTATATGCGATTAGGTTTCAATTCTTCATCACTCAATAATTGCGACCAAACACTAATGGAGTATGGAAATGGAAATAAATTTAATTAAATTACTATTTGACTTTTTGAAATTTTATTTAAATTACTATTGTACCTAATTCTTTAATTCTTTTATTATTATTAATTTTCATAATTTGTTCAAAAAAATAAATTACTTCAGAATAATAATAAAATAAAATATTAAATAGAACCCCTTGTTTCAAATTATTGGGAAAATAATTCCCAACTTTAACGCTTTTACACAAACCAAATGAAGTTTATCTTTGCCGTGATTAGCGGGATGAGATTACCAAGACTCATTCTCATTTAGGTCGTGGAAGGACCGCATGACACCGGTCTTGATGTTTGAATTGTCTAACGACCCAAGACAACTTTGCTCAATGGACCTAAAAAATTGGAAGGCCGTAACCGAGCCATTTTTCACCCAAGTTTTCTAGGTTTCAACCTAAATTTTGCCCTATTCAAAATTTTAGTCTTTTACCCCTATAGGTTGACCTACTTGGTGTGGTAGTTTGATCACCAATTTGTCCCGTGTGGATTTTCAAAAAGTGTAATCAATAATTTTTATTGTCAAAATCCAAAAACTAAAATTTTGTCAAAAAATGACTATTTACATTTATACCCTTGGTTTTCATTCCATTTTTTTTTTTTTTACATAAAAAATAATTTACATTATTTTTGCAAATTTAATAGCAATTAGATAAATTAAGCAACATGGGAAAAAGAGATGAAAAAAAGAAGAAAAATAAAAGAAAATAAAAAGTACTATAAAGGATAAGTTTATTTTATTTTTATTTATTTATTTCTGTCAAGAATTTGACCATTGCGCATTTTGCAAAATCGTGTGGGAAAAAGTGATGATCAAAATATTATACGGAGTAAAGTACAATTTAGCCAAATTAGAAGGGAATAAAATATCATTTAGCAAAAAGAATTTTTACATGCACATGCTAGTATAGGGATGTGTTAGAAAAATAATTTAAAAGTAAATATTTTATTTTATTATATGATATATATTTATATTATTTTACTTAATAAAATTATTATGTATATATATTTATAATTATTATATTTATGTGTATTAATTACATTTTTATTAGACATTATTATTGTGATAGATTATAAAATTTATGAAAATACCTTTATGAATTCTATTATAAATATATATGTTATAATATAATTATTATACTATTTATGATTTTATTAATTATAATGTTATGAGTATTTAATATTACAATAATAAGGGTTACATAATCCATACACTATATATGTATATGAGGATTTACGGATATTATATGATATTTCACGTATATCACGAATATTATATACTCGATAATTTACGGATCATAGGGTTCGCGATCAGTTTAATATAGGAGTGTTTTGCCTACACCTTGACTCCCTAGATTGTTGTACATTGAGAATGGCTTGTTATTAAACCCTATGCATAGAGGGAGTGTATCTCTTCTTAGAACAGTGTTTACACGCCTCGATCCACCATATATTTATTTTCTCTCTATTACATACTTTATTTTATTTATTTAATTGTTGATGTTCTTAATTATTTAAAGAGATTGAAATCGCATGTGAAATATATTTATTATTTTATTTGCATTTATATAATCATGTGAAATTTTCTCAACAATCTAGAAGAGAAATGTGAAAGTTTAATTTTGCTTGAATTTATATCTAATATAATATAATGTATTAAATGATCGATACATTTTTGTTTTAATCTTAAATTTATGTAAGACGCAAGAAAAATTGAATTTGTGTTTTATTATGATAATATTCTATCTTATATTGTGTATTTAATCTTCTTTTGTTTTTCCTATTGAATTTTTTTTATTAAATATTATTTTTAAATTTTAATTTGTTATATGAATTTGCATCCATTAATATATATTTTATTGTGATATTTTATATGCAAATTTGTGTTATTGATTTGCATTCTAAGTATATTTGTTGCTAATGACATTATATTATTTTTGTCTTGGAATTGAGATATTTTAAAAATGCAGGGGTTATATATGGATATATATATTTAAAGAAAAAAAATGATTTATTTTCATTTTCATCTCACAAATTAATTTATTATTATTGTTTATTTATATAATGAAAATCAAATGTTTCTATTTTGAAATGTGATAGCATTTGTTATAAAAATAAAATGTTAGAGATTCTTAAATATTATTTTAATATTTTACTATGCATTAAACTAAAATAAATTTCAATAATTTGTAAGATTTATAAATTAAGGGTGTACATATATATATTGAATTACGAGAATTTTTTATTTTTTTTGGAATAAAATATATATATATATATATATATATATATATATATATATATATATATATATATATATATATATATTATTATATTTTATAATAGTGATAAGTTTCTCACTTGAAAAATAGGTTCCTAGTAGGTGTTAGACTACTAGCCAATTTCTCATTTTAAATGATTTCTAGTATATAATAAGACAATTGGCCATTATTATTAAGTAGTTCATAGTAGTAAGTTACTGGTTACAAAATTTGTGATTCTTATTAGTAAGACCTTTGACTACTTAAATAACATTTTTAAGCGAGATTTTTAAAATTGTGATTAAATTTTAATTACGTGATAACATTGATAATTTTATTGTTATCGTATAAAATTATTAAATTGCTTTGAAAGGGAAAATTGAATTACTAAAAATTAAATTTTATTATTATTGGAATTATCATGTAGTTTCAAGAAAGATCAAAAACAAATTAAATAAAACAATATTTTACATCGATATATTGACATCCCTATTGTATTTAAGATATAATGGTGCCTAAAGAATTTTTATTATTCGATTGTCTCATTATAAAGTTCCTAATTGATTGTTTTTAGAATTCCCAATTATTTATATAATTTCAAAATTGGGAATATAAATATTTTCTCAAAAATTGTTAATTGGTACATGTGCTATATTAGTTTATATGATGAAATATGAGACTCTAAATAATGTTGATTCAATAAAAAGTTGCATTTAATATGTTCCTAATAAATTTATTTGATAGTATTATTGAATCTGAAAATTTCCAAACGTTGCTTGAAAAAAATGATGTTCCACAAATCCCAAAATATTTATTAGTATGGTACCAAATGAGAATTGAAGGAATAAATAAAATTTAAAATTTTGAGGTTGAATATTCATAGTTTCATATTATATATTCTCTCAAGGTGGGACAATTTGCCTCAAAGACTAGCAGTGGCTAAGTCTTAAAATTATTTAGGGAAATGAGATATATAAATAGGGAGAAGTGATATTTTATGGTATTTCACGTATATTATATACTTGATGACTTTACTGGCAATAGGTTCCTGATCGATTCAATATAGGGATGTCCGGCTTGCACCTTGACTATCTAGATCGTTGTATCTTGGAAATGGCTCGACATTCAACCATGTGCATAGAGAGGACGTATCTCTTCTTAGGACGGTATTTACATGCCTCGATCCACCAGATATGTATTTTCTTTTTATTCCATACTTTATTTATTTATTTAATTGTTGATATTTTTAATAAAGAGACTAAAATTGCATGTGAAATATATTTATTATTTAATTTGAATTTATATAATTATTAAAGGGACAATTAATCAATAGTCATATATTTACAGAGTAATTTGTTCTTTTTTCTTTTTTTTTTTACTTAATAGATTTAGTCCTTCAAATTAGTTTTCGGTTTCGTATTAGTCCCTATGTGCTCACGCATTTTATGTGGAACGTCGAGTGAGTAGATTTATATTAGAGTGAATATTAGTTACATATAACTAAAATAGTTACAAATTAATAATTATAAGTTACATGTCGTAACTAGATTACATGTCTTGTATAATATTAATTACGTGCCGTGTATAATATTAATTACATGTACTTGTGTAATATCAATTACATATAATACAAATTACATGAAACTATATTACATTTACTTGTGAATATTTGTTACATCTAATAAGTATTTTATGCACAAGTTAAATACCTGTAACAAATATTTATGTTCAGTACAACTGTGGACGTGTAGGGGCGTGTATTTGGCCTTTTGTATTTTTTATTTATTTATTTATTTATTTTAAATGCTCTAGACTAAAACATAAGATACAATTGGATAGGGGACTTTCTAAAAATTAAGGGTACAACAAGGAACTTGCCATCGAAACACCTTACATTAAAACCTATTTGGTTATACACTAAAAATTAAGTATTAAATTCAATTAGTGAAAGAAATAGCTAGTTTGAAGTCAGGCCTTGCTAAACTTAAAGGGAATCAATCAACGTCTGAAGCCTTGCTTCCTAAGGAACCAGTGATGCGCCCTCTTACTAAACCCCGAAAGGAGCCACCTACCTTGTACAAGCAGAAGAAGAAGAAGAAGAAGAAGAAGAAGAAGAAGGAGGGGGAGAAACAAGATGATGTTAATATTTGGACTGCAAAATGGTAATGAAAAAAAAATGTAATGCAAAAAGTAACCAATTGTATTGTATAATAGATACGTTATAATCCATAATAATTATATATATTATCGATAATAATTACACACATATATCTAACGTCTTAGGACTTTCGTGCTAGGTCGAGGCTCTTTCAAAACCTCATGGGACAACAATGTAGCTTCCAATCTATAGGGCTCATGTTTACGACGGGTAAGTTTCATACTTGCATCCTAAGTTGGATGGGAAAGTGGTATGAACTTGGTAAATCCTATTGATGAAGATTGATTTTTAGTCTCTCCTAATTTGTCGATTGCACTTGTCAGTTTATCATATTATGCTTAGATCTGGTTTAACATTACTCTTTATATTTTCAAATTAAACACATTTTTTTCAAAGTAAATGGTCATATATTAATAATGGGAAAGGTCTCCCGTATTACATAATAAGAAAATTACTATGTAGCATGCAAGACCCCCGCAAACACCACCACAAAATCGTTTTAGTCAGGAACCCCTCTTCCCTAACAAGGAACCTCAAAGCACATATTAGGTATCTTGAGGCTCAATTCGAAAATACAAAAGATCTCAAGAAATACCATGATAACTATGAACCATAAATACAATTACAAAAAAAAAAAAAAAAAAAAAAAAAGAAGCTAAAACTAACCCGCCTTAAGAGGCGATACCGAGAGAGAGAATTCCGATTGCTAGGATCAATCAATCGTTTTTGGGAAGGCAAATTCCATCATTAGAGCTCAAGTTCTTTAAGAGAATGAAATCAAACTCCGGGGCCAAACTGTAGTAATTGCTCTTTCAAATTTCAGCAAAGGTTTGAGTAGGGAAACTTCGCACGATAACTCTTGCAAACCCTCTATTCTATCAAATTCCAAGACACAATGGGTGTCCCACCGCACTCCACTGGAATTAAAAAAAAAAAAAAAAAAAAAGGTAAATGTTCTTAAAAAAAATAATTACAATGGAACACTTGGAATACATCTCACCGGCACCATAATCTCACTAGATTCAATTACTCCAACTAACTCTCCAGCTTTTCACAATGTCTAGGATATCCACACCAATTACTAACTTATCCATTGAGAAGTCATAATATGACATTGGGAAAACCAACTTGTAATTACGTACAATAGAAATCTTGGACCAAGGTCCTCAACACCTTCTTTTTCCGGGTTTGAGCTAATCCTAATATACTCAAATTGCTAATGACTTCTTGTTTCCTTTCCTTTTAGGTATTGTGAAAAGTTTTTTTTTTAAAACGCATACAACGTTTGTTATTGGTTTTGAAGAAAATCTCCTCAATTTTGTTCACATTTCACCACTACCTTTTGAATCATTTGTGAATGACCATTCTTGTTTTTTAAAATCACTATCACTTTTACAAATTGGTTCATTTAATTTGCTTTGGAAAAATTACTCCGCGACAAGCTCACCCTCTTTTGTGTCGAGACAACCATCTTTATCGTTTAATCGATTCTCTTCGAGATGAATATTGTGAGAAGTTTCTATCACTACTCTTGAGTTTAATCACCATTTGAAGTGAGGTTCATTACACCCACTTGTTCCAAACCTTTACCAAAATCTATAGGTAGTACACCTTCAACACCACTTGACCCCACTGCGTTCCATTCCCTAAGAATTAGATTCACAATCATATCTCTAAATTCCAATTTATCCGTACGCATGGACAAACCTAAGATTTTTCCATATTCCATCAACTTTTCGACTCTATGCAACATTAATTTGATCTATATATCATATTCCGATTAGAAGTAGAGAACTCACTATTAGCAAGATCATTAGGCGATCGAATTACAGACAAATTCACAAGATTTGAGGAAGCAGGTTTAATGAATCCAGAGCTCACACCCTATCATGGTAAGAACAGGCTCGGAAGTGGGAGAAGAAACAATGGGTTTACAGCTAGTAGTCCCTAAACCGCCTTTTTCTTCTTTAATCCGCTTTCCTAATTTCACACTGAATGCCCGAGACATCTTGCTAGAAGAATCCAAATAAATGTGAATCACTTTATTCTTCACCCTAATTCCATTGAGAATTCTAATAGTGGTCAAGTCATTGGCCAAAGTAGAAAATCAAACAAATCCATACTTTGGTTTTGTTCTAACTTTTCTCTACTTTGGGATACGGACATCACGCACCACCCCATGCCATTAAAACATAAATTTTGGGCCTCTCCTACCCATCTTCTCTAGGATCTAATTCATAAAAATTGACACTAATTGTTCATTCAACGTTTCATAATTCCTCTTTCAATTCAAATTTTTACTACCCGTAATGATTAGATGGAGGAATTAGATCCAGAGAAACAACTCCTCCACAAAACTCAAGAGCACTAAGATGGCATGAACCAGAGATATCAATAAACTATGAATGTTCCCCAAGCAGAGAAAAAGGTTAGTTCAAATAATTGTCTCTGACTCAGTAGCTTTGATTCATTCGCCCCCTGATTGCTACAGGACAAATCATATGATCTGGTTATGATTTTGACTCACAATACTCGCCCGATTAAGATCGCATCGTCGGTGTTCAAGGCAAAACACCAACCCAAACCCCCACTGCTTAATTTTGGAGACAAAGATCGAGAGTAAGGAGAGAGAGTTGCCGTCGTCCGTACATATTAAACACTTACGCTACGTTTGGTACGCTGGAATGGAATGGAATGTAATAGAATGAGTGTGGTATTGGAATGAATGTGGTATTGGAATGGAATGACCATTGTCATTTCTATGTTTGGTGATAAACGGGATTAAACATGGTATTGAAATGGGCATTACCATTCTTACGTTTAGTTTCAAAATACATTAAACATGATATTAGAATGACCGATAAAAATATAAATATGGGAACAAAATTTGGGAATAAAAACAAAAACAGAAATCTGATAACAAAAGCGGAAATTTGGGAATAAAAACAAAAACAGAAACATGGAACGAAAACAAAAAAAATGGGAACAAAATCTAGGAACAAAAACAAAAACAGAAATATGAGAACAAAAACAAAAACAGAAATCTGGGAACAAAAACAGAAATCGGGAAGAAAAATAGAAATATGAGAACAAAAACAGAAATCTGGGAACAAAAATAAAAAATCTGGGAACAAAAAAAAAAAACCAAAATCTAGGAACATATTTCTGTTTTTGTTCCCAGATTTCTGTTTTTGTTTTGTTCCCAGATTTCTGTTTTTGTTCTCATATTTATGTTTTTCTTCTCGGCTTCTGTTTTTGTTTTTGTTTTGTTCCCAGATTTCTATTTTTGTTCCCATATTTTTGTTTTTCTTTTGTTCCCAGTTTTCTTTTTGTTCCCATATTTCTATTTTTGTTTTGTTCCCAAATTTCTGTTTTTGTTTTTGTTCCTAGATTTTGTTCCCATATTTCGATTTCTGTTTTTGTTATCATATTTCAGTTTTTGTTCCCGATTTCTGTTTTTGTTCCCAGATTTCTGTTTTTATTTTTGTTCCCATATTTCTGTTTTTGTTTTGTTCCCAGATTTCTATTTTTGTTTTTATTCCTAGATTTTGTTCCCATTTTTTTGTTTTCGTTCCATGTTTTCTGAGAACAAAAATATAAAAGTAATACCACAATATTTTTGTTTTTGTTCCCAGAATTTTATTTCCTATTATGAAAAATACGAAAATACAAGTATAGATCATTCTTCTTACCTAATACTTCATTTCATTTGGAATTAGGCAATCTCGGGATTACCTAATACCTCATTTCACTTGGGATTGACTAATCCCAAGAATTGTGGGATTAGTCATTACTTAAGAATGGGAATGAAAATCAATCCCACCAACCAAACATAGGAATGGAATGACTATTCCAGTGGTCATTCCAATCCCATCCTGAATCCCGCGTACCAAACGTCACCTTACGGCATGTTTGGTTGGATGGAATCGAGGGCGGAATGGAATCACATTCCGCCCTCGATTCCTATTCCGTTATTTGGTTCTCCAATGGAATCACTTTTGTGATTTTATTGGAATGAAATTGGATGGAATGAGATTCCATTTGAAATGGGGTGGAATAGAATTCCAACCCAATGGAATCAATATCTTAAATTACATGATAGCTCTTGTAATTAAACTCTTGAAAATTGAGAATAAAAATAGAAATGAGAGAACATAAATTAAAATTAGATAATAGAAAGTTGGGAATAAAAATAGAAAATTGAGAACAGAACTAGAAAATTGAGAACAAAAACTGAAAATTGAGAATAGAAACAGAAAATTGAGAACATAAACCGAAAATTGAGAACAAAAACAGAAAATTAGATAACAGGAAATTGAGAACATAAACTAAAAATTGAGAACAAAAACAGAAAATTGAGAACAAAAACAGAAAATTGAGAACATAAACTGAAAATTGAGAACAAAAATATAAAATTAGAGAACGAAAAATTGAGAACGAAAACTGAAAATTGAAAACAAAAACATAAAAGTAGAGAATAGAAATAGAAAATTGAGGACAAAAACATAAAAGTAGATAATAGAAACAGAAAATTGAGAACAAAAATATAAAATTAGATAATAAAAAATTGAGAACGGAAGCCAAAAATTGAGAATAAAAACAGAAAATTGAGAACAAAAACAAAAAATTGAGAACATAAACTGAAAATTGAGAACAAAAAATAGAAAATTAGAGAACGGAAAATTGAAAAAGAAATTAAAAATTGAGAACAAAAACAAAAATTAAAGAATAGAAACTGAAAATTGAGAACAAAAATAAATATTAAAGAACAAAAATTTAAAATTGAGTTGAATAGTGAAATATAATAAAATGAAGAAAGGAATAGAATAGTAAAATATAATAAAATTTTATTATAACCAACCAAGAAGAGAATGGAATAATAATTTTATATGGGCAAAATATAAATTTTACTATATTTCACTATTCCATTCTTTATTTCATTCCATACCAACCAAATAAGAGAATAGAATAATGATTCCATTCACAATTCTATTCCATTCCTTCTCTCATTCCATTACTTCTTCCATTCCATTTCACCCTCATTCCATTCCGTCCAACCAAACATGCCGTTAGGGCATGTTAGATAAAAAAATTAAGTGATTAAAACCGATTATATTAAGTACTTAATTAATTAAATTTGTTTAATAAATATAATTAATATTACTTAATTAATTAAGTTAAGTTAAAAATTAAGTCAAAATATGAGTAAAAAATTAAGTCAAAATTCCTTCACTTATTTCATTTTACTTAATACATTCCATTATTTTCCACTTAAAAAAAAATTATGTTTTAACTATTTTACCCTTGATTCCCTATTAGGGTTTAATTAAAATTAGGATTAATGAGAATTGAATTAATTTTGAATTATTTTATGGTTTTAATTTTATTTTATATTTAAATTATTGTTATAATTTAATTTAAGCAATCAAATTATATATAAAAAAAATATATAATATTTACATATTTTTGGGTTAATTTCTATTTTTAATTTTAATATAATTTTTTTTTTAAAATGACACCCTGATTTTATTGTTTTGTTCTCAATTTTTTTTTTTTTTTTTTTTTTTCACATTATCTTCATTTAAAAGTAATTATGTAAATTAAACAATTTTCAACATACAAATTTTGTACTTATCGAACAAATAAAAAAAATTCAACACTTAAATTTTTAGCACAATTTTATCAAACAACCTTCTTAAATTTTCAGCACTTAAAATTTCAACACTTAATTTTCAGCACTTAAATTTTTAGCACTTAAAAATTAAATTGTTATTAAATAAGCCCTTAATCTTTATATGCCTTGAATTAAAGTTAAAATTGAATTGTTTTCGTAATTTTGATGAAAATTAAGACACAAGCACAATTTTGCATGAGAATCGTGGAAAAATACACTAAATTGCATATTTAATTTTAAAAAATGGCCCTTAACAATTTTTATTTTAAAATATGAAATTATAAGGGAAATAAGTGCATTTGTTCCCTTTTTTTTCTTCCTTCCTCCACCCTTACTCTTTTTTCTCCCACCACCGTCGTCGAATATTTTTTCTTATTTTCTTATCGTATTTCTCTCTCCCCGTAAATATATGTGTGTGTATAACCAAGACAAATATAAGTGGCAATACAATAAAAACAGGCTTTAGCAGCTATGACGGTTAATTATTTTCGTTAAATTTCATAGTCGAAATTCAAAAACTAAAATTCTGTCCAAAAATGATTCTATTAACATTTATACCCTTGGTTTTCATTCTAAATATTTTTTTTAAATATATTTTTTTTTTAATTTTTATTAATTTAATAACAATTAGATAAATAAAGCAAAACGGAAAAAATAGAGAAAAAAAAAAGAAGAAAAAATAGAAAAATAAAAAGTAGTATAAAGAATAAGTTTAATTTTTACTTATTTTTGTCAAGAATTTAACCATTGCATATTTTGCAAAATCGTGCGGGAAAAGTTGATGATCAAAATATTATATAGCCAAATTATAAGGGGATAAAATATAGAAATAAAACAATTATTTATGTAAAGCTTGTATTTTTCAAAAAAAAAAATTTGAGAACACAACAGAATTGTTTTCCGAATGTTTTTGTTCTAATTTATTTTTAGATTCGAAGTAAACTTGTGGTAGAATAAATTAAATAAAACATAAACAATTTGTCTATGAAAGGTATTGTGATCGCTTAAAATAATTTTTTTGGAACATAACAAATTTATTTTCAGAATGATTTAGTTCATTTTTTTTTTAATTTAAAAAAAAAAAAAAAGTACTAAATGAAGTGTACAAAATTTGGCTATTTAGATCATTTTATCACTTCAGAATTTAGTTGGAAAATATTAAATGTTAGTCCTTTTTTATCTTTTTCTTCTGGTCCTTATAAGTAACTTTTTAATTCTTGAGTTAACACTAACTAATTATTTATTCTATTATTATTAATTTTCATAATTTTGTTTAAAAAAATAAATTACTTTAGAATAAAAATAAAATAAAATATTGAATAGAACCCCTTATTTCAAATTATTGGGAAAATAATTCCCAACTCTAATGCTTTTAGACAAACCAAATGAAGTTTATTTCTTTGCCGTGATTCGCGGGTGTGAGTTTACGAAGACTCATTCTCATTTAGGTCGTGGACGGACCACATAACACGACACAAGTCTTGAAGCTTGAATTGTCTAACGACCCAAGAAAATTTTGCTCAGTAGCCGCAAAAATTTGGAAGGCCATAACCATGCCAATTTTAACCCATGTTTTCTAAGTTTCGACCTAAATTTTGTCCTACTCAAAATTTTAGCATTTTGCCCCTATAGTTCGACCTTGTAGTATTTTACTTCATGCGGTTGTTTAGTCACCAATTTGTCACGTGTGGATTTTCAAACCGTGTAATCAATAAATTTGATGGTCGAAATTCAAAAACTAAATTCTATCAAAAAATTATGCTATAAAAAATTCTTGATTTTCATTATAAATATTAAATTCTATTGAAAAATGATTCAATTAACATTTACATCCTTGATTTTTGTTAGTGTGCAAAACTGACACACACTTCGAGTTTGATCCAGTCGGATAACGAGTGAGTTTTTTTGGTGAGGTGGAGTCGTGTGTTGAAAATTTCTTGAGTGAGCTGTCTTGGGTCCTGAGAGAATTGAACTGTTGTGTTCGAGGTCCTGCTCCCTAACCTCGAGTACGGTCCAATCGGATGACGGGTGAGTTCTCTTGGTGAGGTGGAGTCTTGTGTTGAAAAGTCCTCAAGTGAGCTGTCCTTGGTCTTGGGAGGACTGAGCTGCTATGTCCAAGGTCATGTTCCCCAGGGGGTGTACCTGCAAAAGGCTCAGACCGGAATTTGTTCTTGTGAAATCCCTCCGGCGTGGTAATCAGTGCTCAGAGAGAAAATGTACAGAATATAGCAAGTAAACAAATGAACTCGTGCGTAATGTAAAGCATTAAAGCGTCCCGCGGGCTTACATAGCCCCTGATATATAAAGGCAGTGGAGATGATTAGTCGGGCCTAAACACGGTTAATTAGTCAAAACACTATGTTTAGCTGATAATCTGGAGCGTTTAGAAGATAATCGTTGGGCTTGGGCTTTTAGGCCCATTTGGCGAAGCCCGCGGGCCTTTGTCAGGCCTGTGGCGGTGAGCTAATGGAGGAGAGCGGAGATCTGTGAAGTCCTAGAGAAGAAACAAGGTAAAAAAGGGAGTCGGTCGAGATGAATGGCTAAGTCCCTGAAATTGATCGCCTAGGGCACGGCGCAGAGCTCATGGCGGCATGTCCTTGTGGGGCTCCTCGCTCCTCCTTGGGTGCAAATGAGATTCCAAGGTGGAGCCATAGTCGGTGTATGGTCCAGCGTGGCGTTGTAGATTCCGAAATGCACCCCTGTCATTGCGAGGGTTGACACGTAACTGGATCCCAAGTGCTGACTCAGAGGTGCCCAAAAATATCCTCATCAGTTGCCTCCCTAGCCTTGTGCCGCGAGAGAAGCGAGGCGGTCAGGGATATTAATTTATGGCTGAAACGAGTGTCCTAGAGACTCGAAACATTTATATATGCCAAACTTTAGGGGTACAAAGTGTCAAAATCCATTAAAGTTAAGTGGAACCTTTGAAGGGCCTTACATGGCTTATCTTGTCATAGATCATGAACCCAAAGAAAAATATCTTATCTTGATCCTTTTTTTATTGTGGGGTCCAACTAAGCACTACCCTTGTCAATTTCAAAATTAAAGGTTAACAAAAAGTAGTGTCTTTATATATATATATATATATTTTAAATGTGCAGCAAGGAGCAAGGACGAGAAGCAGGGAGCAAGGAGGAGGGAGCAGGAAGCAAAGAGCAGGGAGACTAGCACATTTCAAACACTTAGAATTTTTTGGAAGGAGAAATTGAGATAGACTCCTATATTTTCAGGGTCTGGGGTCAGGTAGCATGGCAAGGCGACCCTGAATTTCTTCGATTTCAGGCTAATAATTTTTGAAGAGTTGAACTTTTTTAAAGGAGATAATTTGAAATAAGCTCCCATACTGTTGGGGTCAGGGGTCAGGGGTCAGGTAGCATAGTAGGGCGACCCCGAATTTTTTTGATTTCAAGACAACACTTTTTCAAGAGTTAATTTCTTTTTTGAGGAGCAATCTGAAATAGGCTCCCATTTGGTTGGGGTCCGGGGTCAGGTAGCACGGTAGGGGGACCCCGAATTTCTTCGATTTTAAAGACTTCAATTTTCAAGAGTTGATTTTTTTTTTCCTTTCTGGGAATCGAATTTGAAATATGCTTCTATACGGCATGGGTCTGGGGTCAAGTAGCACAGCAGGGCGCCCCCGAATTTTTTCGATTTTCAGGGCAACACACGTTCACCGTGAATAAGCCCTAAACACTAATTGGCCTTCACCGCAGAGAAAATTGAGGTGAACCCCAAGGGAGTGATAAATGGAGAATACGGGGTTTTGACAAATCCCAGATTCGGATTAGGGTAAACAAATGCCACGATTCTATAACCCGGTCAGGGTTTGAATCGTAGACAATCGATGACGTTGGGGCAAGACTCACGTGACCTAGGGTCGTTAAGACGTTGAGGGGGACTTCTTCGTTGGCTCGAAGTTGCATTATATCCCTTGTCTTACACTTCGGAGAGGTGGCGAGGGAGTTTTAGAACGGAGATTGTCTATAGGGTAAATACAACGCGACAATCCAATAACCCGGGAGGGAGTTGGATTGTGTGCAATCAATGACGCTGGGCGAGACTCACATGACCTAGGGTCATTAAGACGTTGAGGGGGACTTCTTCATTAACTCGAAATCATGTATTCCCCTGTCTTACACTCGGGAGAGGTAGCGATGGAGTTTACGTACTGAGGTTGTCAAATAGGTTGAACACCGTAAACGTGAGTAAATCGAAATCGAACACGTATTTGTAAACATGTTAATCCCTAGGAAATTCTTCACCCTAAAACATATTAGGATACAAGTGTGGTTAATTTAGGTTATATTAGTATTAGTTTAATTAATTAATTACATTTGTTTTCGCCTAGATAAAGTTAGGTCACGACAAACACGGTATTCGATAGTAACGACACCAATCCCTAGATACTATAACCCGATCTTAACGATCACACTATACTAAAACTTAAACCTCATATACTTGCGAGTGTAAGTAGCAGCGTATTTTACGCCCTACCAGACACCCCTCACAACGAGGGCGGAGATGACTGAGCTCGGACTATCGCTTTTTCAGGATTTAGGATTTTGTAGACTCTTTTTTGCTTATTCCTGTTTTTCTGCGCACGAGCGTGTAAGCTTTTGAGCAGCATAGACAGGTTACTTCAGAGTCTACTGCTTTTTCTCGACATTTTTGCCAAGTCGATTTTCTGTTTGATCCTGTTTTTAGAGTTGTAAAATTTTGAAAATTGCTCGTCTCTGCCCAGGACCATAGATCACTAGCCCCCCAGTCCCGGACACGAGTTAATTGTAAGAAAATCTTGTTGTGGACTTTGGAGGAGGGTTTCCCAAGATACTTGATCCTCTCGGGTCCGCAAGGGTGCAACGCGGTGGTTGGACCCCCGTGGCTGGTAATTGGGGAGTTCTGCATAGTCAAGCTCATTTAAGAACCTTTTCAGGTTATCTCAATTTAGTCCGTACAGGAGCACCTTCCATTTTAGAACGTCGGACTAATAGTTGACTGGTGGGGAGAGATACTTGGCTATAGGCCCTCAGAACCAATTAATGCCCTGCCCTTGGTGGATGCCTTAGCCTGTCCCTGGGTACAAACTGGAGAGGGTCTGGTTGTCATCCTTGACGCTGAGCACTGGGATGAGGCTTATGGAGAGTTACTTGTAACGCCGAGAGTCAGGATGTTGGGTGGAGAATTATTCACGACTTACGGGGCTGGAATGCAACCATGGTGAATAATTCGCGATGCCGAGAGTTGAGATACGACTTAGGAGATGGAATGCAGCCGTAGAGAATCACTCACGACGCCGAGAGCTGGGATGTAATTCAAGGGGTCGAAATGTAATCGTGGAGAATCACTCGCGACGCCAAGAGCCAAGATACAACTTAGGGGGTCAAAATGCAATTATGGAGAATCACTCGAGACGCTAGGAGCCAGGATGCAACTCAGGGGGTCGGAATGCCGTTGATCAGAGAAAACACAAGGCATATTGCACAAAACGCATTCTTTATTTTGATAAGCAAAACTACAACACTCTATAAAAACTGGAAGTTGTTCACAAAAGTGGATAATTCCTACAGAAGTTGTAATTCAACTAGTCAGCATTCCGCGGGTGCCTAAGCGACACATTCTTTTCGGTTTCAAGATCGTATGTGCCCGGACGTGTAACCCTAATGACTCTATATATCTTCGGAGTTGAATCCTCCGTGGATATGGTTGATTTCACCATCTATACGTTGGTGATCTTCTTTTGCCTCAACCCCCCGGGGAGGTAGACAATTGCGGTTTCTTCTCTAGGCCCAAGGCTCTCCCTGTGGTTTATCCCCGCCAGGTTGCTCCTGATTTTGTCTTTGGACGTAGTTCCCGAGATAGCCTCTTTGGACAGTTGTTTCAATCTCCTGCCGGGGTCGAAAATAGTTCTCTGTGGAGTGACCTCGGTCCTGGTGGAACTCACAGTATTGGGTTATTGATCTCCTGACTGGCCTTCCCCTAAGGGGTGGCAGAGGAGGGAAGAAGTCTTGCCCTGAGTTTTCTACGAAGATGGTGGCCACTAAGGCCATGAGGGGGGGGTGAACTCTGGTTGGTGATGCCCTGGAGGAGAAAGTGGCCTCTTGTCTTCGGGCAAGGGTCTAAACCTCCAATCAGCTCGTAATCCTCTCGAGCCTTAGGCTGGATTCGAACCTACATTCCCTAGTTCCCTTGGCTTATTTTCTCCTTCTTGCCCTCTCTTGATTGCAGCACGAATGTCAGCACCATGGAATCTAGTCCTGTGGTCTAGAGCTTGATTGAGAGTTGAAGCAAGGTTAGAGCAGAGGTCGTAGGATAATCTTTGATGTTGGAGTCCATCAACAAAAGCATTTAGCGCAACAGCGTCAGGAAGGTTATCACACACATATTTGCTTCTCGGCTGAAACGCTCAACGTAATCACCTAAAGATTCAGTAGGCTCTTGCGGAAAAATGAGGATATGAGCCATAGTCTTTGGCCTCTATCGGGAACGACTGAAATGAGCCAAGAACAACTACTCGGGTTCTCTGAATGTGGAGATAGACACTAGCCTCAAACCCTAGAACCACGATCTCATAGCACTTATAAGGGTGATAGGAAAGGCTCTGCACCGCAAAGATACATAGGCCACTTGTATGTCCATATGAGACTTGAACATAGACAGGTGGTCAACGGGATCTGAAGTCCCATCATACAGACTCATATAGGATTGGGTAAAATGCCTTGACGCTACTTCTTCCAGAATCTTATCCACAAAAGGAAAATTTACCTCCGGAATAACACCCGGTCCTACCCGGCCTTCTTGCACCTCCTGGAGACGGGTTTCTATGTTGGCCAAGCGGTGCTCCATAGCCTCTCCTGCTCGAGGCTCTCCCTACATCCGACTATCCATAGCTTAGTGCACAAGGTGATGGGAAGGAGGTGAGTAGGAATCAACCTCACACTCACACCGACCTCTGTGATCGAACCTTACAGGCTAATGAATAGCTCAAAAATTAGGGGACACTAACATATCCCTTGGCACAAATTCGCATGGTGGTGGATGTGGAGATCTCGACATTATAGGGGGGACCTCTCCTAGCCTACAACCTCAGGATTGCGAGGCAGAGGGCGACCCTCGGGCTCCTGCCTATTCGGAGTGTCCACAAAAATATCGCGGTGTTGAGGTGGCCCCTCAGGCATTGTGGGCTAGAGAGCTGGTCCATCCTGAGTAGGGGCGGCGATAAGCGCACGAGAATGAGTTATACATTCGACTTAAACTCTTACATTTGGCATTCAAAGAGATCAACCCGAGATGCCTCTACAGCTCCTGAGGTCTGTCTCTTAGCCCCAGGTGGTAGAGTGGATGGTCCTGCCTGACTATGGAAGGGGCAATTATTCTCGTTGGTGGCAGTTAGGGGGTATGCGCTTGGATTTTTTGACATGTCTTCTCGTTCTTCTATTTTGTGCCTATCTAACTGGACCTTGTGATCACTCAAGCTCATATAAGCAGAGAGTAGTAATTAGGGAAAGGCTTTTTTCACGGTTCCCACAAACGGCGCCAAACTGTTGGTGCGTAAATTTGGTATACACCTCGAGTATGGTTCAGTCAGATGATGAGCGGGTCCTCTTGGTGAAGTGGAGTCGTGTGTTGAAAAGTCCTCGAGTAAGTTGTCCTGGGTCTTGGCAGGACTGAGCTGCTATGTCTGGGGTTCTACTCCCCAACCTCGAGTACGGTCCAGTCGGATGACGGGTGGGTCCTCTTAGTAAGTTGGAGTTGTGTTTTGAAAAGTCCTCGAGTGAGCTGTCCTGGGTCTTGGGAGGACTGAGCTGTTGTGTCCAGGGTCCTGCTCCCTAGGAAGTGTACCTGCAGAAGGCTCAGACCAGGATTTGTCTTGGTGAAACCCCTTCGCATGGTAATCAGTGCTCAGAGAGAATAGGTATAGAATATAGCAAGTAAACAAATAAACTCGTGCGTAATGTAAAGCATTAAGGCGTCCCTCGGGTTTACATAGCCCTTAATATATGAAGGCGGTGGAGATGATTAGTCTGGCCTAAACAAGGTTAGTTAGTTGAAACTTTGTGTTTAGTCGATAATCTGGGGCGTTTAGGAGATAATCGTTGGGCTTAGGTTTTTGGGCCCATTTACCGAAGCCCGCGGGCCTTTGTCAGGCTTGTGGCAGTGAGCTGGTGGAGGAGAGCGAAGATCCGTGGAATCTTGAAGAAAAAATAAAATGTAAAGGGGAGCCAGTCGAGGTGAACGACTGAGTCCCTGAAACTGATTTAATAACAGTTAGATAAATTAAGCTAAAAGAAAAAAAAATAAAAAAATAAAAGAATAAAAGAAAATAAAAGGAAAAATAAAAAATAGTATAAAGGGTAAATTTGTAATTTTATTTATTTCTAATGTTGCCAAAATTTACCCAGTGTGTGAACTAGGGCCACACGTGTCGAAAAACTCAACAACACACTACCCACTTAGATTAAATTCCTCTAAGAAGGGTAAAAATACAATTATTTTTAGAGAATGGTTTACCATAGTATATAGATAATACAATAGTATACAAAGTGTAAAGAGTTGAGAGCCTAACAATATACCAAAAATACTGCCTTCCCCCATGTCTCGTGTGGTGCCTTAATTTTATAGATTGATCGCCTCCCGAGAGTTTCTCCATTTTGGCCCATGATTCTGCCCTCGTTATATCGTAATTAATGGAGAGTTACACCCCCATTAATGTGGGTATTTACTAGGGGGAGTTATACCTTAATTGGCTCCCCATTAGGTGGGAATGGTGGGAAATGACACCTTAATTTGCTCTCCCACTAGGCGGGTTTTTTTCTCACATCATTTTCTCTCCTGACTTCCATGGTGCTTCATCGAAGCGAGATGGAAGGTTATTTTTCTTCTGCCTTAGTTCCTCGGTGTGCATTTTTTTGAGGTTATAATTTTGGCTTTATTCCTGACCAAGTTAAACTTGGTGAAGGTTGAGTTGGCTACTAAGGTTGATGTGCTATAGGCTAAGTTGAGTCGATAGTAAAGACGTCAGTAACCGTCTGCAGAACTCTTGGGCCCTTTGGTTGGGCCTAACACATTTTCAATTAAGCCCAACTTAATCCCGACTAGATCTGGTTTGGTGTTGGACGAAATCAGCTTGAATCTGACCAGATTTGCACCCCACCCAGTGTAGATTAGCTAGGCGTTGTTTAATTAATTTGTCATCCTTTCCGCTTTTGGTCTTATCGGCTTTGTAATACTGTCGTTTGGTTTGCGAATAAACTGAACTAAGTAGTTCAGTTGATATTGATGAGCTGATCTACGTAGTTCGGTTGACGAATCGAGTTAGGCAGTCAGTTGACGAACTAAGCTAGGCAGTTTTCATACAGAACTATGTAGTCAGTTGACGAACTAGGCTAAGAAGTTATCGGACTTAGCTATGTAGTCAGTTGATGAACTGAGCTAGGTAGTCGAACCTCTTCAAGGCTTCTTCATTATGGACACGTCGTTGTTTGATCTGTGAGAACTCCATGTTGGGAGAGGAACTCAACAAGCAGCTGCTAGCCGAGCTTGATCTGAAGAAAACAGAGCTGGATGCCAAAGCAGGTGCCCTCCAGTAATCAGATAAAGAGAAAAAGCTGGTCTCCGATGAACTAGCTCTGAGGGGGTTAGGAGCGCAATGCTTAAGGCTAAATTAGCAGCCTTGGAAATCGATTTCGTGGAGTAGACTAAGGCTTTAGTGGACCTTTCTTCTTCTTTGGATTGTAACGATGTATCTGTTGTTTACCAAAAACGGTTGGATTTCCTTCGTTGCAAACAAATGTAAATTAAAGTTTAATGACTTACCGCCGATCATTTCCTAGTTGACCTGTTCTAAACAACTTAGTCCACTTAGCAAATCAATTTGAGCAACTTAGTATAAGCTTTAAGATGTGATGTTTTGTCACCAAGGGTGTAAGACCCTGATTTTCCTTATACATACAAATTGAGTCGCATTGGAGTACATTAGGAAATAACGGGGGGATAACGCTATTAATTGTGTAATTTAAAAGTTTAGGGGTCAAATTGTAATTTATATAACCTTAAAATCAGAAATTGGTTCAATTTATAACTTAACCTAAATTAAATGGGAGGATTGTGCAAATTATATATAATATATATATATAGAGAGAGAGACGGTGGTGGAAGGGCCACTTGGCTGGATATCCACACTAGAAGTCATATTTAAAAGATGATATTGAAGATTTTGATAGCTTCAATTAGCTTGTTGGAATACTCACTAAATCTCTAATGGAAAATTAAAGTTAATGTCATTTGCTTAGAATAGTGATGTTTTGGTTCGATGACAAAGGGGGAGAATTAGTTGATGTTTTAATGAATATCTTAAGGGGATGTTTGAATTATTTTGTTGAATATCTTAAGGGGGAGTTTATTGTGTATTGAAATTTATGCTTTGTTAAAAATCTTATGATTATCTTCATTATTATGCTTTAACGAGTTAAAGAACCTGTCCTCAGATTTAGGGAGAACGTGGTTACATTATTGTTTTAAAGAAAACATCAAAGTTAATTATCATCATAAAAAATGGGGAGATTGTTGATCCTAAAATTTTGACGAACAATTAAATGTTGATGTTTTTTATGGAACTAATGATTTTATTGAGTATTTTAGTATTAAAGTTCAATTGATGATTTATTATGAAGATTTCAGTAAAGAGAATTATGGATGCTAAAGAGACTGACAAAGACGATGGACATTAAGAGATCGAAAATTTTGAAGAATTTAGAAAAAAATAACTCAGGTTAATTTTTACTTTTAATGTATCCTGATTAGGATCACACACGACACAATCCTACATATCCACACACACATGGTAGAGAGAAGGGAGAAGGATCGGGAAGAATCGAGAACGGAAAGGGGTATATATATATATACATACATACATACATACATACAGATGGGATGGAGAGAGGAAAAAAGTAAAGAGAAAACAGAGAGAGAAGGAAGAGAGAGATGAAGAAGGTGGCTGGCGGTGGGTTACCATTCGGTAGTGAGAAAACTGAAGAGAGAGAAGCAATAGACGGTGTGGTCATCACTCCGATGAGTGTGAGTTCCCTGTTTTGGTTATTCTTGTTGCTGTGTGCATATGTGTATGATCAGGTGTGTTTTTTCTATTTCCGTTTGGAGTTACTGTGTGTATATTGTGTGTGCCGTATGTGTAGGTATTCCAGGGATAGCGGTGGTGCGTGTTTTGATAGTCACCGTTGTTGTTGAAGTGTGTGTGTGTCTCCGTTCTTGTCATGTGGTCGTCCGATAGTGTGGAAATCGGAGGGTGGTTTGGTTGTGTGTGTGTCACCGTCGGTTAATTGGGTCGATGGTAAGTCAGAGATAGAGAGAGAAAGAAGTGGGTATGTGTGTGTTATCTATTCTCTGGCAGGGGTGGCTACTCCGATGGTGGCCCGTTGAAGGTGGGTGTATGGTTGTGTGTTTTGTGTGTGTGTGTGTGACCGTTTGGTTGGTTGTGTAGGTGTCACCGGAGTTCGCCGATAGTAAGTTAGAGAGAGACAGCAGTGCATGTGTGTGTGTGTCTGCGGTGAGTGTGTGTGTTCAAATTGTTACGGTGTGTGTATGTGGTATCCATTAGTGTGTTGTGTGTACATGGACATTAGAATGGGGGTGATCGTCAGAGGAGAGAGAGATAGAGAGAGAGAGTGATGGTAGAAAACAAGGGAGCAAGCGGAGGAAGCTCACCTAGGCGGTGGAAATCTCGCCTAGGCGATGGCGTGTCAGAAACACAAAACAGAAAACAGGAAACGAGAGAAAGAGGAAGAAACAAAGAAAGAAGAAGAAAAATGAAAAGAAAAATGAAGAAATTGCACAAAACACCCTAATAAAACCTAAAACTCATCTTGCGGACTGGTGGAAAATCCGGGGAAGGTAAAATTCAGAACTCTCTTAAAATATGTATTTAATTGTCTTGTGATTGATCATGAAACTAATTACTAGAATCAAAAATGTTGAAACGACGATAAGAAATAGTGAGACTGCTCGCATGAATAAATTCGATAGAATAAACTTAAAACGGAGCAATATTAGCGGAATAGTAATATTCATAATAAAATGAGGTGAATAGGAAATTATGGGATTTACGGTTGCATGGCATGGTTAGGTTATTTTTTTATATAAAATATTAATTTAGGCTCTGTCACGAATAGGTTCCTGATTTCCAAATGATCGGTAGCAAAAAGTCGATGGAACTTTTGAGAGCGGATTATCAGACGAGTGTACTATTTTTTTGCAAACCTATTTTCATATATATATATATATATATATATATATATATATATATATATATATATGATGAAATATGTGTTACTTAAAACTGTACGATTTTATAAATGATATGAATCAAGCAGGTTTTGCGTGAGTTGGTAAAATGGATTTTCGTTGAATTATGTTGGTTTTAAAAAGAAAGATTAAAAAAATGATTTGTTGGATTTTGTGGTTTTAAAGGAGAGTTGAAAAATGTCTGGTTTTCTAAAACAAATGTGAAAAAATGGTTTTTACTAAAATCAGTAGGTATGTTTAAAAGAGAGTGAAAAACATGATTTTGGATATTCTCCCCGTAAGGGGTGTGGATTATATTCTCCCCGTAAAGGGTGTGAATTTTTTATGATATTGTTGTGGATTATATTCTCCCCGTAAGGGGTGTGGATTTTTTACGATATTGTTGATTTGGACGATGTCATAGTTTTCTTCCCGAAAATGATATGGATATTCTCCCCGTAAGGGGGGTGGATTATATTTCTCCCCGTAAGGGGTGTGGATTTCTTCCCGTTAGAGATGTAGATATTTATCCCCATAATGGGGGTGTGGATTATGCTGTGCAGTTTGTTCCGCTAGGAAGGCATATCCTAACGGATGGTACGGTACCATTGCAACTCCCGATCGTGAGGTTAAAACGATCACTATGGCTAGCCAAAGAGAGAGTGGTGTGATGTTTGAGGTGTGGTATTTTACCGTATTTGGTGTTTTGTTATATATGGTGATGTGGTGTTTTATTATATCATCTTTGGTGTTTTATCATATTATTTTATGCTGATGGTTTGGATAGATTTCATATATTTGATATATATATAGATGATGATTCTGAATGGTAGGAAGAAGGAGTTTTCTCGTGGTATATGATTTTTTTATACTACTGTATCAAAATGTGTTTATTTATACGCGTTAAGCTTGATCTATTTAAATGTTGTATTATTTAGAATGTATTATTATTTTAAAATATTTTTATTAAGAAGGCAGTACACTCGCAGGTGAAACAGCTAGGAGTCGGTCCCCCTATTGGCACTAGGTAGAGTCCGGTGATGCTGTAGTGAGGGAGTAGTTTGGAGTAGCTGTTGGAAGCGAACCTATGAGAGGTTCTTAGTTGTTTTATCTTTATTGATATTATAAGTTTGTAGGGACAAGTGTGTCCCCAAATGAGAGTGTGTATGTATATAAATGTCAGCTTTAGTGGTTGCATATTTAGAATGTATTTATTCTCGTATTCTAGATTGGTTTGGCGTTCAGATAATATCGTGTCAGCGTCACGCTGGCCCCAGGATAATGGGTGTCCGGGGTGGGGTGTGACAATTTTGGTATAAGAGCTTAGGTTATAGGTTCTGTAGACTTGTCAGTTGTTGTGTCAGTAGAGGACCATGAGATAGGAAGATATGTTAGTCGTCTAGTCAGTAGGGGACATGCGATAAGGTGTCGATAGGTGAGTCGACATGTGAGGGAAGTTACGTCATTACATTAGTTAGTGCATTAGCATCTTGCATGGTTGGTTGTCTTGTTGGCAATTAGTGGGTGCGACGAAATTGTGATATTGCCAGTTGGTGGATTCGGGTGGTATTGTGTTGTTGATAGTGGTAATAGGTGGATAGCGTTTTGGGGGGAGGGGGTACGAGTAGCTGAGAAGGTTAGATTATAATTGATAAAACAATCAATACGTATTACTTGACGTTGGAATTCATGATCGGTAACCCCTAATATTTTAAATTGTTAAAACAATAGATAGTGTAACATAATACGCTTAAGTTGGATTATTAACGATATCTAAACTAAGGGAATCTTGTAATGATACTGAAGGGAGAGTTCGTATTTGTTGGAATTAGGGATGTGAGAAAATTGTGGCAATATTGGAAAAGATTTAATTTGGTAGTACGTTCTAGGTTGATGGGTATGCAGATATAAGTATGTGGAACTAGTAAATACAACAAATGCAATGGAGAATGATGTGTAGAAGGTAGCCGAGAATCTTGAGTATGCGATGATAGTAAGTGTGTATAACCATAGTCTGTGTCGTAGGAGTTGTTGGTGGATTGTTTCACAAATAAGTTACATTCTGAATCTTAGAAGAGGTGAAGTTTGTATCCTAGGAGATGTAATCATTACTCTAGTCAATTTGATTTTTGGTCTAGGAGGTCAGAAGTTGTTAAATAAATGATATCAGGGATACCTCACGCAGATGATGGGCACTAGTCAAAACAACGTTTAGATAGCGGATACTTCAGTAATGAGGGATTGTCCCGATATATATCCCAGCAGAATTGTCAGGGTTTCCAGTAAACACTATCGAGTTACTTCTAGGACTTGTTCTTATAAATTCCACACTATCATAGGGCACATGCCGAGTTGACGAAATTGGAAGATCTGTTAACCCGTGATTATAGTAAACCTAGTGTTTATCTCTATGAAAATCCGGTGTTATTCGAAAAGAAAGAGAGAGGCACGTTGAGGGTGAGTGTTGGTAACCGACAATGGAAATAAGAAGGCAGTTTGGGTAAAATTATTATACATATCGTGTAGAATTGATGATTTGTTTGATCAGCTGCGGAAGACCAGGGCATTTTCCCAACTAGATTTTCGATTAGTATAGCACTAGTTGGAGGTTCGAGATAGTAATGTGGTGAAAAACGGCGATCCGGTCGAGAGTAGAAAAGAGCATACAGAGCATCTTCAGACTATGTTGCTGACGTTGCGAGAGAAGCAATTGTATGTCAAATTCAATAAATGTGAGTTGGGTTGGATCGAGTAGTAATTTTGAGACATATGATATTGGGAGATAGTATTCAAGCAAGTCCAATGGAAGTCAAGGCGGTGATTTAATAGGAAAGGCCGAAAAGTGTGACTGAAATGCGAAACCTTTGGAATTGGCAGTGATTGTGATTGCCTTAAAGTTTTGGAAACCCTACTTGTATGACGAGACTTGAGGGATATGCACCGATCACCAGAGTTTGAAATATTTTCTTGTTCATAAAGGAGCTAAATCTGAGGCAGAGACGTTGAATAAAATTGAGTAAAGACTACAATAGTACGACCCATTATTATTCTGGAAAGGCCAATATTGTAACGAATGACTTCGAGTCGAAAATCGATAAGTTTGGTTGAGCACATTCAGGTTGTTCATATTAAATTATGGGTTGAGTTGAGACCTTTGTAAGTTTAATGGGCGGTTGGTCAGATGGCAACGCTGTTTGAGATTTTGATTTTGAAACCGATATTGATCGACCATGTGGTAGAAGCGCAGAAGTCGAATGTCAAGTTGGGAAAGATTAGAGATGAAGTGAGAAATGGAGTCTTGAATAGTTCAATATACGTAGTGCACCTCGGAAGTCTCAAAATGTATTGAGATTGTGTGAGCAATATGGGTAGATCGGAATGGAACGAAAAAAACACGGAACTTGTTGCCAGAGTCTTGTTTGTTAGAAAGTAAAGATAGAGCATCAATAACTAGGGGGATTATTACAATCTTTACCTATTTGAAAATGGTAAATCGATAAATATAAATCAGACGTTGGAGGTTATGTTGAGGAGTAGTGTTTTGGAATATTCTGGTAGCTGGAATGACTATGTTGCCCTAATGGAATTTGTTTATAATAATAGATACCTTTTCGACAATCAAGGTGGCACCATATAAAGCGCAGTATAAAAAGATGCAGGACTCCAATCAAATAGACTAAACTGAGATAGGAAAACAGAAAGTCTCGAGATTTGGATATAGCTGGTGTGGCTACATTTTTTTTGGGAAATAGTTTTCAATAAGAAGAACTCAACTAGATGTATTAGACCATTACTAAATTAGACGGACCCGGAATGTGGGAGTCATTAAGATTTCATGGGGAAAGGATAATCTGAATTATCCTCGAGTAGATGAGTATTTTAGAAGTTTATGGATATAATATTTTATATACAGGGATTGCTGATTTTTTTGAAGTATCGAATTTTCGTAGTTGAGACATACTTATTTTGATACATGTTTATACGTGGTTATATGGTTGAGGTGTTTATATGTGGATTAACGTATTTGAGGCATTAGCCTTGTCACGGACTTGATTAAATGGGGAGACATGAAGAGAATTCTTATAGATGACCTGTTTGATGTGTTTTGATACGTATTGTTGTGAATTGGTGATATTTATGTGTTTTGAGGAGTATTGATATGAATTGGACATGATTTGAAATATATCTATATAGTTTTGATGTATTGCAAAAATTTGCATAGTTAACGTTGGATTGTGGTAACAATAATAGAACGTTTACGAGATTGTTGAAAATTTTGATGTGAGTATTGCAATTGTTGATTTTTGGCCTCACGAGCCAGTTCATGAGGAGTTTGGGATTGTCTGTTGTATATGATAGTGGTTGCGAACTTGTTAGTTGGAAATGTTGGACAGATATATATTGTTGCGAATCGGTTGACTAGATGGAATAAATATATGTTGGTTAGGGGAAAAATTATTGTCGAAATAAGATAGACCCAATCCACTAAGATTACCGTAATATGTTCAAACTATATTGCTATTTATTATAATGTTATCAGAGTAGCGCAGCGTAAGCATTGAGAAACATGAATTTTGTTGCAATAGTTGTTTGGTTGTGCTAGGTGCATCCTATTTGTCGGTTGTTGGATATAATGTAAGCTACTGCGAATGAAAATGTTGCGATATGTGAAAGTGAATGGACAATTACTAATTAAGTATAACTAATATGACCAATTGGTTTGACTAAAGATTTAATTCATATCGCTTTCAATGAAAATTTCAGGACGAAATTTCTTTTAGGGGGAAAAGAGTTGTAAGACCCTGATTTTTCTTATATGTACAAATTGAGTCGCATTGGAGCACATTAGGAAATAACGGGGTGGATAACGCTATTAATTGTGTAATTTAAAAGTTTAGGGGGCAATTTGTAATTTATATAACCTTAAAATCAGAAATTGGTTCAATTTATAACTTAACCTAAATTAAAGGGGACGATTATGCAAATTATATAATATATATATATATATATAGAGAGAGAGAGACGGTGGTGGAAGGGCCACTTGGCCGGCCCCCATTTGTAAACATATATATATATATACATTCATACAAATCCACACACGCACGATAGAGAGAAAGGAGAAGGATCGGGAAGAATCGAGAACGGAAAGGGGAACAGTAGGTCGGTGAGGGGCTGAGCCCTTTTTCAGCATATATATATATATGTACACACATACATACAAACAGAGGGGGAGAGAGGAGAAAAAGAAAGAGAAAATAGAGAGAGAATGAAGAGAGATAGGAAGAAGGTAGCCGGCGGTGGGATGTCGTTCGGCAGTGAGAAAACCGAAGAGAGAGAAGCGGTAGACGGTGTGGTCGTCACTCCGGTGAGTGTGAGTTCCATGTTTCTGTTTTGCTTGTTGTTGTATGCGTATGTATGTGATTAGGTGTGTGTTTTCTCTTTCCGTTTGGAGTTACTGTGTGTGTCGTGTGTGTGTAGGTACTCCAGCGGTGGCGGTGGTGCGTGTTTTGATCGTCACCGTTGTCTCCGAAGTGTGTGTGTGTCGCTGTTGTTATTGTGTAGCCGTCCAATGGAGTGGAAATCGAAGGGTGGTTTGGTTGTGTGTGTGTCGTTGTCGGTTAATTGGGCTGACGGTGAGTCAGAGATAGAAAGAGAAAGAAGTGGCTATGTGTGTATTGTCTGTTCTTCGGTAGGGATGGCTGCTCCAATGGTGGCCCGTTGAGGGTGGGTGTATGCTTGTGTGTTTTGTGTGTGTGTGACCGTTTGGTTGGTTGTGTGCGTGTCGCCGGAGTTCGCCGGCGGTAAGTTAAAGAGAGAGAGAGAACAGTGCATGTATGTGTGTGTCTGCGGTGTGTGTGTGTGTGTGTTCAAATTTTTACGGTGTGTGTATATGGTGTCCATTAGTGTGTTGTGTGTACATAGACATTAGAATGGGGGTGATCGTCGGAAGAGAGAGAGAGAGAGAGAGAGAGGGAGAGAGTGACGACAAAAAACAAGGGAGCAAGCGGAGGAAGCTCGCCTAGGCAGTGGAAATCTCGCCTAGGCGATGGCGGGTTAGAAACACAAAACAGAAAACAGGAAATGGGAGAAAGAGGAAGAAGAAAAGAAAGAAAAAGAAAAATGAAAAGAAAAATGAAGAAATTGCACCAAAAACCCCAAAAAAACCTAAAACTCATCTTGTAGACCGGTGGAAAATCTGGAGAACATAAAATTTAGAACTCTCTTAAAATATGTATTTAATTGTCTCGTGAATAATTATGAAACTAATTACTAGCATAAAAAATGTTGAAACGACAATAAGAAATAGTGAGACCGCTCGCATGAATAAATTCGATAGAATAAACTTAAAACGGAGCAATATTAGTGGAATAGTAATATTCATAATAAAATTAGGGGAATAGGAAATTACGGGATTTACGGTTGCGTAGCATGATTAGGATATTTTTTTACATAAAATATTAATTTAGACCCTGTCACGAATAGGTTCCCGATTTCCAGATGATCGGTAGCAGAAAGTCGGTGGAACTTTTGAGAACGGATTATTAGGTGAGTGTACTGTATTCTTGCAAACCTATTTTCATATATATATATGATGAAATATGTGTTACTTAAAACTGTACGATTTTATAAATGATATGAATCAAGCAGGTTTTGGGTGAGTTGATAAAATGGATTTTCGTTAAATTATGTTGGTTTTAAAAAGAAAGATTAAAAAAATGATTTGTTGGATTTGGTGGTTTTAAAGGAGAGTAGAAAAATGCCTGGTTTCTTAAAACAAAGGTGAAAAAATAGTTTTTACTGAAATCAGTGGGTATGTTTAAAAGAGAGTGAAAAACACGATTTTGGATATTCTCCCTATAAGGGGTGTGGATTTTTTACGATATTGTTGATTTGGACAATGTCATAGTTTTTTTCCCAAAAGGGATGTGGATATTCTACCAACAAGGGGTGTTGATTATATTTTTCCCCATAAGGGGTGTGGATTTCTTCCCGTAAGGGATGTGGATATTTCTCCCCATAATGGGGTATGGATTATACTGCGCAGTTTGTTCTGCTAGGAAAGCATATCCTAATGGATGGTACAGTACCATTGCAACTCCCGATCGTGAGGTTAAAACGATCACTATGGCTAGCTAGAGAGAGAGTGGTGTGGTGTTTGAGGTGTGGTGTTTTGTCGTATTTGGTGTTTTGTCATATACGGTGATTTGGTGTTTTATTATATCATCTTTGGTGTTTTATCATATGATTTTATGCTGATAGTTTGGATGGATTTCATATATTTGATATATATATATATATATATATATATATATATATATATATATATATATATATATATATATATATGATGATGATGATGATTCTGAATGATAGGAAGAAGGAGTTTTCTCATGGTATATGATTTTTTTATACTACTGTATCAAAATGTGTTTATTTATATGCGTTAAGCTTGATCCATTTAAATGTTGTATTGTTTAGAATGAATTATTATTTTAAAATATTTTTATTAAGAAGACAGTACACTCGCAGATGAAACAGTTGGAGTCAGTCCCCTACTAGCACTAGGTAGAGTCCGGTGATGCTGTAGTGAGGAAGTAGTTTGGAGCAGCTATTGGAAGCGAACCTATGAGAGGTTCTTAGTTGTTTTATCTTTATTGATATTATAAGTTTGTAGGGACAAGTGTGTCCCCAAATGAAAGTGTGTATGTATATACATGTTGACTTAGTGGTTGCGTATTTAGAATGTATTTATTCTCGTATTTTAGATTGGTTTGGTGTTCAGGTGATATCGTGTCAACGTCACGCCGACCCCATGATGATGGGTGTCCGGGGTGGGGTGTGACAAAGGGTGCGTTGGATGATCTTATCTGAGCAGTTTGGTTTAACTCAACAAACTAAATAAGTTGAGCTAGGCAATTTTGATTCTAACGAACTAATCTAGGCAGCTCAATCTATGAATAGAATGAGCTAGGAAGTTTGAGTTTGACGAATTGATCTAGGCGGCTCGATGAAATTGCAAATAGATCAATGTCCTTGCCAAGTTAGTTTGATAAGCTTCAAGATTTTGCCAGTAAATGTTTACGAAGTGGATTGATCAGAGTAGCTTAGTTGGTGCTTAGAGCAGATCCTGATCTACATTATTCGGTTAATTTGGTGAGCTTCGATACTCTGTTTGATAGGTGCACTAGGTAATCTAGTTGGTTAATGAGCCGATCTTGGCAGTTTACGAGTGGACTGATGAGCTCCTCTACGAGTGAGCTAATGAGCTGATCTACAAGTGAGCTGATAGGCTCTTCTATGAGTGAACTGATGAGTTGATCTGCGAGTTAGCTGATGAGCTCTTCTAGGGGTGAGCTGATGAGTTGATTTGCGGGTAAGCTGATGACTTCTTCTACGAGTGAGCTGATGAAATGATCTACGGGTAAGGTGATGAGCTCTTCTGCGATTGAGCTAATAAGCTCTTCTACGAGTGAGCTGATCAACTCTTCTTCAAGTAAGGTGATGAGCTGATCTAAGAGTGAGCAAATAAGCTGATTTGCGGGTAAGATGATGAGTTAATCTTCCGGGTGAGCTGATGTGCTTTTCTACGAGTGAGTTGATGAGCCCTTCGCTACGGGAGAGTTGATGAGCTCTACTCTAAGGGAGCGCTAATGATCCTACGGTGGAGCTGATGATCTCTGCTCTACGGGAGACCTAATGAACTCTTCTCTATAGGAGAGCTGATGATCTCTATTCTTCGAGAGCGCTGATGATCTCTACTCTACGGAAGAGCTAATGAGCTCTGTTCTTCGGGAGCGCTAATGATTTTTTCTCCGAATGAGCTAATGAGATTTGTTGCAAGTAAATTGATGAGCTCTGCTACCTTTGATATTATACTTTACATTTGATGATTTTTATCACTGCAAGTATTTTATTATCGGGGAGGGATCCTCAACCCGTCTTCTACCTCCGTGGAGGCATCCTCAAATGTCGTCTTCTGCGGTTGGGGAGTTAGCCTCATGCCCGGGGAATATGTAAATGTCCGTCGGGGAGTTAGCCTTAGACCCGGGGAATTTGTAAATGTCTGCTGGGGAGTTTATCTTAGAGCCAGGGAATTTGTAAATGTCCGATAAAGAGTTTGCCTAAGACCCGAGGAATTTGTAAATGTCCGTTGAGGAGTTAGCCTCAGATCTGGGTAATTTGTATATGTCCGCCGGGGAGTTAGCCTCAGACTCGAAGAATTTGTATGTTCTTCTCTTCCTCTTTGCAACTTTAAAATTTTGGGGAATTTGACAGTTTAAAATTCCAAATATTTGTAAGTTTTTTCTTTTCCTCTTTACCCTCCTTCATAACTGGTTTATTTGCTGAATGAGTTATGAATGTGAATTGTTCCTGCGATTTGTTTAAAAATAATCCTGCCCTCCAACGAAGTCCTTAGGTATTAAGTTCAGAGCTTAGTCTCCTTTCGCGAGTTTTTATTTGATTTCTTTATAATTGATTCTCTTAGGGGAGGCTGAACTCTTCTCCCCTTTCTATATCCTTCTGATTACCTCTTTGTTCATGGGATTTGATCGGGATATGTAACTTTTAAACCTGCTCTATAAGAATAGCAGTTTGTATGCCACATAATAATTATTAACGAACAAATTGTTGCATTCTTTAAGAAGTAATGCAAGCTTAGCATGTAATTTTGGTCAACGCCTTTAAGTGTTTCTTCTCTCTTTAGTATTTTGTACGGACTTTATCCAAATAATAAAAGTAGGGGATACAAATTGCAGCTTGAAGGATTTTTTCTTGTATTATATTTGGGGCAAAGTAAAGTTTACTTCTGGCCACTAAATTTATACCTCATATGCAAAGTTTGAGGGTACAATTTATCTTTTTTACTAATCATAACTATTAATCCTAAGATTTTGATGAATAATTAAATGTTGAAGCTTTTGGTTGAACTAACGAATTCAGTTTATAAGTTCTATTGAAGATATTATCATGAACAAGTTGAGATGAATGTTAAATTGAAACTAAAGTAACTGACAAAGATGATGGATATTAAAAGACTGAAGATCTTGAAGAATCTAGGAGAAAACAACTTAGGTTAAATTTTTACTCTTAATGTATCCCGATTAAGATCACACACGACACAAAAGGTTTTTACAATTATGTATGATTCTTAATAGGATCCTAATTAGCTAACATGTTTGCTCCTATGTGAAATTGAAGAAGAAATATTGATTTAAGAAATATTAGATTAAAATTAAATTTAAGTGTTAGTGGAGTTAACCGAGAAAAGAAATCGGTTAAAGGGACAAAAATGTCAAAGAAATTGAATTAAAAAATGAATTAAGGAAGAAGCACAACTTGATCGGTCGACCTACATAAGAGGTCCAGTCAACCAATGAAGAGGTGAAAGGATTGAGCAGTCTCTGAATCGTTCGGTTAACAGATAGGTCAACCTATGGGAATCAGGTGAACTCTCTGAATCGTTTGGTCGACAGCTAGGTCGACCTATAGCCAAAATAGAAATTTTCTAAATCGTTAGGTCGACAGACAAATAGAGAAAGGTCAGCCTGTGAAACTCACTGAATTGTTAGGTCGACAAACGAATAAGCAAAGGTCGACCTATGGGCAAACAGTTTTTGGCTTGGGCTACATCCTGAATCGGGCGGTCGACTTATGCCTTCTAGTTGGTCAACCGATAGACAGTTTCAGGATTCGAGGATTTCATGGTTTTGATCCAAAACGTAGCTGTTACAAGCCGTTTTATGATTAGGATATGAGAGATATCTTAGGGATCTGATGGAATTTAAGATATATAGTTGATATTTTACTATCCCTATAGATATGGTTCAAGTATTTTGATTATTTCTTGATTTGGTTCTTGTAATGTTTTCTATCCTATCTAATTGAGATTGAGAAAATATTTGAGGGACTAAATTGATTATTTTAAAAGATATAATTGAGTGAATTATACCAGGATTAAGTCAAAATGATATAAGGGGTCTATTGGAGTAATTATTTATCATGATATATGGGAACTAGCCGTTGGAGGGCTTGTTTTAATTCTATATAAATAAACCTGCGTTTTTTAGGTTTCAAAAATCTCAATCATTCATATCTTAAGAGTTATTCAGGTCTTGTGCTTTCTAAGAGTGATGATTCTGAAATCATACGGAGTGTATTGTGAGAATTATTCTTGAGAAGATTTGGTGTGGATTATTTTTACTACCGACTTGAAGTTTCGTTGCTAATCATTTCTTATTCGGTGGATTCCTAGTGAGATCGTTCCAAGTTTTTTACTATTAACTGTTGTGTGGTATTATTGTTTAATTCTTGGAATTTTGATCTTTGAAATTGTTTTCTGATTTTTAATTTGAAAGTTATTTTGAAACGATTTGTTGAGAAAATCTGATTACGTACTAAATTGCTTGCTACCTATGTTTTTATAAAATTAGATTTTGAAATTCTCACTGTATTTCTATCACTAGTATCGGGACATTAATTGAATTCAAATTTATTTGGGGTGGTAGAAGCTCAGAGTGGGAAAAAAAAAAGACTTATCAATTTTGTAATTAGTGAGTTGTGTATCGGATTAGATACTATTAGGAGTGTCTAATCAAAGGGTAACTAGTTTCAAACTCTTCCGGTAAAGAGATTGAGGTTTTAATCTTTGCCTAGAGTATAAAAAGATTAGGTGTTAATTCTTCCTTAATAGAATTAATTTTGAGTGAATTTGTAACGGTTCAATCCTTACCAGGTAAAAGGTTACTTGGAGTATTTTTTTGTGTGAGATTTAATTCTTACCCTAAGTATTAGGTTAATCTTTAGCTTGGGAAAAAGATAGGGTTACTCCTTAACCTATGAAAAAGATTTGTAAAAGTTGATTCTGAGCCTGTGAAAAGAATCATTTGTAAGGGTTTGGTTTCTACCTAATTAAAGGGATCATAGTGATTAGTGGGTGTGACTCTCCGCGTAGCTCGGGAAACTGGATTAGCTAAGAATAACTTGTAAACCAGTATAAATTTCTGGTGCACTGCTTTCTTTACATTATTTATATTTTGTTATTTGGGTGTGCACCTAGTTGATAATATATTTTCGCTGCTATAAAGATAATAATTAATTTAGGGTAAAAATTAATTATTTGATTTTTTGAAGTATTATTATTTGAAATAATTTTTCATTTACCCAATTCACCCTCCTCTTGGGTAGCTGATTGGTCCAACAATAACGGATTTAATTCATAGATCGAATATACTTGTTTTACCTCTGTACGTATATGTAAATATAAAGGTACTAATTATAATTCATTTATTCCCTTGGAGGAATCTTAACTACTCTTTTAGCATATTGTTACCGATGTAATATTTTAGGGATAGAACAATCAAATGAAAACCTGAATGAACTAATCTAAGTAGTTCAGTTCGATTGGTGAGCAGATCTTAGCAGCTCAGTTTATGTCGACTGACATTTTTCTATTTTGTCAACCATTTCATATGGAGTTCAGATACTGGTTTCGTAGTATAACCGAGTTATCGAATTTTATACACTTTTGGGTGTACTTGAATATTTTGAAGTGCCAATAGTGTTCCTATAACATGTAATCTATCGGGGTAAAAGTTATAGGGGACAAAGTGTAATTTTGCTAAGCCCTAGGACTGAGTAATCATTGTCATGTTTATTGGGCGCATTTTGCAATCGTAATACACTTCCTATATTTATTTCTTTAGTAAATGCTAAACTTCCTCTGTGTAGCATCATAATTCATTAATTAGAAGATACGAGATGTAATCCCGATATTTCTTCTAGGTACTTTAAGTATCTATTTCACCAATTCAATAAACCATAAGCCTATTTAAAACTTGATGGACATTAAATGTGAATATACTTATTATCTCAGGTGCTCTACAGTAATTAGCCCTACCTCAGGGGCTCTAAAGTAATTAGCCCTAGGTTGTCAGATCGTTTGCATGGGCGTAATATTGTACTACTCTAACATGTTTTGTGTTATACATAACACTTGATTAATGGCACAGTACTTAGTCAAACGTTTAGCTATTATATAGCATTGGTTGGGCACTAGTTATTTTCACATGCTATTTGCACAGTAACGGTGCTGAAGGAAGGGTCGATGTGCAAGTAGTACACAAATATGTTGTGTCGCAATTCGCAAGTAAAGTAAATTTGAGGGTATATAATTCCAATATGAATATTACCATAGGGGATTTAGTGTATTTAGCCCTAGGTTCTCCTTTTGTTTTGATGCCGCTCATTGACATTGTAGTCCCCAAATATATTTATTGCTAAGGGTGAATTTGAGGGTGTAAACTGTAAATATGTCCCTAGGATTTCGACTAATCCTATCGAATTATGGGGTATACCCACCTCAACATATCACTTCTCTATCACAAGTTGAATTGCCTCTAAATAGCATAATTCATAAACCGAATCTAGAAGATGCCTAGTTGAATTTAATAGTTTCTTTAGGGCATTTCGAGCTTGTTTTTATTTTTGATTCTTGGTTTATCATCAACAAATAAATTTCTAAGTAAAGTCGCAAATGTACTAATACCCTTGGGCCCTTGGAGTAATTAGCTCTAGATGATTTACAAGTTCATTTTCAATTATAAAGTTTAGGGGACGAAACTGAAAATATAACCGTTACCTCAGGGGCCCTTGTATAATTTGGCCCTAGGTTAATTCATTTCCTTGTCTCATTTACGGCCGCTGCTACCAATCTGCTCATGTTTGGACATGGAGCAGTTCTCGACTTCATTTCCTCTGCCATCTGTCAGTGATCGAGGGTTTCTGGCCGACGATGGCGTCGATGAGTCTGGGTACTCACTTCGTCCAATCGCAGGCACTGGTGTTAGCTCAATACCATCGCCGATGAACTTCTAGCTTCCTTCATCGGTTAAAGGGTGATTCAGCTATGAACGGGAAGCGCTTGCATAAGGGTAATCGTCGCTTTATAGCCCCCATTGTGAACTCCCTTCTCTAGGTGATGTCATCACAAAGCTCGCCATTTGGTTCATCATCTCCAATGACGATGACATCATTGGTGTCGATTCTTGCTCATCACCGATTCGAACAAAGATCTATCGTGCTGTTTTCGGCATTCCACTCAAAATGTGACTTGTTGACATCGTCGGACGATTCAGATTGGAGGAGGACGTCGGAGTAGGCACCTTGTAAGATTAAGATCAGAGCAGCTCTTCGATTAAAAACTGGCTTCTCAGTTATTCGTTTGTGATTGGCAATTGAGCCCTAGATCCTTCGTTTTTGTTTTTAACTTTCCGGGCGATTGTTGTCGTCTGCTGCTTGTCATCTTCATTGATGAATCACCACCGTCGACGATGCGAAGTAGGACAAAAACTAAGATGAACGAAGACGTTCTGGGCGTCGACGAACGACCAGTCCGATCTGTCGGTAATGTCGTTCGAGTTTGGTGCGATTTAGATCAGACCGATGGTGCAATTCATATCAGAGAGCAATAGTCGTGACGTTGATCAGATCGACAGTTTAGCTCAGGTCAGATCTGAGATCGATTATTGTGACTGATCTAACACCACGACTTTCTGATCTCCATCGAATGAGAACTAACCTTCGATTGATGATATAATGAGTGCGGATGTGGTTGTGGTGTTTACTGTCGGTATGGTGGCAGTTGGTGGGGATTTGGGGCTGGAAACATGGAACAAATGATGAAGATCAAAAGTTTTAGGGTTCTAATTACAATATGTACCCTGAATGTTTTATGAAGTTTTATTTTGAATCATTACATTTAATACAACGATGAATTTTGACCTAAGTAAGAATAATGTGTAAAATTGAATTTTAGAGTCAATTAAGTTAACCGAGAAAAGCAATCGGTTAACAGGATTAAACGATGAATTTTGGAGGTAAAATAAGTGAGAAAGTGACCAACTAGCATCAATCGATAAACTGATTCGAGGAGGAGGGGTCAACATATTGAAACAATGAGATTTAACAGAAAATTAGAGAGATCCTGCATCGATCGGTTAACAGACCATGAGAGGATCGGTCAACTGACTGGTCTAGGGTTGGAAAGTAGAGACTCTCTGAAACAATTGGTCAATTGATTGTAGGTTAATCAGTCAACCGATTGTGTTTTGGTTTGGCTTGGAAAACATCCTGAATAAATCGGTCAACCGACCATGGGAGGTTCGCTCAATCGACTGCCTTTTGGTTTAGGCCTAGGTTACACGCTGAATCATTTGGTCAACCGACTGACAGGGTTTTAGTCAACTGATTGTTTCGGTTGAGATCTCGAGGAACTTGGACTTTTGGTAAAAAAAAAAAAAAACTAGCCGTCTTTATGGTTCCAAGGGAGAGATTCAAGAGATCTGATATTGTGGAAGATATGGTCCATATCTTTTGAATTGTTAATGATTTAGTTCATATATTATGATAAATTGAATGTGGAAAGAAGAAGCGCAAGGGGCAGGCGAGCTAGAAGCTGAAGGAGAGGAAGGGCCTGCAGAGGAAGAGGCGGGGTCATCTGAGGCCCGTGGTGAGGTCACTTTGGAGAGGGTCTATAAGGTGCTCTAGGAGGTCCGGCTCGACAATCGCGTTCTTCGCCAAGGGCAATATAATTCGGATCTTCGAATTGCCAACCTTAGGACATTCTTAGATTAGTATGCGAGTTAACAAGATCAACTACAATGGCTCATTAACGAGCGCCTCGGCGTCGACATGAACGCGTATCCATTAATGCCATAATTGTCGCCGCACCTCTTGCAACCGCCACACTTTCCTTTCCGGCAAGACAATGGTGGCGATGACATTCCACCAGGTGGACAGTAGGAGGTGAGACTTCTATGTCTTATCTCCTAGGTATGTGTTCAACACCTAATATTTTCTTGTGATTGCTATATGCGATTATTGGGTTCGCTGCTCAATTAGTGTGGACACTACCTACTTCAAGTTTGGGGGAATGTTCATCCAATTTTGTTTTTGTTTTTTTTTGTTAGAAAATGATGAACAAAATTTTGATGTATTATATTTGGATGTTTTATGTATGCGTAGTTACGCTTTGTAGAAGTTTAGATGTATATTGTAGACATTAATATATAGTTAAGTTCTATTTTAATTTTCATGTTTTTGCATGTGAAATGCTTAAATTAGTATATGTATGTTAATGTTTAGATTTAATGTAGAGACGTTTATGTATGACGTAGTATTTGCATGTTGAGTTGTTGAGTTCGTCTGGGCCATTTCCAGATGATGAAAATTATCCCTTAATTGTATATCGAGGTCAGGGGTGGTGCCATTCATGTGTGTTTTGTGTATTTGGCATGTTGATTAGGTAAAAATTATTTTGATCCTAAAATCGGACGATAGTATAGACTCACTGTATAATTATTCGAACGATTTGATGCCGATTATTCAGTAATAAGTTCATAACAAATTTGAGGAATCTAGAACTTGACTGGGGGAAACTTGAGGCAAAATCCTAGGTGAGGTAGTTTAGTAGGCATGATTTAGGCCTTCATTTTTATCGCTTGAACCTTTGAAGCTAATCTTGAAAATTTTATCGCTCGTTACCCTGTCGAAAACGAAAATTTATTCAATTCTAAACATGTATAAATACCCAATCCATTTAAAAAATATAAAATCCAAACCTTCGCCGCTAAGCCAAACGCACAAATTTAGTGAAATCAAGTTAGCATTATTCTATACTACTTGAAGTGAGCAAGTGGGTTTTGGACGAAGTTTTATTGGTTCGGTATTAGTGTATTCACTTGTCAATCTCTGAATTCTATTTACACGCCTCTAAAATTGTACGAAATTGAATAAGGATGAACAAAATTTTGATGTATTATATTTGGATGTTTTATGTATGCGTAGTTACGCTTTGTAGAAGTTTAGATGTATATTGTAGACTTTAACATATAGTTAAGTTCTATTTTAATTTTCATGTTTTTACATGTGAAATGCTTAGATTAGTGTATGTATATTAGTGTTTAGATTTAATGTAGAGATGTTTATGTATGAAGTAGTATTTGCGTGTTGAGTTGTTGAGTTCGTCTGGGCCATTTCCAGATGATGAAAATTATCCCCTAATTGTATATCGAGGTTCGGGGTGATGCCATTCATGTATGTTTTGTGTGCTTGGCATGTCGATTAGGTAAAAATTATTTTGATCCTAAAATCGCACGATAGTATAGACTCACTGTATAATTATTCGAATGATTTGAGGCCGATTATTCAGTAATAAGTTCATAACAAATTTGAGGAATCTAGCACTTGACTAGGGGGAAACTTGATGTGAAATCCTAAGTGAGGTAGTTCAGGAGGCATGATTTAGGCCTTCATTTTTATCGCTTGAACCTTTGAAGCTAACCTTGAAAATTTTATCCCTCGTTACCTTGTCGAAGCCGATAACTTATTCAACTCTGAACATGTATAAATACCTTATCCATTTAAAAAAAATTCCAAACCTTTGTCGCTAAGCCAAATGCACGAATTGAGTGAAATCAAGTTAGCATTATTTTATGCTACTTGAAGTGAGCAAGCGGGTTTCGGACGAAGTTTTATTGGTTTGGTATTAGTGTATTCACTTGTCAATCTTTGAATTCTATTTACACGCCCCTAAAATTGTACAAAATCGAATAAGTTTAGGTGTATGTTTGTTCATTTAAAAAAAAAAAAAAAAACTATGTGAATATAGTTGTTATTTTCGTTCTTTCAATAAGTGAATACAAAAGTCTTAAAGTCTTGATCAGGGTTGTGTTTTAAATATTTGGGGTTACGAGAAAGATATAGCGACAAGCGTTTGTGCCTCGGGTATCGTTAAATTATCGTAATTATAACGATTACCTATTTTCTATTCTTGAGATACCCTTGGCCATTCTCCAATGCTTATTCAAGCCCTATTGATCTTTATGAATTTTCCAACCTACATTAGTGGATAGTCGAGCCCAATCAAGCATATGGTTTTCCTAATCCTTAAACAGTTTAAGTCATGAGCTTAGTTATTGAATAATCTAATCCGGTGTTTGGATGGTTATATATTTGAGTTCTCACACACACACTTTAAATGGATCTAGAATGGTTTTTATTGATATTGAGTGTTGAAATTCTAGAACACCACGTGATGTGTGTTATTTCTCGAACTTGATCTGATTGAGGGCTGTTAAGGGAAGAACAACTTAGTTTCTTCGATTGAATTTGGAACTCGCATGCGTTTGCTTCTTATTTGTTAAAGTTATTGATTTTTAGTAGTTAGTTAGTTAATTAGTATAGTTAGTTTTTTTTTAGTGTTAGGGTGTTTTGCTCGAGTACTAACAAAATTCCAAGTTTGTGGGTATTTGATAGGTTGAAATCACCTATCTACTTATAAGCCGAATTTGATAGTTTTTAAGTGTTTTAGTAATATTTTATGGCGTTTTTGTTTGTTTTTAAGTAAATCAGGTGCATGGACGTAATCGAGTGACAAACAAGCGAAACGGTAGAAAAACGGTGAAAGAAACAAGGTTTCAGGACAGCAAACCTACCGCCGTAGTAGTCAGGCCACAACCGAGGCGGTGGAGATGCAAGGACAATTGTGCAAAAGTCACCGCCCCAGCGGTCATTCACCGCCAAGGCGGTGAAAGTCCAGAGAGCCTAGGTTTTGTTTCACCGCCGCAACAGTCATTCACCGCCAAGGTGGTGAAAGTACAAAGAGTTTCATTTTTGGTTCACCGACGTAGCAGTCAATCACCGCCGCAACGGTGAACCGCCACCGAGGCAATCTCTCTGTGTAGAAAATATCTATTTTCTAGATATTTTGAGGCCTTTTATTTAAACCCTTATTTCTCCCATTTGTAAAAAACGGTTCCACACTTGTGATAGATGATATTAAGCATATTTTGAGAGCTCAAAGAGGAGATTCAACATTTAGAGAAGATGAATCATTTCAGGACCGATCTTTGGCTACAGTGGATCACTCCACTTAAAGATTTGTTCGTTCTTCATTTGTTTCTATCTTTGTAACTTAACTTTTTATATCAAATGATGATAAATCCTTCTTATTTTAATATATGTATGGTTAAGATCATGGTAGGCTAGATAAATATTATCTAGGTGATAGGTGTAAATTACATACGTATTTCAAATCCGAATTTGTTAGTTTTCGAGTATGTTTATAGTTATTTTTATATGTTTTAATATGTTTTTATACTTTTTGTATAAATCAGGCATGTGGAGCAAAAAGATAGGAAACTGGAGAGAAAATGATGAGATCGAACCGAAGGCGAGTCGAAGTTACGGTGGATAAACAAGCAAGGAGGCAAAAATATGAAGGAAGCCCACCGCTTAGGCGTCCAGACCTCTGCCTAGGCAGTAAAGATGCTGAGAATGACAAAAGGCTATTGACAGCCCACCGCCTAGGCAAGAAATTCCTCCGCCTAGGTGGAAACCCCAGTAGAAATATTTCCAAGTCCACCGCCTACTTCTTCGCCTAGGCGGTCACCAAACCTGCAAAGCCGGTACAGGTGCTGAAACTTTAAGGCTATTTTGGACTATGATGCAATCCTATTTTGGAAATAATAAAAAAATGGAAGTTGTATATCTTTTTCTTAGATTTCCATAGGTTTTTGAATCACCTCAATCGGAGTTCGGATGAAGAAGTTACAACCAAAACAAAATTTCAAACCTGAAGTAACTTCGTCTAGGCGAATTTTTCTGCGCTTAGGCAAATTTCCGGCAGAAAGTTAACTGACTTAACTTCGCCTAGGCTAAGTTTTCTTCGCCTAGGCGAAAATCCTGCAGCACACCCTTGATATTTATTAGATATTTTGAGATCTTTGGGATATTTTTTTCCCTTCTCTCTTCCTCTCTTCCCTCTCTTTAGCCCTTAAGGCCTTAGGCCATATTTTAGGAGTAGGATTAGGGATTTTTGAGGGAGAGAACTCAACCCGAGGTGGAGGATCAACGAGAAAGCGATCGATCGACATTTCTAACGGCAAATCTTCGGATATCGGCTAAGTCGCTTGTTTCCTCTTTTTGTTTTCTTCATTTTGGTAGTTGTTAAGCATGTTTAGCTCGTTTTATATTGTATAAACGGTTAGGTCCATGAGTTAAATATGGATTGTAATAGGGATTAACGTATTATTTATGAAAATATAGTTTTGGTTGAATTTGTGTTTTGTTTATGGTTGTTCCTTATAATTTCGATTGCGTTGCCATGTTTTCTATGATTATATGCTAGTTTAGATACATTGAGAATATAGAGTTTGACACTCGGGAGAGGTAACTCCGGATTCGGACTAGGGTTAACACAATACAACAATCTAACGACTTGGGAGGACGTTAGAAAGTGTGCAATCGATGACGTTGGGGTGAGACTCACGTGACCTAGAGTCGTTAAGACGTTGAGGGGGACTTCGGCGTTGACATGAAATCACATATTCCCCAGTCTCACACTCGGAAGAAGTGGCGAGGGAGTTTACGAACCGAGATTGTCGGATACGCCAAACGTCGTTAATGTTAACTAAAACGAAATCAAACGCATTTAAGTAAATAAAGTTAATCCCTAGGCAATCTACTCCCCTAAACAATCTCAAATTAGTATTTATAGTATAGTTAACTTAATTAGTATTTTAATTTAGTATTAGTATTAAATTAAATTCTATTTTTGTCGCCTAGATAAAGTCAGGTTATGACAATCGCGATACTCGATAGTAATCTCAACCAATCCCTATGGATACGATACCCGACCGAAAGGTCCACTATACTAAAACTTGATCCGTACGCTTGCGGTGAAAGTGACAGCGCATTATTTGCGGCCACCATTAAGGATTGATGTAACTCATGTAAATACATGTTTGAGTGAATATATGTTACTTTAACGATTATTTATCTAAATCCGATTGTGTTTACTATTTGATTACAATTTTAATATGTTTGTTAAGGTATTAGGGTTGGTTTTGAGAATACGGAGTTTGACACTCGGGAGAGGTAACCCCGGATTCGGACTCGGGAGGGCATTAGAAAGTGTGCATTCCATGAGGTTGGGTCAAGACTCATGTAGTTATGTGTTATATAAAACGTTAGAGGGGGATTTCGGTGTTAACGCGAAGTCATATAATTGCATATATAACTGTAAAATTGCATATAACTGTAAAATTGTGAATAATAAAAATAAATAAATTTCTTTTTCTTTGCAATTGCATTTTGATTCTCATTCTCCATTTGTTTTTTTTTTTTTTTTTGTTTTTTTTTTTTTGGTAAATAAAAAGTTTGTTAGTTGTAATCAAATATTAGACCAAATGGTATTAGTGTCTTAAGGAGCAGGGCATCAATATTATTATTTTTGTGGGTGACATAAGCTTAAAACTTACTCTTGAAACTTATATTGCATAGTACTCCCGCTCATCACGAATAATAATCCCCATATTTGTCTCTCAAAGAAATTGGACGTAATTTAAATTTAAAAAGAAAACTCATATCGAACTAACAAAATATTGAGATATCTAACCGTTTCTCCCGATCACCATTTAGCTGCGAATTGAAAAAGCACACATATGCATATGAATGTCCATTATATAAAAGAAGAAAATAAGCAATTAAAAAAATTACTTGTCCATAAACAGTGATATCATCCATTGTTAAAAAGGAGTAAACCCTGGAAATCTTCTACAAATTAATATTTGTTTCTTAGATCAATTGATATGTATAACATATACATACATAGTAAATTTATTCCTGGATTGAACGCAAATAACAAAAATGTCAATTGCCAAAGTATTTAGAATAAATTATTAAAATTAGCTATTATATAACCACCATTTTCCCAAATCATCAAAGAAAAAAGTAATGTATAAAAAGCTATAAACAAATTCTAAATATTAGGATCATAATGGCAAACAATACCTTCATTATAAGTTTTGGACTTTGTCTAATCTATTATTTACTTCAAGAAAGCTAAGAAAACTGTTGTTCGAAGCCATTCAAATAAGGGTTTGTTTGATAACGACTTAATTTTTAAGTGCTGAAAATTTAAGTACTGAAAATTAAGTGCTGAAATTTTAAATGCTGAAAATTTAAGAAGGTTGTTTGATAAAATTGTGCTGAAAATTTAAGTGTTGATTTTTTTTTTATTTGTTTGATAAATACAAAATTTGTATGCTGAAAAATGTTTAATTTACATAACTACTTTTGAATCAAGATAATGTGAAAAACAAAAAAAAAAAAAAAATTGAAAACAAAACAATAAAATCAAGGTGCCATTTTTTTTTAAAAAAATTATATTAAAATTAAAAATAGAAATTAACCAAAAAATATGTAAATATTATGTATTTTGTTATGTGGTTTGATTGCTTAAATTAAATTATAACAATAATTTAAATATAAAATAAAATTAAAATCATAAAATAATCCAAAATTAATCTAATTCTCATTAATCTGAACTCTAATTAAACGTTTATAGGAGATCAAGGGTAAAATAGTCAAAATATAATTTTTTTTAAATGGGAAATAATGGAGTGTATTAAGCAAAATAAAATAAGTGAAGAGATCTTGACTTAATTTTTAACTCACATTTTGACTTAATTTTTAAGTTAACTTAATTAATTAAGTGATATTAATTACATTTATCAAACAAACTTAATTAATTAAGTACTTAATATAATCAATTTTAAGCATTTAATTTTTTTATCAAACATGCCCTAAGTTTATATTATAAGTTTTGTGTTACTATTGTGCTCATGTTCATTTGAGAACATGAAATTTGAGAATGTTGAAAAAATAAAGGGAACATTTCTATTTCAAATTAGTCTTGCATTATTAGCTGTTTTAGGGTTAATAGCATTTTACCCCGCTGTGGTTTGGCTTATTTTCACTTTACCTTCTTGTGGTGTGAATTTCGCCACTTACCCTCCTGTGGTTTGTGGACCTAAGTGCAATGCTAGCTCCGTTAACGGAAATGTTAAAATGTCAATTTTAACCTTATGTAATTATTAATACTTTTTGGGATGTAAAGTGCAATTAACCCAAATGCCTGAGCCCCCTATGTTGATCGATTTCAGAAGCCTTTTTCCTTCGCATACCAACACTTGAGCATTTCTCGTCCCTCTTCAACCTATCAGTGGCTCATGGTTCCATTTACCAGAGATTGATCGACATCGTTCCACCTTTCATCCGCCACCTCGATCGATCGTTCCAATTCACTATTCGATCGACATCGTTCAACATCATTGTCCCGAAATCGTTCGATCTTCAACATCGTTCGTTCATTCCAATTCATCTTCTAGATCTCTTCCATTCTTCGATTTCTTCCCCAATTACGGTTTCTTATGCCAACTTTGTTTCATTGTTGACGTGTTTTGGAAAAATCGAATGATTTGAGGCAAGGGTTTCACTGTACAAGGTAAACAATTTCTATTTCATTATTTTTCATTGATTTTCTGAGTTCTTACGTTGTGAAAATAGGACTTTTCTTGTTTCAAAATTGGAAAAATGACTGGATTGTCCATTAGGGTTTTTCTTGGAATGCTTTTGAACCGAAATACCAAGGTAGTGTTTGGCTTCATTGAATTGGAGGTTTGAAATCGAAAAATTGAAAACGCCCCATGTAAAAAATTCAAAAAAATTACATGGGTTCGTTTCTAATTCCAATTCCAGGGCTTTAATTTCGTACCACCAAACGCTTCCTTAAGGTAATTAGGAACATTAGTTTGCTTCCATTTTGTCAAATTTAATGGAATTGTTTAAGTGTTTCAGTTCGTTTAAGTGTTTCAGTTTTTTGTTTAAGTGTTCCATTTTTTAGTGTTTTTTTAAGTGTTTCACTTTTTTAAGTGTTAGTGTTCCCTTTTTTTTTTTTTTTTTTTTTTAAGTGTTCCATTTTTTGGTTTGTTTAAATGTTTCGGTTTTTTGTTTAAGTGTTTCAGTTTGTTTAACCCATGTTTAAGTGTTTCATTTTTGGGTTATTACACTTTATTCCCTGTGGTTCAAACGTCACCACTTATCTTCTGTGGTCTTAGGCCTAAGTGCAAATCTAACACTTTCTGTCAAAATTGGCAGAAGTGCGCCTCACGCGTCAGCAACGAGGATGGTCATGTTTTTGTGTTTTTTTCCCTCCAAATTATATTTTTCTTGTTCCCATTTTACCCTCCATATTTCTTCTCTATATAAGTCCAATACTTCTCACTCATTTTTTGCACCAAACCAACACTTCTCACTTTTTTTTTCATCCACAATTCAAATTTTTATTTTTCATGTCTTCTTCAAGTGTTTATGGTGGTGATTTTGGAAAACAAAAAATACAAATGTGGTTGAATAGTCGACTTGAAAGCCGTTCAAAGTAAGAGACCAAAGGGAAAATGGTCAAATATAATAATTTGATACATCTCAAAATGCACAGTTTCACTGTAATACAATATGTTAATATATCAAAATGTAAACAATCACATTTCACCATAATGTACCATTGTAATACATATCCCATTAAAATATTTCAAATTAAAAATTGTAAACAAAATACTTCAAAAAATACAACATCAAAATACTTCAAAAAATTAAAATTTACCCATTGAAATTCACTGATAAAAAAAATGTAATTCATTTCTTCAATACATCATCAACAATATCTTAGTCAATTTAAATACTATACAATGTCCACACAAAAAAAAAAAAAAAAAAAAAAACATGACAACAATGTTGCTCTGCGTCTTCTTATATACCTGTACATGTACATGAAAGTGTCCAACTCATGTACCTGTAAACCCAAAAGCCAAACCAAATTTTTGTGAAGCATCTGCCCAATCACTTCAACTTCCACTCTAATGAGGTACAATAGCTGTTAGATCTAGAAAATCAAACTTAGATTTAGCCAAAATAAACACAAATATGACTGTTGTATTACGATTTCATGAATAAAGACCTTAGAGAGAAAAATTACGATTGAATGAATCAAGAACAATTGAAACCATATAGGAACACGAACAGATTGCAAAAACAATTGGCGCAAATCATATGGGAATGATCTAGGGTTTTCGATAAAAACTCTCAGATTGAAGGTAAATAATGAGAGAGATAAAAACAGAGAAATTCAACTGCTATTTTATCAAATCTCATAGTTCAAATTCAGAACTTGGACTCAAATAAAAGCATTGATTCTTCAGATTTCAAACACAATACACCCGAAATTTGTAATTTCACAGTTTAAAGTCATTCCCTAAAGGAAGGTTTTCTTAAAGGTCTATCATCTTTAAAACTGTAGGGTGCTTCAAATCACACATTTTTTATTTATTTATTTCTTTTATTTTTTTTGTGGCAAAGCATTTACAAATTGAAGAAAATAACAAATTACCTCATGAATGTTGCCAACAAAGAGGGATTTCTGGATCGGTGAGACGCCGACGGATCGCGATGGCGATGATCTTGAACAACGATGGAGGAAGAAGGAGCCGATTTCGCAACTACTTTGTGGGTGACGAACGACAAAGGGAACAATCAATCACTACCGTCACCCCTTTGAATTGATTGTAGATCTAGAGGAGATCCGAACAGAGATGAGAGAGAATGAGCCAATTTCACGAAATCGACCTAGGATTTGGAGACGACGAACAACGGAGGTGTAGATGCTGTGAACAATCAATCACTGTCGCCACCCCTCTGAGCTGATTGTAGAGAATTGGGGGGGGGGGGGGGTGAGCTCGAATCAAGCAAAGGAGGAGAGGAGGTGGTGGCGCCCCTCACGTTTTTTAGAGACAGATTGTGAGTTTTTAGAGAGAGAGAGAGTCCAACTGCTACTATTTGTCTAAGGCTTAATATATAAATAAGGGTAAATTCGACATTTTACATTTTCCATTAACAGAGTTACCTTTGCACTTAGGTCCACAAACCACAGAGGGTGACGACGTTTAAACCACAGAGGGGTAAAGTACAAATGAGCTAAATCACAGTGGATAAAGTGTAATTAACCCTTCATCTTTTTCTATTCCAAAAAGAAGTTGGATTACCAACATAAATCTGGGAACATAAAATCTGTTCTTGTTCTATTTCTAGATGTTTGTTCTAGAATCTGGAAACATAACACAAACATATGCTTTTCCATAAATGTGGTGTTTGTTTTGCTGTCCCACATCTCAGTTTTTGTTACCAAAACATTTGGAACAGAAATACTAAACAAGGAGCAAATAAACTTGGTAGGGGACAATTGTCGAGAGTCAGAATAACTCCTTTTTGTTCCTCAGAAATAGAAATTTGGGAACAAAAACATAAGTGAACCGCAAAAATCTGTTTCGGTAATTTTACCTGCCTATTTGTTATTTTCAAATTTGAACAAAACATGCCATTTGAATGTTACTTTTCGAATTTGTTCCCTCGTAAATAGAGTTTCCTCTTGCACAATTGAGACACCTTAAATTTATGTCTTTCATATAATCTACCCATTTGTCCATAACAAATTCTCTATTAATTTTACTTTTTATGCAACTTTGTTTTCCATTACTTGGCACTTAAAAACATTGTTATTTTCTTTAAATGGAAAGATGACCTAACATGGAACTGCACAAAAAAAAACTAACACGGAGACTGCTTGGTGATTTATTGTTATTGATGTACTCAGAATGTGTTGTGCCCTCTGTTCCGTATATAAAATTGGCCACTACAATTTTATGTTTTCTCATGTGCAAAGAGCTTCTCAAATTCTTTTTCCCATTTGATCCCAGGTAACTCCTCGTCTTGAGGAGCTTCAGCTTTTCAAGATGCAGCAGGAGAGGAAAAGTTTAGTAGCAGCAACTGATCAGACAGAAAGTTCCGTGAAGAAAAATGGAGATGGATGAAGAAGAAGTTTAGCTTTTTGAAGAGGGCATGAGGGCTGCTAGTCTCGAACGAATTCTGGATGTGCTTCTACTCAGGACAAATTCGTGTATGTTTTTCGTATTTGAATTGGCATTTGTTTTGTGTTTTATTCTCAAATTTTTATTTCTAATACAATGGTGTTTACAATTTTTAATTTGAAGTATTTTAATGGAATATGTTTTATAATGATACATTATGGTAAAATGTAATGTTTGTTAAAATTAATGAATAACATCAAAAAGTTTAGAGAGAAAAAGCATGACGGCTAGGATTTTATTATCATTGAAATCAAGAATGCAATCATACAAATGAAAAGAGAGACTTAGAAGAGTATAAAGGGAAACCTAGAAAACAATTAAAAGACAGTTATACCCTTACTAAATACTAATAATAATAAACTCTAATATCCCCTCTCAAACTCACGATGTTGCTGCAAGTAGCATCGAGAGTTTGCCAACCAAAAAACGAAAGCGCGAAACAGAATGCGATTTGGTGAACAAGTCTGCAATTTGCATGGAGGATGACACAAAAGGCAAAGTAATGGTCCCATGATGAAGATGATGGCGAGTGAGATGACAATCGATCTCAATGTGCTTGGTCCGTTCATGAAAGACTGAATTGTGAGCAATCTGAATAGTACTCTTGTTATCACAATACATGGGAGTGGGATGAGAAAGAGAAACACCCATATCTGCAAGTAACCAACGCAACCAAACTATTTCAGTGGTAGTGGATGCCATCGCATGATACTCAGCTTCCGTGGAAGATTTAGAAACAACAGCTTGCTTCTTGCTCTTCCATGAAATAAGAGAATCACCCAAAAATACACAAAAACCTGTAACAGACTTGTGATCTGTGGGATCACTAGCCCAATCAGCATCAAAATAGGCATGTAGCTCCAAAGACGAGGTCGATGGAAGTAAGAGACTCTAAAAGAGGGTACCCCAAAGATATCGAAGGATACGAAAAACAGCAGCCCAATGAACTGTAGTAAGAGAAGTGACAAATTGACTAACGATATGAACAACATGAGCAATGTCCGGGAGAGTGATAGTTAGATAGACCAAACTGCCAACAATAGTACGATATAAGGTATGATCTGACAAGGGGGAACCATCGGAAGGTGAGTAGCGAACATTCACCTTTAGAGGAGTATCAACAGTCCAAGTATCAGTAAGACGAGCACGCTCAAGAATGTCGGCTGCATATTTGGACTTAGAGAGAAGATAGCCTTTCGGAGAAAAAGCTACTTCAATACCCAAAAAATAGTGTAAAGCCCCCAAGTCTTTCATTTCAAACTGCCGAGATAATTCTGATTTTAAAATTGCAATCCCATCAACATCATCATCAGTAATAATCATGTCGTCCACATATAAATATAGTAGAATACGGCCGACAGTGATATACTTTATAAACAGAGAGGAATCATGATTACTTGGGTGAAAACCAAGCGAAGTAATTACCATAGAGAACTTCTCAAACCAGGCTCGAGGAGCCTGTTTAAGGCCGTATAAAGCTTTCTTGAGTTTGTAAACTTTTCTAGGCTTATGAGCAACACCCGGAGGAGGTGTCATGTAAACTTCGTCGTGAAGGTCGCCATTCAAGAAAGCATTTTTAACATCCATCTGAGAAATATGCCACTGACGAACAGATGCAACGACAATAAGAGTGCGAACAGTCATCATTTTTGCAACTGGAGCAAAAGTCTCCTCATAATCCATACCATATTGTGAGAAAATCCCTTAGCAACCAAACGAGCTTTGTACCGCTCAACTGAACCGTCAGACTTGGTTTTAATTTTGTAGACCCACCGAGAACCAATTGGATTTTTACCCAGAGGTAAAGGTACCAAATCCCATGTATTCGTCTTGTATAAAGCAGAGAGTTCCTCAGTCATAGTCTGTTGCCAAAGAGGATCAAGTGCTACCTCTTTATAGGATAAATGCTCAGAAAGACAGTGTATAGAGGCTAAAAATGAAGCAAAAGAATGTGAATAGCAAGAATAAACAAAATCTGGTATAGGAGTGGACTTATGAATGCGCTGAGGATAGTGAGGAAAATGATCCACAATCTGAGAAAATTCTTGGTAGGCCGTCGGAGAGGAGAGGATGCTGGAAGTATCAATACCTGCAGAGCTACTAGTGCCAATACCTACAGAGCTACGAGTGTCAACATGAGGTTCATTAGAGAAAGGATCAATGGAAATGAGATCAGATTTTGTCAAGTTGTGTGTACTAGAAGGAATAAAGATAAAATGTATATGCTCAAGAAACATAACATGACGGGACACATATAGTTTTTGTGCAACTGGATTAAAGTAACGATATCTCTTTTGTCCCTCACCATAACCTAGGAAGACACAAATAGCAGAGCGAGAAGATAAGTTACTACGCTCTACTCTTGATCGAAGAATAAAATAAGTGCACCCAAATACTCTTAAGGAGGAATAGTTGGGAGCATGACCATACAATTTTTCAAATGGAGACAAACCTAAAGAATGAGAAGATGGGATCTTATTAATTAGGTTCACTGCAGTAAGTACCACTTCTCCCCAAAATACACTAGGAACATAGGCAGATAATAAGAGAGAACGAGTAGTTTCAACAATGTGCCTATGTTTCTTTTCAGCGACACCATTTTGCTCGAGTGTGTCAGTACACGAGGTTTGATGAATTGTTCCATCTAGAGAAAGCAAGTTAGTGAAAGGATTAGAAATGTACTCCCTACCCAAATCACATCTAAAACACTTGATAACAACAGAATGTGGGGTCTTAACAAGAGCTCGAAACTTTTGAAAAATATCAAAGAATTCAGAACGACGTTTCATAAGATAAACCCAACAATATCGAGTGTGATCATCAATGAAGGAAACATAATATCTAGACCCCCATTTTGTAGCAATTGGGGAAGGTCCCCATACATCAGAGTGAACCAGATCAACTGGTGCAAGGGAAGAAGAAATACTTCGATTAAAAGGTAAAACAGAGAATTTTGCAAGTTTACAACCACTACAATCAGAAATATTACAAACTGGCAAATTCCCTAAGGATCCTTTCGATACTAAGTATTTTAAATAGGATACTGAAACATGACCAAGACGAGAATGCCATAAATAAAAACTAGAAGATGAAGAACTCAAATGAAAAGACGACAAGTCAACACCAGAAGCTGCAACATCTGGTACTCGTAGCTCATCCAATATATATAGTCCCCCCGCTTACGACCTGTCCCAATCAGCTTCTGGGATTATGGATCCTGTACTTGACAAGAGGTAGAAGAGAAAGAAACTGAGTAACCAGATTCACATAATTGGCCAACAGAAACAAGATTCAATGCAAGGTTAGGAATATGATAAACACTTGAAAGAGATAACCGATGTTTGACAATAGAACCAATACCTGCTAATGGCATCGGAGTACTATCAACAGTCATAATAGATACGGATGAGGTAGGCTTTAAAGAAACAAATAATGGTAAATCAGGTGACATATGATAAGAGGCTCCAGAATCTAGAACCCATATGGGAGAAGCCATACCTGAAGAGCTAGAGGGTGACAAACTTATTGAAGATGCAGCGGATATGGCATGTGGTTGTGTGGCAAGGAACTTCTGAAATTGTTCAGTAAGGGCCTCCATTGTGGGATTAGAGGATGTTGGGTCTCCAAAACTAAACGAATTTGATGACGACGGTACAGTTGCAGCAGTATTAGGCTATGGAGGCCTGTAAGAACGTTTTTGAAAACGATTGTTAGATTTCCACTAGGAAGGCGGTTGTTGTTGTTGTTGTTGTGTTCTATTCAGTTTAGGGCATTGAGCCTTCCAATGACCTTTATGCTTACAGAAGCTGCATTCATCAACGGCAGGTCTCGAATAAGACTTGTTTTGATGATTGAAAGGGACTGCCAAAACAGATGGACTGGCTGATTTGAGAACTCTTGTGTCTGACTGAGACTTGAAGTTTATCTTCTCGGCCAATAATTCACTAACCACTGAATCAACAGATGGAAGTGGATTATGGTGCAAAATTGTCCCACGAAGTCCTTCAAAATCATCACGCAACGCCATCAAAAATTGAACCAAACTCTGTTCTTCCCTACGAGCAATGTACGGAATACACGCTCGTAATTCTGCAGATTCTGTCAGAGCCAATTGATCCCAGAGATCTGTCATAGCATTGTAGAATTCTTGGATACTCATATCATTCTGCTTCAGTGCTCGAATATCATATTTCAACTGATATTATTTTGCAAAATTAGACTGTGTGTACAGTCTTGATAGATGATCCCAAACTTCTTTGACATACTCATACTTCGCCAATTGCATACCAATTGAATGTTCAACAGAATTGTTAATCCAGATAATGATTTTCGAATTATTTGCCTCCCAAGTATCTAACAAAGTTATATAATTTTCAACCCTTGCATCTTTTGGTTTAACTAGCGTACCACTAACGTAACCCCACATTTTTTTGCCTTTAAGAAATTTTTTCATCACATAACTCCAATATGAAAAATTTTTCCCATTCAATCTCATAGAAATAGACTGAAGCGAATCATCCATTTCAGACGCCATTACAAATACCAACAAACGAAATCACAAATCTAATACAACAGAGAAATAAAATCAAATACTAGAACAAATCGATGATTCGCTGTAAAGAAAACCAAATCAGAATTGCACGGAAGTCAGATCTATACGAACATCAACAATCATAGTCCTATGGATGCTGAATCTGTATGAACACCGGATCTATATGAACGCTGAATTGCTACGAACATCGGAACTGTACGAACGACAAACTTCTTCTTTTTATGAAATTAGGCTCTTGATACCATGTTAAGATTAATGAATAACATCAAAAGTTTAGAGAGAAAAGGGATGACGGTTAGGATTTTATTATCATTGAAATCAAGAATGCAATCATACAAATGAAAAGAGAGACTTATATAAGAGTACAAAGGAAAACCTAGAAAGCAATTAAAAGACAGTTATACCCTTACTAAATACTAATAATAATAAACTCTAATAATGTTGACATTTTGATGTATTTTGATATATTAACATGGTGTATTACAGTGAAATTATGCATTTTGAGATGTATTAAATTAAATAAAATGGATTGGTGAATGTAAGAGAGAGGGAGAAGAAAAAAGTAATGAGAATATTTGGTATAATGTAGAAAGTGTATGGGAAATTTACATATTATATAGAGAAATAGTGAGGGTAAAATAAGAACAACAAATATGTGTTTTGGATGGAAAAAACGCAAAAAAAATATGCTCAGCTTTAGATCAAGCGCGTGGACTATAAACACAGTTAGTTTTGATGGCAAAAGTTGGTTTTGCACTTAGGTCCATAACCATAGGAGGGATAAGTGGCGAAGTTCAAACCAAGGGGTATAAAGTGCAAATGGGCCAAACCACAGGGGGATAAAGTGCTATTAATCCATTGTTTTATTATTATTATTATTATTATTATTATTATTATTATTATTATTATTATTATTATTATTATTATTATTATTTGTTTGTTTGTTTAATAAATAATATTATTCTTTATATTAATTAATAATAAAAAATTTAAAACTTATGCCTTTAGGCATAGGGTATACTCTAGTATTAAAGAAAAGTGATGAAAAGAAACAGAACAAGGAACAAAAGGCGTAAGAGCAATACCTACCAAAAAATTTAGTCTTGAAACGAATGCAAGAACAGATTGGAACCTTAATAGCTTCATAAACAACACTATACTTACACCAAATAATAACATAAGGTATAAAAATAAAGATGATAGTCTAAGCTTAAGGTTTACATATTACAAATATCAAGCTAGTAGCAATAGTAGCCAAAATAATGACGAAATAAATGAGGAAGAAACTGTATTTGTTAATATAAAAAATGAATATAACTTTGTCAATATAGATTACGAGAATGAAATAACAGAAAAATATTTAACCAAGTTATTAAACAATGAATATGACAAATTAGAGGAGAGAGAGAGAAGAGAGAAAAGAAATAAATAAAATAAATAAATAAATAAAACCTAACTAAACTGAAACATAGAGAAATAAAAAAGAATTAGAATGAAAAAATGGGTTGTTTGTGCATTGTTGCAATGTACAGGAGCTGTTTGTGAAAACAAAAAAAAAAAGGAAAAAAAGTGCATCTATCTGTGCCACAAACAAGGTATGTTTGGGATGAAAACTAGGAAAAAAACAGTGCATTTTGATTGCATATTCAAGATATCAGCAGCAAAAATAGGACCGAATAGACATTGAACTAGAAAGTAGGGAGTAAGAACAAAATTAGAATAATTTCCTTACTTTAAGGACCCAGAAAATAACATTAGGTTGATATTGGAAATTAGTTTTTTTTTTTTTTTTTTTAGTTATTTTAGTCAGCATTCTCTACAAAAATCCAACAAAGACTTAGAGCCGAAAAGATGCAAAAAAAAAAAAAAAAAAAAACTAGCAACATCAATAACAAGTTCTATATTTTTGTTTCCCAGAACATCTGAATTGGCATAGAATCAAATTCCCATCGTTTCTCTTTTTTGATTTTGATTTTTTTATTTTTTAATTATTTATTTCCTAGAATATCTGATGGAATAATTCCGAATGAGGTACACTACCAACAATAATAAACTTGAATGACAAACAAATGAATAATATCACTTTGTTTTGGCGGCATGGCCGAGTTTTAAGACGGGGGATTGCAAATCCTTTTTCCCCAATTCAAATCCGGAAGCTACCACCTTATTATGTTATAGGAATTTTCAACTATATCAAGATAAAAATATCTTTTTGGGTCAATAGTACTTTACCCTCTTATAGTTTGGCCCATTTACACTTTACCTTCCTGTGGTTTGAAGTTTGTCACTTATCCCCCTGTAATCTTAGACCTAAGTGTAAATCTAGCATTTTCTGTCAAATGTAACAGAAGTGTTGGTCACGCGCCATTTATGAAGCTGGGCTTGATTTGGACATGATTTCTCTCTAAATCACAATTTCTTACCTTCACCAATCCATTTTTTTTTCTCTCTTATTATTTTTTTATTTTTATTTTTTCTCTTATTATTATTTTTCATGTCTTCAAATTTTTGTAGTGATGATATTGGGATTAATTTTTTTAAAAAAATACAAATATTATTGCAATTTTTGCTATGTTTATGGCAATTAAATGAATGTGTAATCTTTGAACTATTCATTTTTTTGTTATTGACCTATTATTCAATGAAATTCAAAATACACAATAATTTGATACATCTCAAAATGCACAATTTTACTGTAATACACCATATTAATATATCAAAATACATAAAAATGTCAACAATTATATTTCACCATAATGTATCATTGCAATACATATCTCATTAAAATGCTTCAAATTAAAAACTATAAACACTATTGTATTAGAAACAGAAATTTGAGAACATAACACAAAACAAACGTCAATTCAAATATGAAAAACATATACAAATTCGTTCTGAGTAGAAGCACATCTAGAATCCAAAATATTAATCGCTTAAATTTGATTCCAAAATTGAAGATCATCAGTAAAGTTGCAGTAGATAGTCCCATTCGTTGTAGATAGAGATAGATGGTGGCGATTTTGAAAAAAGAGTAGTTGGCGACGACATCGATCCAGACGATTTCGGGGGGAGATGGTGGCGTCGACATCGACCTACATGACGATTTCGATGAAGAGAGAGAAAGAGTTGTTACAGCACCAAAACATAAGCCGGGGAAAAGGCCTTTGTGGAAAAAGCCGTAAGGGAGGAGGGCGATGGCCGGAACGACATTTGTTATAGCGAAAACATCATTAAGCTCAAACAGACCTTCTCTCAATTTATGATGAGACTGAATTTCAAATAAAAAAAAAAAAAAAAAAAAAAACTAAAATCATTCAAACATCTTAATTTCATTACACGACACACACTATTTTCACTCTTTAATACTAAAAACCAATTCATTCGATGTCCAAATTGAACTATACAATAGTCTAATTGAAGAAAACCATATAAATATTTTTACCTGTTTTGCTCATTGATCTAGCGCCTTCTTCTCCTTGGCGTCTGCAACATTACCTTACCCAACAACGCCGCCTCCACTGCCTGTCGATTCCATCTCCCAACTCTAGAGACAACGATTCATAGATCGTGAATGACAGACTATTGTTGCCAATCACCGAAAATCAGACAGAAAAACTCAAGCATAATCAAACAAACAAAACTCTAATAAAAACAGAGAAATTCGGCCCCTATTTTATCAAATTTCAAAATTCAAATTCAGAACTCGAACTTAAATAAAAGAATTGATTCTTCAGATTTCAAACACAAGACACCCGGAATTTGTAATTTCACAATTCAAAACCATTCCCTAAAGGAAGGTTTTCTTAAAGGTCTATCATCTTTAAAACTGTAAGCTACTCCAAATCCCACATTTTTTGTGGAAAAGTGTTTACAAATTGAAGAAAAGAACAAATTACCTCATGAATGTCGCTGACGAAGAGGGATTTATGGATCAGTGAGGCACCGGTGGATCGCGATCTAGGAACACTATCACAATTCCTTTGTAATGTTCAACCACAATTCTTAGAAAATAGATATCTGGGAACACAATAAAAACCACTGCAAGGTTGCCTAAAAAATGAGAATCCCCTCTATAATGTTCCAAGAAAAAGTCCTAATAAGCACAAATCAATTTATATAAAAATTGCATAATAAATTATCAAGAAATCAAGCAATTCGAAAGATAATCTAGAATATAACATAAACTTCGAATCAACAAATCTAACAGAGATAGAAGACATACATGGGTGTTACAACAACATGAGAAGAAAGAGAGAGTGAGATGGATTTTCGAGAGTTAGAGAGAGGTGTTAGAACTGAAGCTAGGGTTTAGCATCCGAACTGCAATTAAAATCTCCACGTATAAAATTCAAAGGACAAAAACAAAAATTAATCTAGAAAAAAAATAAAATCAAATCTTACTACTGAAGCCATACACCGTGTAGATTTGTCAAGGAATTGGTGCGTGGAGGATGGATCGATCGAAGGCTAAGCAAAGTGGAGCGATCGATCAAAGGTTGAGCGAAGAGGATCGAAGAACGCTGCTGCGTAGAGGGCTTCTGGTGATGTTGAGATAGAGGGGTAGAGGTTACAGTGATGGCGTAGCGAGGATGGCGATGGCACAGTGAGAACTCGAAGGACTTCAAAGCAATATGACGGAGAAAGAAGCAGATTTTCGGCGATGGTGATGTTCTGGCAATGGTGATAGCAATGGTCTGGCGATGGTAATGGTGGCGGAGGTGACCAGATCTGGGGCTGATTCACTCACATAGTCATCGCTATCGAAGGCTGATAAATGGGAGGAAGATTTCGCAACGAGAGGTAAAGTGCAGAGGGTGATTGTCTAAAGAACGAACGAGGGACTTATCCAAAAAAAAAAAAACTGAGGGTAAAATTGACATTTTGCGTTTCCCGTCGATGGAGTTAGTGTTACACTTAGGTCCACAAACCACAAATGGGTAAGTGGCGAAGTTCAAACCATAAGTGCAAAAGTGCCAAACCATAAGGGGGTAAAGTGCTATTAACCCTATTTTATTTTATTTTTCTTTTCTAGTTATCAATATAGGTTTTTTTTTTTTTTTTTTTTGAAAACTCACACACCCACTCACGCACCCATGAGATTCAATCCCCATACCTCTGGACTGGGAAGGGTGGGCCTTACCACTAGCCTACCATCGAATCTCAATATAGGGTTAATTACCCTTTACCCCTTCATGATTAGGCTATTTTGCACTTTGCCCCTTGTGGTATTTGTATCACCACTTTGTCCCATGTAATTAGGTCTTTGTTGCACTTTACCTCCTCATTAGCACCTTGCTCTCTGTGGTTATGTCTACATTAAATGGTAAAGTACAACAAATCCTAACTACAAAAGACAAAGTGATGACAAATATACCACAGGGGAGTAAAGTGATATAAACTCTATCAATATATATATATACATACACACACACACGAAGCTTGGTTTGGTTTGGTTTAGTTTGAATTCTTTTGTTGTTTCTTGGCCCATGGGCTTTTTTGGATTTTGTAATTTGATGGGCTTTTTGGGTCATATATGTGGACTTCATGGCCCAATAACTTTGGGCTATTTAGTGTAGTATTGAATAAAATAAAGGGATAATTGGCTGTCCAAATTAACAGACCTAATTTAAAAAAAATCCCGTTTAAGACATAAGTTTTAATTTAATCCCTTAAATTGGGTTTTGTTCGAGTTTTAGTCCCACATATGCAAAGTATTGTAGGGATTGTAGAGAAACATTTGTTGAGTAAATTCGTATTATAGTGCATATTAATTACATGTAACTAATATTAGTTACAATTTAATAATTATTATATATTACATATATCTGTATATTTTTTGTTACATGTATTTATATAATATTAGTTATACGTTACAAATGTATTTGTGTAATATTTGTTATATTTAACAAATATTACACACATAAATTAGTTTAATATTAATTACATGTAATTTAGTACTAGTTATATGTAACTAATTATATGTATTTTGTGTAATTTTTGTTATATCTAATAAATGTTTATACACAAATTAGTTACATGTTACAAAATACAGTAATATTTGTTAAATCTAATAAAAAATTACTCATAAAATAGTTACATGTAACTGCGCATATGTAAGCGCATATATTGGGCTTCCGTTTTTTTTTTTTTAAGTAGGCGAGATTAAAACACAAGTTACTTCTGTCTCTAAGACTTTTTAAAAATTAAAGGTGAAATAAAAGACTTCACGCCGAATGACCCTAAAATAAACTTGGTAACAAATGGCTCAAGCATGAACATACTCATATATTGAATAAAATAAATATTTATATAAGGGGCATGCACCATTTAGTCCCAAAATACAAAAGAAATTATCAATTACTCCCATCACTTTTTTTTTTTGCACCAAAATACCCCTTATGTGGATGTTGAATGTAACATCAAAATTATTATTATTATTATTATTATTATTATTATTATTATTATTATTATTATTATACTATTTTTTTCTGACCAAAATATCCCTCATGTGAATGTTGAATGTAATATCAATTGTTTGTTTGTTTTGTTTTGTTTTGCTTTTTTTTTTTTTTTTTTTTCAAAATACCCCTAATGTGAATGTTGAATGTAACATTTAACACATGTGAATGTTGAATGTAACATCAACTGTTTTTTTTTTTTTTTTTTTTTTTTTTTTTTTTTTTTTTTTTTAATGATGTTATTTTTTTCTGACCAAAATACCCCTCATGTGGATGTTGAATGTAACATCCATTATTCTCTTATTTTTGTATGCAGAGTAAAATACATATGATATTACATTGAACACCTGTGAATGTTACATTCAACACTTGTAAATGTTGAATATAACATTAATTGTTCTCTTATTTTACGTTACGTTTAGTATTCTCTTATTTTACGTTACGTTTAATAACGATTTTATCCTAAAATTAAATTTTTTTTTTTTTTTTTTTTTTTTTGGGAACATATAAAAAGTGACAAAAGGTTATAAAGTTTGGGGTGAAAGCTGTAATTTATGGCGACGGCGACCGGCGGCGGCTGAAGCGGTGGTGCACCAGTTTGACGACCTTCCTTTTCGATCTGAAACTCACAGGAAGGCATTTCGGTAAACTCAATCCGTACCATTTTTTAAAACGAGACTAATTGATGTAAAAAAAACGTGTTGATGGGACTAATTGGTGCAAGAAAAAGGTGTTGATGGAACTAATCGGTGTAAAGAAAAGTCGATGAAAGTAGGTGGTAAATAATTTCTTTTTTTGGGATTAATAGGTAATTTTCCCTTTATATAATCTGACCTTACCTTAGTAAAGAAAAGTTAGAGCAAGAGAGTAAAGAGAGTAAACGTCAGTGTAGAGAGGACTTGGTGATTACCTGAACATAGATGCAAACTCATTACACGGAGAGAGACAAACCAATTGAGAGAAAAAGATAAAACAGGGCGGCGCCAAGAGATGGGTGAATCTAGGGCAGATGCGACGACAATGATGTAGAGGCTGAGGCAGTCACATGGAGAAACTAAGGCAGTTGCGGGCCTTGTGGCATATGGGAGAGATGATTGGAGAAGCTAGGGAACTCGTACGGGGTGAGATGAGAGGCTAAGAAATTTCCAATTTCTTCCTTCAATTCTACTCTCTTTTCATTCCCTTTTCAAAAACCCTAACGGCATGTTTGGTTGGATGGAATCGATGGCGGAATGGAATCGCATTCCGCCCTCGATTCCTATTCCGTTGTTTGGTTCTCCAATTGAATCACTTTTGTGATTCCATTGGAACGAAATTGGATGGAATGGGATTCCATTTGAGATGGGATGGAATGAGATTCCAACCCAATGGAATCAATATATTAAATTACATGATAGTCCTTGTAATTAAACTCTTGAAAATTGAGAACAAAAACAGAAATTAGAGAATATAAATTAAAATTAAAGAATAGAAAGTTGGGAATAGAAATAGAAAATTGAGAACAAAACTAGAAAATTGAGAACAAAAACTGAAAATTGAGAATAGAAACAAAAAATTGAGAACATAAACCGAAATTTGAGAACAAAAATAGAAAATTAGAAAACAGGAAATTGAGAACATAAACTAAAAATTAAGAACAAAAATATAAAATTAGAAAACAAAAAATTGAGAACAGAAATAGAAAATTGAGAACATAAACTGAAAATTGAGAACGAAAAATTGAAAATTAGATAACAGAAAATTGAAAAAAGAAACTGAGAAAAATTGAAAACAAAAACAAAAATTAAAGAATAGAAACTGAAAATTGAGAACAAAAATAGAAATTAGAGAACAAAAACTTAAAATTGAGTTGAATAGTGAAATATATTAAAATGATGAAAGGAATAAAATAGTAAAATATAATAAAATTTTATTATAACCAATCAAGAAGATAATGGAATAATAATTTTATAAGGCAAAATAGAAATTATACTATATTTCACTATTCTATTATTTTTTTTATTCCATACCAACCAAACAAGAGAATGGAATAGTTATTCCATTTACAATTTCATTCAATTTCTTCTCTCATTCCATTACTTCTTCAATTCCATTCCACCCTCATTCCATTCCGTCCAACCAAACATGCCGTAAATTCGTTCGATTTCTCGTCATGCGGACGAAATCCACTCCAATTTTGACGGAAATCAGATGCTGAATACCCCCAAAATGCCCAGTCCTACTCTCGCAAGGAGGGACAGCTGAGCAAAGTCAATCTCCTCTTCATCGAGATCAACCCAAATTTATCTCTCCAGAAGCGCCGTATTCCCAATCTGAAAAACAAAATAAAGAAAAAGAAAAAAATACAGCTAGCCAAATTATTTCGCCACTTGATGTTGCAAATAATTAGTGGCGAAATCATTCCTTGCTAATATTTTCTTCACTTTTTGGCGCCCCAAAAAATAGCAGAAATATAATTGCAATTATGTATATCAACAAATTAATTTTATTTTTTATTTTTTTATGTAAACCAAGGTATCTTCGTATCACGATCGGCGGAGACTAATATCTCGAGGTACTGTCGAGCGCCGAAATGGACACTTCTCCTAACAGAACACTTTCCATACACAACCCACAGGTTTTGATCTCTGAACGTTGCTTAAGGAACCCAACTCAACAAAATTTATATCTTATTATAAAAAAATATTTTTTTAGTGACAATTTGTTTGTGCCGTGGCCAATTATTATTGGGAATCAATGTAGAAATTAAATTTCGCAGCCAATAGTACTCTTTTGAGAGAAATATTTTTTTCCTCACTGAATTTGGTTGCTGGAACAACTTTTTCTTGTAGTGAATTGCTCAAACAAAAATGGATTTCCATTTTACCTTGTTGATTCTCTGAATATATTTGTCTTGATTTGGACCCTCTAATTTTGTTTGTTTTAGCCATGAATTGATTTTTGATTGAAAATTAAGTCTCCGTTTGGTAACCATTTCCATTTTCAGATTTTTGGGAATTTTGTTTGGGAATAGCATTTAGTAATTTTTGTTTCCGTTTCTATTTCATTCCAATTTGAGAATTGTGCCCACTTTTTTTTTAAAAAATGAGAAACAAAAAAAAAGTTGTTTCTCATTATTCCCATTCAATTCCCAAAACACATGGTCACTGTTCATCCGCCGGCCGACCACTGTCCGTCGCCGCCCGCCGTCCGCCGCCACCGGCCACTGTCGCTGCCGCCGTCCACCACCGCTACCAGTCATCTCCTGCGACCGTCGCCGATCACCGTTCGGCCAAAAAATTTCTGGCCACTGTCACCCACCCGCAGTCGCCGGCGACGGCGCCATTGCCTTCCGGCCGGCGTCACCACCGTCCAGTTGTCGCCGGCCGGTCGTCGCCGGCGCCGGAGCCACCGCCGGACCTCCGGCCGGCCGGTGACGGCGTCACCGCCGTCCGGCCAAAACAGAAAGAAAAAAAAAAAAAAGATTTTAGGATAAAATCGTTATCAAACACATTCCCTTCCCAAAAAAAAAAAAAAAAACTATCGTTACCAAACGCGATTCTACTCCCAAGAAGAAAACAAAATTCTCATCCCATCTCATTCTATTTCCATCCCACTGCTGGAATAGAAACAGAAACGGTTACCAAACGCCACCTAAAGTTTTGGAAGGCAACTCTGTGCAGAATAGAGAATAAAAAAATAGCATAGTTGGTATGTTGTAGAATTGAATATTATGGGGGAGTTGTTTACGTAATAAATATTTAAAAAAAAAAAAAATTACTGAAAAAGTATTGATTTCAACTTATTTATCAAAGGAATGCATTTCGGCCTTCTGAAGGGCGGGATCGATTTTTTTTTTTGTTTTTTATTTTTATTTTTTTGATCCTGACCTTGTGAAGGCCGGGATCAAAAAAATTATATATTTTTTTTTTGATTTTTTTTAAAGTTTTTTAGATCCCAGCCCTGTGAAGGCCGGGATCACACAACTTAATTTTTTTTTTTTTTTTGTTATGTTTTGTTTTGACCGAATAAATTTTTAAAATTTTTGGCAACTCTGAGTTGATTAATGGTGGTCTATCGATATTTTAAATAAATCTAATTTTTTTTGTGTATAAATTATGTTCAAAATACTCCATAATACTTTTTACAACACTAAAAATGGACAAGAGGATGAATTTTAAAAAATGACCAAAGTTGACCAGACGAGTTGTTTTGATAACGGCGAAATTTTTTTCGGCAATTTAGAATTAACAAAAGATTGCATGTCTGTAACAGAAATGAATCAATTTTTTTTTTTTTTTTTTTTTTATATAAACTATGTTGATAACACTACATAACAAAACTTATAACACTAAAAACGGACAAGTGGATGAATTTTAAATAACCGCCAAAGTTGACCAGACGAGTTTTTTTGAAAATTTTGAGTTAACAAAAAATGGTCGTCTATCCGTAACAGAAATGAACCTGATTTTTTTTGTATACAAACTACGTTCATAATGCTAAATAATAAAATCGAGAACATCAAAAACGGATAAGAGAATATATGGTGTTGAGAGAAGAGAAAACTTATGTAAAATAATAGAAAAAGTTTGAATAGACATAACTTTGCGATCAGTGGTCCGTTTGGGGTGATTTTTTTTTTTTTTTTTTATTTCAGGTATTTTTTTGAGATCTAGACGTGCAAACCCCCGTAGGCGGTTTGGTCCAGTATTTTTTCAAATAAAGCCCGTTTTCATATTTAATTTTGGATTCGAAGTGTTGGGTGACTAAATTTGTAATCTTCGTCACGAGCGTGCGTCTTGTCCTATTGGTAAAATTGAAATCTTCGTAAGTTAGAGTGATGATTCAGATCAGACCCAACTTTTTAAAAAAAAAAAAAAATTGCCTCCAACGGACCACCGAGCACAAAGTTATGTCCATCCAAATATTGAAGAGCAATATAATGTTTTTGGAACGTTGAAGAGTAATAAAATGTTGTGACAATAACCATTATTTAAAAATTATTCACTAATCCATTTTTGGTGTTCTTGATTTTATTATTTAGCGTTATGAACATAGTTTGTATACAAAAAAATCAGGTTCATTTTTGTTACGGATAGACAACAATTTTTTATTAACTCAAAATTTTCAAAAAAACTCGTCTGGTCAACTTTGGCGGTTATTTAAAATTCATCTACTTGTCCATTTTTAGTGTTATAAGTTTTGTTATGTAGTGTTATCAACATAATTTATATACAAAAAATTTGATTCATTTCTGTTACGGACATGCAATCTTCGTTAATTCTAAATTGGCGAAAAAAATTTCGCCATTATCGAAACAACTCGTCTGGTCAACTTTGACCATTTTTTAAAATTAATCCACTTGTCCGTTTTTAGTGTTGTAAAAAGTATTATAGAGTATTTTGAACGTAATTTATACAAAAAAAAAAAAATTAGATTTATTTAAAATATTGATAGACCACCGTTAATCAATTTAAAGTTAACGAAAATTTTTAAAAATTTATTCGACCAAAACAAAACATAACAAAAAAAAAAATAAAAAATTAAGTTGTGTGATCCCGGCCTTCACAAGACCGGGATCCAAAAAAAAATAAATTCGATCCTGCTCTTCAAAAGGCCGAAATGCATTCATTCAGTAAATAAGTTGAAATCAATACTTTTTCAGTAATTTTTTTTTAAAATATTTATTACGTAAACAACTCTATTATGGGAAAGTGGTTTTTCTAAATGATAGGAAAATGGTCGGTACTACAAAAACCGACATATTCATGTATTAAACATTCAATTTTAAAAAAAAAAATCAATATATATATCAAATTGAAAAGGGAGAAATGTAGAATAAAATGAAATAATTTTTATTAATTTAATCCATTATCAACGGTCACGTATTGTTTTTTCATTTTCTTTTTTTCATTTGTTTTTTTGTTGGTGTTTATTTCGATATTTGATAGATTATTAAGGAAGTGTCATTTGATTGTTTTTTCAAATGTACATATAAACGCAATAGTTTAGGGAAACACGGGAACCAATTAATAAATATTATTTATGAACTAATTCTTAATATTCACTAGATTATGGACATATTTATGGAGTCTGCTATTTATAACTATTAGCAATGCCACGTGTCTAAAGATATAAATATAATTTTTAGTCATAAAATTTAGTATTTTTGGTGTATATTTAAGAAATTAGTGTCATGGAATTGCAAAACATAGAAGCACAACTATATATTCTAACAATAAAGTCGACGCACCCTGAATTTTGGAAAAGAGGAAAAAGAGAGTGGGAAGAAAAGGAAAATAAGGTTTTGATTTTCTCCCTCTCAACATCCTAAAAAATCTGTTCATTTTAAAAAACTAATTTCAGAGGCTTTTCTAGGCACCGGTTTTAAAAAATGTTCTTTGGGTAGGGATTTAGTTTAAAAATGGAGTCGCCAACTAACATTGAATTAAGTAGTGTGCTAAATCACCGAGATTTTTGAAAAATATTTTTTTATTTTTTTGTAAATAACCGAAGTTTTTACTCGGAAAAGAGTTGGTCTTTACCATATATTTCTTTTTAAGTTTGGGGATCGGTTATACTCGGGAAAGATGTTAGGCACCTCAAGACACTTGTCCAAAGACGGTACTTCAGTCTAAATAGATATTTACATTTAAACAAATTCAAGTAACTTCCTTTGGTTTTGGTTAACCTGATAATTCTCATTTTCAATGTTTTTGTCTTTTCATGTATTTTTATGTAAAAAAACAAGGAAACTTTAATATCTAACAGCAATAGATAAACCAAATTAAATGAAAATTGTCTGTTTTGTTTTTTAAGCTGACCGAACTTATAAAGATTACCTATGTATCCCGTTTTCACAGGGAACCAGGTCAAAACATAGTTTTCCACTTAAATGAATGATTTTTATTGAAATAGGTGACCGAACCCGTATGTGAGTTGCTTACGTATTACAGATAGCCAAGAATCAAGTCGACACATAGTTTATCTTTTCAGGATGATTTTTTTTAAACAAGTGACCAAACCCGTGTATGAGTTGCCTATATATCTCAGATAACTAAGAATTAGGTCAATACGTAGTCCATCCTGAGTTGATTTTTCTTTTTCTTTTTTCTTTTTTTGTTTATTCAAGACAAGAACATAAATAACATCAATGGTAAGTAGATATGCACGTTTGATTTTTTCAAGAACACTCCAACCGAACTTACTTGCTTAGGCATATTTAGTGTTAAGATTTATGTTATTAGTTCAAACGGAAAGAACATATATCATATATGTGTCTGTCCTACTCATAACTAAGACAACTGAAACGTTTCTGAAGAAGATGCACATTTATCTCCAAAGGAAAAGAGGTCCTCCTTTTATTCTAAATTTTAGCCATAAAGGTCTCGACAGAATTAATTAATTAATTTTATATATATATATATATATATAAGGTTCCAATCCACAAGCCTAAGACATGGTCCAGACATTGATTTAGGCTATTCCAGTAAAGTAAATGTCAGTTTGTTAGTAGTCAATAATTAGTAGTCATTTGTCAGAAAGTTTGTTTTGAGTTCATTAAAGTTCGGTGTCATGTATTCTTGATAGAATCAAAGATATTATGCATTAATCATTTGTGTTCTTGATATTCTTGATATGAACTTGATATCTACACTATGTACATTATCTAAGCTTCTGAGAACTAACTAAATATTCTATGTACAAGCATTAAAAAGGTATTTAAACAAAATTAAAGAGAGGTTTGAGAGGACTTACCTAACTTAGGGGAGTAGTCTTTCCCTAAGTGTTTTTCCTTCTTCTTCTTCTTTGCTATTCTCGGTTTTTCTTGGTTGTTCGTCAACAACTTCTTGAGATCTTGTTCTAAGAATCTCAAGAACACCTCTTTGGAGCCTTTTCGGCAAGATTTGAGAGTGTTTATGGAGTGAAATGCTTAGAAGATCTGTAGACTCAAGAGAGAATTTCGAGACTAGAAAGAGAAGGTATGAGTTCATGTCCTGTTTTGAATGAAAAACAGGCTTTTATTTATAGGCTCGGGTAGCCTATGCATTCCCCAATGTGCATGCATACCCATCCTGCTGCTCATGATTTGTTTTGTCTAGTTAAGACCCTTTAATGTCTTTCACTACTAGGGTTAGAGCCATTTAATGAAGATTTACTTAGATTTTATAAATAACCATTAGATTTGGTAATGATTACCAAATCTTAGAAATATCTAAGAAATCATGGCTTATCATGGCTTGCACATGCTTGATGTGATGTTTTCTGGCTTAGTTTGTTTGCTAAGTACTAGTTACTCAAGGTAATGTAGTTATTTCCCTTGAAAATATCTTTTCTTCTTTAAATGCTATTTAAAAAATTAATCGAATATAGTATCTAGATGTCATTCATATATTAAACGTAATGATTTTATATTGATTTGATGGAAATTTCATGCCCTGATGGGATAGGAATTGTTCCAGTTAGCCTTGTGCCCACTAAGTTTCTTTTAAGATATTTTGGCAAAAATATCTTCCTCATTAAATACATCCATCGAATGGAGTCTTTAATGGTTGTTTTAAGTCTTAAATGCTTGATGTAGCCTTGACTTGATGGGTAATTTAATGCATGATATGATAGGAAACTGGTTCAGTTAGTTACTTTCAAGAAACTAAGTTTACGTCCAAGATATTTTACTAGAAAGATTTTCGAAAGATATCCTCATTAAATGCTCATTAATGAGTCATTTCATGCTTGATTAGACCTTGTTGTGATGGACCTTGAATGCTTGTCATTAGGGGTGTTCAAAAAACCCGTTGACCTGGCCCAAACCCGCTCAAAATGGATCGAACCCGCTCGCAACCCTCTGAGTTAACTCAACAGCAGGTGTGAGTTAGGGAAACTCGGCCTACCCGGTTCGAAAACGAGTATCCTTGTTTGATGCGCGGGTACACCTGTTCCGATTCGACACATTTCTTGAAAACCCTATTTCTCTCTATTTGCTTGCTCACGAGTTTTCACACTTCACAATTCACAGCCATTCTCCAAGACGGCGGCCTTCCTCTTCATTCTTTCCTTCCAATTTTCAAATTTGATCTCTAATTTCCAAATTTGTAGGATTTGTAGCCTACAAATATGGATTTGTTACTCCTTGGAGTTGGAGTTCCATACCGATTTTGAGTTTTCAACTTTCGAACCCTACTTCTTCACTGTATTCCAACCCGACGATGAAGACGACGACGATTTGGGCCCTAGCTAGTTTGCTTACCAGATCGAAGACGACGACAACGACGACGATTTGAGCCTTCGTTTGCTACTTCACTATACCAGATCGACGATTCGAGGCCTAGTTCTGTATGTTCTCTCACCTTTGCTTGCTATTTGTTGTTCTCTCATCCTTGTTTGTATGTTTATTTTGTCCGATTGATTATTCTGTGTGATTGCTATATGTTCTCTTATCTATGCTTGCGATTTGCTTACCAGATCAGAGATGACAGAGTACAATTTGAGCTTAGTTCGCCACTTTGTTGTACCAGATCGACGATTTGAGCCATAGTTCGTTACTTCACTGTACCAGATTGACGATTCGAGCCCTAGTTCTGTATATTCTCTCGTCCTTGTTATATAGTTGTTGTTTTCTCATCCATGTTTCTATGTTTATTCTGTGTGATTGATGATCAATCAATTATTTCCAATTGTTTCTGTAGTTCTTTAAGTTTATGTTGTCTAATTGCTTACTTCTATGGTTATGCTGACTGTTCTCTCATCTATGCTTGCGATTTGTTGTTCTCTCATCCCTGTTTACTAGTTTTTTATATTCATATGAATTGGATTAGATGGCTAATTAGACAGAGGTAGTGATCAGATTCAATTCTGATTGATATGTGTATTAATTTGTATGTGATTCATATGTGTATGTGAATTTGTATGTGAATTCAATTCAGATTCACTCTAATTTGATGCATATGTAAATCTGAATTTAGATTAGAGTGATTTTGATTTAGTCTATCTATTTAATTTTTGATTTTTGATCTTTATATGATTTTGATTTATGATTTTTTAATTCAGTAAGTCTCTGAATGTTAAAAAACTAATTTTATATGTTTAGTTAGTGACGCCATTAGATAAACATGTCCAACATAAGTTACATAACTAAAGAATAGTTTTTTTCTTTCTTAATGTTTTTAGATACAAAATGGATGTTGCTGATGGTGGTGAGAATATTGTGCCTAATGAAATTGGAAATAATGGAATAACTAGTGTGAATGCGATGGATGAACATCCACCAAAACCTAATAAAAGAAAACGTTCTTATGTTTGGGATCATTTTACTCGTTTGAAGCAAGAACCCGGTTCGAAAGATTCACCTAGGGCTTCTTGTAACCACTGTGGAGAAACTTACTATTGTGATAGCAAGAAACATGGAACGTCGACACTAAAATCTCACATAGAATTTCAATGTAAGAAAATTGAGGGGAGAGAGCTTCCTAAGGGTCAAAGAACATTGGGATTTAAGCCAAAGAATGGTACTGATGAGGGTTCGAGTCAACTTGTGAGTTGGAGTTTTAGTGTCACTGCATATAGAGATGCGCTAGCCAAAATGATAATTGTTGATGAGTTTCCATTCATATATGTGGAGAATAAGGGGTTTAGGGAATTAATGCATGTTGCTCAGCCGAAATGGGTAAAAATACCTAGTTGAACGACGGTGGCTAGAGATTGTATGGCTCTACATGTAACTGAGAAAAAAAAATTAAAAAAATTGTTGAAGGGACAAAGAATATGCCTTACCACAGATACTTGGACATCCTTGAAAAATTTGAATTACATGTGTCTCACAGCGCATTACATCGATAGTGATTGGAAACTGAATAAGAAAATATTAAATTTCTGTTTAGTTACAAGTCACAAGGGGGAAACTATTGGTACGGCAGTTGAATTATGTTTGCTTGAGTGGGGGTATAGACAAATTTCTCACATTAACCATTGATAATGCAAGTTCTAATAATGGGGTAGTCAAATTCTTGAAAAAGAAGACCAAAGATAGACGGGGAATCGTTCTTGAGCATGAATTTCTTCACATAAGATGTTGTGTCAATATTTTGAATCTTGTAGTGTGTGAGGGTTTGAAAGAAATGGACGAGTCAATTGTTAAAATTCAAAATGCGGTAAGATATGTTAGGGGCTCTCCATCTAGAATGACAACTTTTAAGACGTGTGCAGAAAAATAAGGTATCGATTGTAACAGTCAAGTTTGTCTAGATGTGCCAACTAGATGGAATTCAACTTATTTCATGTTAGATAGGGCAATCAAATTTCAAAAAGGATTTGAACGTTTAGAGGATGAAGATGCACAATACCAATCACTTTATAATGATAACGGCATCGGTGATTTAGGAGAGGAAGTAGATGGGAATAATAGAGGGAAACAAAAGAGAATGGCTTTGGGGCCACCAAATAGTGACGATTGGCAAAAGGCCAAATCATTTGTCAAGTTTTTGAAACTTTTCTATAATGCGACCTTGAAATTTTCTGGCACTTTATTTGTACTTCTAATGCTTTCTTCATGGAACTTATAGTCATCAAAGGGGCAATATCAAATTTGTCAAAAAATTCTGACATGTTTCTCTCTTCTATGGTAAAAGAAATGCAATCTAAATTTGACAAATATTGGGGTAAATTAGACAAAATGAATCTGTTGTTGTTAGTTGCTGTGGTCCTTGATCCTCAATATAAATTAAGATATATTAATTGGTGTTTGAAAATAAATTACGAAGTTGTAATTATAGAGGAGATAATAAAGAATGTTATTGAATCTTCATCCCGTTTATATGATTGGTATGCATCGAATGGAATTGGTAATGTGGTTGTTCATGAAAATGTGAGTGATTCATTATTTGAGAGTAGGTTAGATGAAGAAGAGGAAGATGCCCGTGCTTTATTTTCATCTCAGTTTCGTAAGCACATAGCAGAAAAATGTAATATGTCTAGTAAATCAGAGTTGGATAAATACTTAGCTTCCTCAGTAGAAACTGAAAGTGATGAGTTTGAAATTTTGGGATGATGGGGGAGTAATTCAACAAAATATCCAATTATTTCTCAAGTTGCAAGGGATGTATTAGCAATTCCGGTGTCCACGGTTGCCTTTGAGTTTGCTTTTAGTACGGGTGGATGAATTTTAGATCATTTCCATAGTTTGTTATCGACAAAAATGGTTGAGGCTTTGATTTGTACTCAGAATTGGTTGCGGTCTTCAAAACCAATCAATCTTCGAGAAGCAATAGAACAAGTAGAACAGTATGAAAATATCGAGGAAGGTAATATCCATTACACACACTCTCTCTCTCTCTCTCTATATATATATATATATATATATATTTAATAACTCTTTTATCTTTTATTGATTATGGATTTGACTAAAATTTCTTTTGTGTTAGAACTTGTTGAATTGAGTTCGGTAACTACAGTAATTTATGATTGATTGATATTACGCTTATTTAATTTTTCAAGGTAATGATTATTAAATTGCAGATATACATTACATTTTATTTGATTATTTTTTTGTGAAACTTTACTTTTATGCTAAACGTTATTTGTTTTGATTTTGGAACTTGAAACAGGTGATCGATGCGGTTTTAGAGATATAAAGTCTAGCTTCAATTTGCAAGGATGCAATTGATTGAATTATTTTATTTATTTTTTGTTATTTTAGAATCTCATTTATTTTAATTATTTAGTTTATTAGTATTGGTTGTGTGATGTGTAATAATTTTGTTTTGTTTTTGTTTTTGAAGTTTTAACTTTTGATAACTGTAATTTTTGTTTTTTTTGTGTTCTGCTGTTTCTGTTTCTGAAAATGTTTTAGTTTCTGTTTCAGCTACTAAAAAAAATAAAATTTTGGGCTGTGCATATTTTTTGGAAAAAATGAATCTTCTATTGGGCCAAATAGAATAAATAATCAACCCAAAGAAAATTTTATCTGATTTTGTTTAAAACAAGTAGGCCCAATATGTGGGCCCAACCCGCTGGCCCGCCCGACCCTGACCCGCCAACAATTGGACGGGCCTGCAACAGGCCTGAATTTTTTATTTTTTTTTCTTTCGGCCCATACTATTCCAACTCGCCCATGTTTGGGTCGGCCCAATGTATAGGCCCAAATCCGGCCCGCCCGACCCTTGAACAATCCTACTTGTCATGATGACATTCAGTTTCGTTTGTTTTAAACCATATCTTGAAGCATTAGTTACTTTGAGTAACTAGATTATCATGGTAGATTCTTTGGTTTGTTCAAGGATTTTGGCTTGATTTATTAAATATTAGTACTTTAAACAAAAAATTAAAGAAGTATATTAATTTGGTGTCAAAAATAAGAAATTGGTGATAGTAAAAGTTTCAGGGAGTCAAAACGGGAAACGAAGGTAATTGGTGAAATTTACTTAAGTTAAAGGGCAGTAAATAATTTTTATACATATTAAAAGTGATTTCATGAAAATCAATATTTAATAATGTCATTTTAGTCCCCTTAAATTTTAGAATTTCGAGGTTAACCAGAAATTTTTATTTATACTGAATTCAATCAAATTGACAATTTTATACTTTCTTATATTTTTTTGGGTTTTTTGTAGTATTCAATGTAATGTAAGGCAGAAATTTGTTTCCTTTAAACCTTTGTTTAAAGTTTATCCGAACTTGCACTTTAGATTCGATACTTGAATGGGCAGGATAAAATGCGGTGTCTACACAAATATTTTGTTCCGCGAGACATAAAATGTGAAGACAGGAAATTTAATACTAACATTAATTTTGTGAGAAAGAGTTTAGGAAACTCTCCTAGGTTAGAAGTTCTTTCATCCACTATCAAAGGTAGGGATTTTTCGTATCCGTCATCAAAGCAGTTTTGCTTATCAAAATAAAGAAGGTGTTCTGTGCAATGTGCCTTGTGTTCCTTCCAATAAACGGAATCCTGACCCTTAGAGTAGTGGATGATTCTCTAAAACGACATCTTGACCCTCAAAATCGTAGATGATTCTCCAAAACGGCATCCTAACCCTCAGAGTCGCAAATGATTCTCCAACAAATGCATCCTGACCCTCAAAGTCGCAGATGATTTTCCAGAATGACATCCTCGTAGCGCATAGATATGTCGCTACTTTCACCGCAAGTGTACGGGTCAACTTTTAGTATAGATTAGGAGAGTAAGGGTTGTCGTATCCACAGAGATTGGATTAGACGATATTATTGAGTACCGCGATTGTCATAACTAGACTTTATTTAGGGGATAAAAAATGTAGATTTGTTAATTAAATATACTAAACTAATCTAATTAATTATACTAATATACTAATATGTGACGCTAATGAGAATTATTGTCTAGGGATTAACTTCGTTCACCAAAACGCATTCGATTCAATCTAGTTTACATTAATGGCATTCAAGCTATCCGACAATCTCGGTATCGAAATCTCAAACACTACCTCTCCCGAGTGTAAAGTGAATGAATATGTGACTTCGCATCAACAAAGAAGTCCCTCTCAACGTCTATATGACACTAGGTCACATGAGTCTCGCCCCAACCTCACGGATTGTACACTTTCTAACTCCCTCTCGGGTTATTAGATCGTCCCGTTATGTTTAAACCCTAGTCCGAATTAGGGGTTACCTATCCTGAGTGTCAAATTCCGCATTCTCAATATATCTAAACAAGCATACAAACATGGAAAATGGTAAACACAATCGGATAAACAAGAACAGCTTTTAACGAAACATAGATTTTATACAAATAACGTTTTCATGAAACAAGAACAGCTTTTAACGAAACATAGATTTTATACAAATAATGTTTTCATGAAGTCAATCTCTCCTAAGACAATATATGTTTAGCTACACATGGTCGTAGCCCTATATATAGTAAAATACAAGCTAAACATATACGAATAACCAACCAAATCTAACAGTAAAGAGAGAAACGAGGAGACTAGCTATTATCCGAAGATCCGACGCTAAAACTGCTCTGAGAACGCTTCCTCCTTCTTGGCCTTGTGATCCTCCCTTGGTTGGATGTTGGTTTGGAGCTCTCAAACCTACCAAAACGTTCTTAGTGTTTCGGGACAAGAGGGATATATAGTGGGATCCAAAATATCAAGAAAATATCTCAAAATATCTAAAATATCTGCAGTCGGACTGCCGCAGTAGTGGAAATGCAGAGAGTTTAGCAACTCTCTGCTGTTTTACCGCCGTGGCGGTGATACCCTTTGGTAATTTGGCTGTAACATTCTCGTTTGAACTCTGATTAAGATGATTCACAAACCTATGGAAAGATAAGACAGCTACAACCTTCATGTTTCGAGTTATTCCAAAATTGAATCGCATCATTATCCAAAATGGCCTTGAAGTTACTGCATCTGTACCGATTTTGCCTCTTTTCACCAATTTATTCAAAAACCTAAAAAATAATACAAAAACACATTAAACTAACAAAAGTTCTTGAAAATACACAAATATTTGAATCTAAAAGTACTTGATTTGTTGGTAAATAAACCACTCATCAAATACCCCTAAACTCAAACATTTGCTTGTCCTCAAGCAAAAACACTCATACTAAAATAAAAAACACAACGAAATAATTAACACAAAAACTAAAAAGACATAAACAATCTAAACACAAACAATCTAAACAAAATGACATGCGAGTTTTAAATTTAACTATCGACCAAAATATTTTTCCCTCAACAACCCCCAATCATATTGAGTTCAGGAGTAAAACGTACCATGTGATGGTCTAGAATTTTGACATTCAAATAATGGTAAACGCCATTTTAGATTCTTTCAACGTGTGTGTGCAAAACTCAATAATACAGCTATCCAACGATCGGATTGGATTATTGGTGGCCGCAATTTAAGTGTTGCCACTTTCACCGCAAATGTACAGATAAAGTTTTAATATTGTAAACCTTTCAGTCGGGTATCGTATCCACATGGATTGGTTGAGATTACTATCGAGTACCGCGATTGTTATAACCCGACTTTATCTAGGCGACAAAAATGGAATATAATTTAATACTAATACTAAAATACTACTTTAACTATACTAATTACTAATACGAGATAGTTGTGGGATGGATTATCTAGAGATTAACTTTATTTACTTAAACGCGTTTGATTTCGTTTAGTCTACAATAATGGTGTTTGACCTATTCGACAATCTCGGTATCTAAAACTCCTTCACCACCTCTCTTGAGTGTAAGGCGGGGGATATAATGCAACTTTGTGTCAACGAAGAAATCCCCCTCAACGTCTTAATGACCCTAGGTTGCGTGAGTCTTGCCCCAACCTCATTGATTGCACACAAAACCTCAGTTCATAAACTCTCTCGCCATCTCTCCCGAGTGTAAGAGGAGGGATATAACATTACTTCGCGTCAATAAAGAAGTCCCCATCAACGTGTATACGACACTAGGTCACATGAGTCTCGCCCCAACCTCACAGATTGCACACTTTTTAACTCCCCCTCGGGTTATTAGATCGTCACGTTGTTTTTAAACCCTAGTTTGAATCCGGGGTTACTTCTCCCGAGTGTCAAACCCTGTATTCTCAATATATCTAAACAAGCATACAAACGTGGAAAATGGTAAACACAATCGGATAAACAAGAACAACCTTTAACGAAACATAGATTTTATACAAATAACGTTTTCATGAAGTCGATCACTCCCTAGACAATATATGTTTATGTACACATGGTCGTAGCCCTATATATAGTGAAATACAAGCTAAACATATATGAACAACCAACCAAATCTAAGAGTAAAGAGAGAAACGAGGAGACTAGCTATTATCCAAAGATCCACTGCTAAAATTGCTTTGAGAACGCTTCCTCCTTCTTGGCCTTGTGATCTTCCCTTGGTTGGATGTTGGTTTGGAGCTCTCAAACCTCCCAAAACATTCTTAGTGGTTGGGGACAAGAGGGATATATATTGGGATCCAAAATATTAAGAAAATATCCCAAAATATCTACAATCGGACTGCTGCGGATGTGGAAATACAGGGAGTTTTGCAACTCTCTGCTATTTTACCACCGCGGCAGTGGTGTTACTGCTACGGTCACTCCACCGCTGCGGCGGTGACACCCTTTGTTATTTTGGCTGTCATTTTCTCGTCTGAACTCCGATTGAGGTAATTCAAAAACATATGGAAAGCTAAGAAAAATATCTACAACTTCCATGTTTTACTTGTGTCCAAAATCGAGTCACATCATTGTCACAAATGGCCTTGAAGTTAGTACATCTGTACCGACTTTGCCTCTTTTCACCCATTTATTCAAAAATCTAAAAAATAATACAAAAACACATTAAACTAACAAAAGTGATTGAAAAAACACAAATATTTAAATATAAAAGTGTTTGATTTGTTGGTAAATAAACTACTCATCACATCCCAACCCCCAAAGTCATGGATGATTCTCTAAAATGTCATCCCAACCCTCAAAGTAATGGATGATTCTTTGAATGTCATGCCGACCCTCAGATTTGTGGGTGATTCTTTACAAGAAGCAATATCGCAGTGTTCAACTTTGAGGAAGATAAACGGACCCTATCCATAGGTCGATAGTCCGTGCCCGGGAAAATACCAAGGTCATCCACCAAGGGTGGGGCATCGATCGGGTCTGAGGGCTTGCAACTAAGTACCTCTCCCCTCCAATCAACTATAAGTCTGGTGTTCTAAAGGGAAAGGTACTCCTGCATAGACTAAACTAGGATAACCTGAAAGGCTTCAAGAATAAGCCTAACTACGGAAAACCCATCGATAACCAATCGTGGGGGGACAAACCATCACGTGGCACCCTTGGAGACCGAGAGGACGAAACACCATGAGAAACCCTCCTCCTGAGCCTACGATACAATTTTCTTACAATCAACTTGTATCTAGCATTGGAGGGCTGGTGGTCCACGGTCTTGGGTAGAAACAAGATTTTTTTTAAAATGTTACAACTCTGAAGACATTACCAAGCAAAGAACAACTTGGCAAAAACGTCAAGAAGAAAGGACAATCTCTGAGATACCATGGCTATGTCACTCACAAGTTCACACGCTTGGGCACAGAAAAGTAGAAATACACAAAAAATTAAGTGTTAAAGAATTGACGACCCATAGCTCAGTCCTCCTCGCAGTCATTCTGAGGGGCGTCGGCACGAGGAGAAAGTGCCTCAGTCTTACCCTCCTCATCAGCATTATCCTCTCTGGACCTTCTTGTCCGGTGCCTCCATGCTAGGCTTCGTCTTCTTAGTCTAAGAACTCCATCTCTACATAACCGGTGGGGCAGTGAATGGCCTTTAGTGTTGCCTGATTTTCTGCCTCCATAAAGTTATTAGCCATTCTCTTCTTAAACTCCACATATTCGGAGTCCTTCTTCTACTGTGCTACTACCTTCTATCTGGTCTTCTCTTTGACCTGGTCAGTAGAGTCCTGCCACCTTTTCTCTTGGCCCTTCACGCTTCACTTGTAGTTGGAAAATTCATTCTCAAGCGTGTGATGCACCCTGGATTTTGATAGTGGAACAAGTAGAGATCGGGAAGAAGAGAAAATAAGTTTTATTCCTCCATCTCTAAGTCGTCCAAATCCATTCATTTTAAAAATAGTATTTCAAAGGCTTTTTTAGGCGTGGTTGTAGTGCTTAAATACATTGCTACTTTCACCGCAAGTGTACAAATCAAGTTTTAGTATATGTTGGGAGAGTAAGGGTATCGTGTTTACGGGGATTGGTTGATATTATTATTGATTACCGTGATTATCATAACCTAATTTTATTTAGGAGAAAATAAATGTGTTTATAATAAATTAATACTAATACAAAGTTAATTAAACTAGCTATACTAATATTATATTGAGATTGTTTTAAGAGAGTAGATTGTTTAGGGGTTAACTTCGTTTACAAATACGTCTTCGATCTTGTTTTAGTTTATGTTAACGGCGTTCGACTTATCCGACAATCTTAGTTCGTAAACTCACTCTCCACCTCTCCCGAGCGTAAGACGAGGGAATACGCGACTTCACATCAACGAAGAAGTCCCTCTCAACGTCTTAATGACCCTAGGTCACATGAGTCTCACCCCAACGTCATTGATTGTACACTCTCCAACTCCCTCCCGGGTTATTGGATCGTCGCGTTGTATTTAACCTAGTCCGAATCCGGGGTTACCTCTCCCGAGTGTGATAGGTGTGATCTACCTATATATTTCTAAACCGGTTTTTGTTAGTTTTAGAGTAGTTTTTATATTTATTTTATTATGTTTTAATTATTTTTTATACTTTTTGTATAAATCAGGTGTGTGTGGCAAAAAGATAGGAAACTGGAGTGTAAACGATGAGATCAAACCAAGAACAGTCGAAGAACGATGGAAAACAAAAAAGGCGGCAATATTCTGAAAGAAGCCCACTGTTGCGGCGTCCAGACCTCAACCGCGGCGATAAAAATACAGAGAATGACTTATCTTGCTGAACGTCCATCGCCGAGGCGGTGAAAATGCAAGATGTTCACCATTCCACCGTTGTCTTCATTGCCTAGGCGATCAACCAACCGACCTACTCACCATCATGGCGGTGACCTTTGCACAGTTTAAATATTGTTTTAGAAATTTTTGAGATATTTTTCCTATTTAAGCTTTCCTCCTCCCTCATTTTCTTACTCTTTCTATCCATTTGAGCCCCTTAGAATATATCTAAGGGTAGGAGTTTTAGAGGGGGAGCTCACAATCTCGAGGTGGAGGAAGACGGCGAAGCGATCGTTGAACGTTCTTAGCGGCTAAACTTCGAATGAGGCTAAGTTCTTTTATTTCTTCCCTTATTTCTTTAACATAGGATTTTGTGAGCATGTTTAGCTCGTGCTTCATTGTAAATACGGTTATGGCCGTTAGTTAAACATGAATTGTATAGGGATTAACAATATATTTATAAATATGTGTTTAAAATGATTTACGTATTGTGTTTATGTTTGTTCTTAGAAGTTTGATTGTGTTTATCGTATTTTTTATGTTTATTATGCTTAGATAGATATATCGAGAATACGGGGTTTGACACTCGAGAGAGGTAACCCCAGATTCGGACTAAAGTAAACATAACGCCAATCGATGACGTTGGGGCAAGACTCGTGTGGCCTAGGGTCGTTAAGACGTTGAGAGGGACTTCTTCGTTGACTTGAAATCATGTATTCCCCCATATTACGCTCGGGAGAGGTGGCAGTGGAGTTTTAGAACTGAGATTGTCGATAAGGTAAACACAACACGACGATCCAATAACCCGGTCGGGAGTTGGATTGTGTGCAATCAATGACGTTAGGGCCAGAATCACGTGACCTAGGGTTATTAAGACATTTATGAAGACTTATACGTTGACATGAAGTCACGTTATATCCCTCGTCTTACACTCGGGAGAGGTGGCGGGGGAGTTTACGAACTGAGATTGTCAAATAGGTTGAACACTGTAAACATAAGTCAATTAGGATCAAACATGTATTTGTAAACCAAGTTAATCTCTAGACAATTCTTTCCCCTAAAACGTATCATTATATTAGTATAGTTAATTTAGGTTATATTAGTATTAGTATTAATAAATTAAATACATTTGTTTTTAGCCTTGATAAAGTTAGGTCATGACAATTACGGTACTTGGTAATAACGACAACCAATCCCTGTGGATACGATACCCGATTTTTAAAGATCACATTATACAAAAACTTTGACCTCGTATACTTGCGAGTAGTCAATACGCGAGCGTGTAACAAACGCTTGTTGTACAAGCTTTTGGCGCCTAAAAACTTGGTGACGATTACCGGAAACTGCATATTCTCAACCAATCCCCTACAACGGCGCTAAAAACTTGTACGGCGAGCGTTTGTTACACGCTTGCGTATTGACTACTCATAACTGTACGAGGTCAAAGTTTTAGTATAACGTGAGCTTGAAAAATCGGGTATCGTATCCGTAGGGATTGGTTGTCATTATATCGAGTACCGTGTTTATCAGGACTTACATTTATCTAGGCTAAAAACAAATGTATTTAATTAATTAATATTGATACTAATATAGCCTAAATTAACTATACTAATATAATGATATGTTTTAGGGGAAATAATTGTCTAGGGATTAACTCGGTTTACAAATACATGTTCGATCCCAATTGACTTACGTTTACAGTGTTCAACCTATTTGATAATCTCAGTTCGCAAACTCTCCCACCACCCCCTCATGAGTGTAAGACGAGGGATATAACGCGACTTCGTGTCAACAAAGAAGTCCCCCTCAACGTATTAATGACCTTAGGTCACGTGAGTCTCACCCAAACGTCATTGATTGCACACAATCCAACTCTCGACTAGGTTATTGGATCGTCACGTTGTGTTTACCCTATCAACAATCTCAGTTCTAAAACTCCATCGCCACCTCTCCCAAGTCTAAGATGGGGGAATACATGACTTTTGAGTCAATGAAGAAGTCCCCCTCAACGTCTTAATGACCCTAGGTCACGTGAGTCTTGCCCCAACGTATCGATTGGTGTTATGTTTACTTTAGTCCGAATCCGGGGTTACCTCTCCTGAGTGTCAAACCCCGTATTCTCGGAATATCATTCTAAGCATAATAAATATAACAATACGATAAACACAATCAAACTTCGAAGAACAAATATAAACACAACACCAAAATTATTCGAAACACATATTTATAAATATATTGTTAATCCCTATACAATTCACGTTTAACTAACGGCCATAACCATATTTACAATAAAGCACGAGCTAAATATTCTCACAAAATCCTAAGTTAAAGAAATAAGGGAAGAAATCGAAAAACTTAGCCTCGTCTGAAGTTTAGCCGCTAAGAACGTTCAATGATCGCTTCGCCATCTTCCTCTCCCTCGAGATGTGAGCTCTCCCTATAAAACTCCTCTACCTCACCCAAGATATGTTCTAAGGGTGGTAGCATGCAAGAGAGGACCAAAAATGAGGGAGGAAGATGGCTTAAATAGGGAAAATATCTCAAAAATATATAAAAAAAATATCTAAACTGTGCAGAGGTCACCACCGCAGCGGTGGGATTTACTGTCGCGGCAGTGAGTAGTTCGGTTGGTTGATCGCCTAGGCGGTGAAGACAGCGGTGGAATGGTGACCATCCTGCATTTTTACCCCCGTGGCGGTGGATCTCACCACTGCGGTGGTGGACGTTTAGTAAGATAAGCCATTCTCTGTATTTTCAACACCGCGGTAGAGGTTTAGACGCTACGGCGGTGGGTTTCTTTTAGAATATTGCCGCCTTGCTCGTGTTTCCACTGTTGTTCGACCGTTCTTGGTTTAATTTCATTGTTTACACTTCAGTTTTCTATCTTTTTGCGCCACACACCTGATTTATACAAAACATATAAAATCTAATTAAAACATAATAAAATAAATATAAAAACTACTATAAAACTAACAAAAACCAGTTTAGAAATATGTATGTAGATCACACCTATTAAATACCCCCAAACATGGAATTTTGCTAGTCCTCGAGCAAAACACACACACGAAAATGAAAAACACAACTAAATGAAATAACAAACAACCTAAAACAATCTAAACATAACGATATGCGAGTTTTAAATTCCTCTAACGGCCTAGTCATTTTTTCCTCAACAACCGCCAATCATTTCGAGTTCAGGCGGTAAAACACATCATGCGTTGTTCTAGAATATCGACATGCAATAATGGTGAACGCCATTCTAGATCCTGTAAACGTGTTAATACAAGACTCAATAATATAACTATATGACAACCAGATTGGATTATCCACCAATGAAATTCATGACTCAGATCATATAGGACTAGGATTTCTAAACGCCTGATTGGGGTCCACTCTCCACTAATGTTGGTTTGGAAGTTCATAGAGATCAGAAGGACTTGGTTCGGTTTTGGAATATTTGGCCAAGGGTAATTTGGAATAGAAACTAGGTTAACGTTGTTAACTTAACGTTACCCAAGGCTCAACGCTTGGTACATTCACTCTCGAACCCCCATAAAAAAATTAGAAACAATCCCAAACAAACGTTTTAGACTGACGTACTCACTTGTCAAAAAGAAATGTAATTTATTTATTTATTTATTTTTATGGACCACCCCTCCAAACTTATTCGATTAGTATGATTTCACGGGTGTGGTTAAAACAAACGAAAATGACAAGTGAGTACTCGAATACCGAACCAATCCGAAGTTCGCCCTAAACCAAACCGCTCACATCAAGTAGCATAAATGAATGCTAACTTGATTCACTCAAATTTGTCTTTAGTTTAGTGATATAGGTTTGGAAAACGATCAACTGACCAGGGTATTGGTTTATGTGTTTAGAATTGAATTGGCATTTTGGCTTCGACAGGGTAACAAGAAATAATCATGTTACAATGTAGGCTTAAAAAGGCTCAAGCAACAAAACGAATGCCTAAATCACGTCTCCTGTACTACCTCTCCTAGGATTTCGCCTCAAGCTTTCCCTCAATCAAGTTCTAGAATCCTTAAATTGTCATGAATTTGGCTAATCGATAATCGTCCTCAAATCAATTGAATAGAAATACATTAAGTCTATGTGCTCGTGCAAATTAGGATCTACAATAATTTTGACCAAAACACATTGTCAAGCACACATAATATACATGCATGGGTATTACCCTTGATCTCGAAAATAACTAGGGGTAATATTATCATCAGGTAACGGCCCAGATTAACCCAAAACTCAGCATGAAAACAACAATACAAAAACATAAACACATTCTAACCTAAACAAACATGCAATACGGTAAAAACAAAACAACATATACTAAATACTACACATCACTTCCGAACTTAAAACGGACAGTGTTCTCAGCGGTCCCAATCATCAATCTCAACATATGAAATTAAAGCATGCTGACGAAGGGAGTTTAGAACACGTACCTGGGAGGCGAGAGGATCTCGCTTCCGAATCAAATGATGAGATGGATTTAATTTATTTTTTGACCTTGGGTTTCCTCCCAAGAAGTGCATGGTTTAATATCCTCAGCCAGGAATTTTCAGAATGCCCTCAAGCTTAGCGAGATATTGCACTGGATGGCTCAATGTTTCAATGACACATCTTACTGGATTATGTGTGTGTCCACGCATAATAAAACAGCTCGGAATCACGTTGAAAGGAATGCATCAATACCCGTCAATCTAACATCACCAAGTACCCTACATAAGAAATAAAAACAAAACTACAAACAAATATTATATACAAAAGAAATGCCTAAAGCAAAATTAAGTCATTTACTCATAATATCAATAATAAACGACAAAACACAGCCCCCGACAACGGCGCCAAACACTTGGTGGCAATTGACGGAAACTGCAAATTCTCAACCAATCCTCGGCAATGGCGCCAAAAACTTGTACGTTGAGCATTTGTTTCACGCTCGTGTATTGACTACTCGCAAGTGTACAAGGTCAAATTTTTAGTATAGTGTGATCATTAAAATCAGGTATCGTATCCACAGGGATTGGTTGTCGTTATTATCGAGTACCGTGTTTATCATGACCTAATTTTATTTAGGCTAAAAAGAATGTATAAAATTTATATTAACTAAACTAATATAACCTAAATTATCTATACTAATATAATGAGATGTTTTAGGGGAAAGAATTATCTAGGGATTAACTCAGTTTACAAATACATGTTCGATCTCGATTGACTTACGTTTATGGTGTTCAACCTATTTGACAATCTCAATTCGTAAACTCCCCCACCACCTCTCCCGAGTGTAAGACGAGGGATATAATGCGACTTCGTGTCAATGAAGAAGTCCCCCTCAATGTCTTAACGACCCTAGATCATGTGAGTCTCGCCCCAACATCATTGATTGCATACAATCCAACTCCCGAATGGGTTATTGGATCGTCGCGTTGTGTTTACCCTATCGATAATCTCAGTTCTAAAACTCCACCATCACTTCTCCTGAGTGTAAGACGGGGTAATACATGACTTCGAGTCAACGAATAAGTCCCCCTCAATGTCTTAACGACCCTAGGTGACGTGAGTGTTGCCCCAACATCGTCGATTAGCGTTATGTTTACTTTAGTCCGAATCTGGGGTTACCTCTCTCGAGTGTCAAATTCTGTATTCTCGATATATCTATCTAAGCATAATAAACATAAAAATATGATAAGCAAAATTAAACTTCAAAAAACAAACATAAACGCAACACCGAAATCATTCGAAACATATATTTATAAATATATTGTTAATCCCTATACAATCTATGTTTAACTAACGGCCATAACCATATTTATAATAAAGCACGAGCTAAACATGCTCACAAATTCCTAAGTTAAAGGAATAAAGGAAGAAATTGAATAACTTAGCCTAGTCCGAAGTTTAGCCGCTAAGAACCATTCAATGATCGCTCCACCATCTTCCTCCACCTCGGGATGTGAGCTCCCCCTCTAAAACTTCTCTACCTACCCTTAGATATATTCTAAGGGGCTCAAGATGGCCAGAGAAAGCTAGAGGAGAGGAGAGGAGGGGGATTAAATAGGCAAAATATCTCAAAAATATTCTAAAAAATATCTAATCTGGTGTAGAGGTCATCGTTGCGGCGGTGAGTAGGTCGGTTAGTTGATCGCCTAGGTGGTGAAGACAGTGGTGGACTTAATTAACATCTTGCATTTTCACCATTGCAACGGTGAGATCCACCTAATTTATACTAAAAGGATTCATTGCCTAGGCGGTGATATCACCACTGCGGTGGTGAGTTTATAGCAACTTAAGGCCCTCTCTGCATTTTCACCACCTCGGTGGTGGTCTGGATGTCGAGGCGATGGGTTGTCTTTCAGAATATTGCCCTCGTGCTTATTTTTCTACCGTTCTTCTACCATTCTTGATCTGATATGATCATTTATGATCCGTTATCATCCATTTTTATCCCACACACCTGATTTATATTAAAACATATAAAAAGAACTATAAAAATACTCTAAAACTAACAAAATCGATTTGGGAATAAATAGATAAATCACAACTATCACGTGGGTTTTGAAAAACTTCTTAGGTCGGGATTTTACATTGAAAACAGAGTCTCCACCTAGCATGGGTTTAAATGGTGTGCTAGGTCACCAGGAGTTTTAGAAATTCATTTTACTATGAAATAGCCCGTGTTTTGACTTCATAAGGTCTATGTACTAGAGACATTCTTAAAGTTTGGGGGGTCGGTTATGCTCAGGAAAGGTTTTAGGCACCCTAAGAGACCGTAAACAGTACCTTAGTCTAAATAAATATTCACTGTTAAACAACACCGAGTAGTTATTCTTTGATTTACTTAAACAAAATAATTACCTGTTTCCTAATTTTACCTTCTTTTTTTTTATGTAGTTTTGACATGATATGTTGGTAAAGAAGAAATATAAATATGCAAGCTATATGAAATGAAAATATTTTTATTATTTTTAAAAGACCGAACCTTATATAGGTTGCCTACATATCCTTGTTTTCACAAGGAATCAGGTCGACATGTAGTTCCAGCATGCAAAACTAAACTAACTTATTTGGATTTGTGACCGAACCCGTATGTGGGTTACCTACGTATCTTGGATTAATGAGAATTAGGTCTTGACATAGTTTGTTTATGCAAGGGTGAAACTGATTTTTATTATTAAAGGTGATCGAACCCTTATGTGGGTTGCTTACGTACTTTAGGCGTAACCAAAGACCAGGTCATCACGTAGTTTATTTAGTTAAGTTGAAAACTAGGTTGGTTGGGTTTCAGTTGATTTTAGTTATTAAACGAAACATGAATCACAACATGATATGGACATGATCTCTTTGATTTTGTTAAAAACACCTTAACCGAACTCTTTTGTTTTTGGTTTGTTAGTGTTAGTATATGATTTATTAGTTGAAAATTAAAAGAAATTACATATATTTATGCCAATCCTACTAGTAACTAAGAAACAAAGAAGGTTTCTGATGAAGAATCACACTTATTCCTGAAAGAATGTAGGCCCTCCCTTTATCTCGGATTTTTAGTCACAAGGGTCTATCCGTATAGTGTGTGTGTGTGTGTGTGTGTGTGTGTGACAGTCCACTAGCCTATTAGGTTGTGATATTGACATTTAGCATAAAGTAAATTAGGTGATTAACAGTTAGTAAAGAGTCGAAATGAAGTGTTCTTAAGAGAATCGTAGAGACTATACACAACTCATGGTATGATAGATGTTTTGTTTAAATTCTCACATGTTCTTAGCATGTCCACTGATGATTTGGGTCCTCACATATTCTTAACATGTTCTTGATATTCTTGAGAAACTTTTGTATGATTTAGACATAGTTTGATGATTTTAACATGAATTAAGTGTTATTTGATTGATTATGGGTTTTATGTGTTATATATATGAATTTAAATTGTATGAACTATATGATTATGATATATACAAGCAAGATACACAAAATTAAACCAAGAACAAAGGTTGTTTTCAAGAAAACATACCCACTTAGGGGAAGTAGTCTTCCCCAAGTGATTACCTCCATTTCCTCCTTGATCTTCTTGGTTTGTCTTTGATCGGTGACCATCAACCTATTGATTTCTTGCTCCAAGATCCTCAAGAACACCTTCCAGGACTGGATTTCATTATAATAATGGTGTGTTATTAGAGAGAATTGTTCAAGATGCCTAGGACCCGAGAGCTTGGCTCGAGTTTAGAGAGAGAAAGTATGCATTCAAGACCAGAAAAATGTGAAACCAATCACCCCGATTTATAGGGAAGGAATCTTGCACAAGGATGAATGCGTAGTCATTCTTAGACTCTTCCTTAGGGTTTGTTTGGCCTAGGGGACTTACTTTCTTGATTTGGTTTTGATCAAGTATGGACGAATTTGGAGTGGAATGGAAGATTTATTAAGATTTGGTAATGATTACCAAATCTTTTCCTATATTTGGTAATGATTGCTAATCATTTGTAATGATTGGAAATAATTACCAATCATTACACTCCCTTGAATCCTATTGGTTGCACATGGGTGCATTTATGACATGATGTGACACTTCCTGTTCGGTTTAAGGGCTAAGTACCGATTAGTTTTACTATTTAGGTTTGGTTGTCATAAATGCTTCCAAGGTGTAATGAATTTAGTGTCAATATATCACTTGGAATTTAATGCTTTGTGATGAGCCATTACTTGTTGAGCACACATCCAATTGGTTTCGGATCAAATCGGGTTAGTTTACCTTATAATCGATGGTTAGATTTCAAGGTTTCTAGTTAAACATAAGATATTTTGATGAAAATATCTTAATACCTTGAACCTACCCCTACCATTTCATCCTAATCAATAAATTCGTTATGGGATATGCATTAATGCATTGGCTAGGTGGAAAACTGATTTGGTTTGGTTTCGGTAATAGGTAGTTACATTTCAGGGATTTCTGTTAAACCTAAAATATTTTGCTCAAAATATCTAAATCCATTGAATGTGACCTATCCATGTCATCCCAAGAATTTAACGATTGAAGGGATGGGCATTTAATGCTCATTAAATGCCTAACTTAGGTAGCTAACCGAATCAGTTTAGTTTCGATAACGGTTAGTTGCCTCCTAAGTGTCTTGGTTTCCTCCTTAGATATTTTTTGTATAGAATATCTAGGTATTCATTGGTAATTTCAAGGCTCTTTTGTGGTCCTTTTAATGATGGTTAGCCCCTTGATTAATAGGCCTAGGGAGTTTTGTCAAGAAACTTGGATTGGTGTAAATCTAACCCAAGCCCAAATCCTTAATCACCTTGGTGATTTAGGGCTTGTCATAACGTTTCTAAACCTTTATCAATGTCTCTTGGATTGTTTATATATTGTATTTTATGTAATATGCATAATTGAAATAAATGTTTTTGGTGTTAAACCAACAAAATTTAGTGATAGTATATGTTCCAGGGTTAGGGTAGGTAATAGAGGTAATTGTTGAAATATCCTATAATTAAAGTGTAGTGGGTAATTTCATTCATACTAAAGGTAATTTAATGGAAAATAAATCTTTAATAATGTCATTTTAGACCCCCTTAAATTATAGGATTTTCGAGGTTGACCCAAAACTTTTACTTAGCTGAATTTAGTCAAATTTAACAACTTTCACGTTTATTCAAGTTTTTTGTTATTTTTCTATATTATTTAGTGTGATCTCAGGTAGAAACTCATTCCATTTAAACCTAAGTTTAAAATTTATTTGAATTTGTACTTGATTCGACACTAACTGGACGGGACAAAATGTGTTGTCTACATCGTGCCAATCTGAGACTTGAGGTTCTAGCGGTTAGTGTGGAGTCTGAGGTTCTCAGTCCAAATAGTAGACAGGTTGGCACAAATACTAGCCTCAACCTTGTTATTTTTTTCAATTGTAGCACGATGAAAATCTAACTCGACAAGAAGTCTGCTCCTCAAGAAAAGCTGATTCGTCGGCCAGTGAAAACAAGTTGGGAAAAGATGGTGGAGGGCCATGGCCCCTGGGAAGAAAAGCTAAAAAAACAATGATTCAAAACTTTTCGTAAAATATGCAACGCTGCAAAATCTTCCATCCATAAACTAACTCTGTTCTCCATAACATCTAAAGAATGAGCCAACATCACAAAAATAAAATGTACACACTGCCCTGTTCAGCTATCCCTGGCTAGCAGGCTTTACATGGTGACCCTCCCCAAAGGCGCTATCCAGGGATTCAGCCTCAACGCCCCATGGCTGACATCATCAAGTTTTGCGGTCACCACCCTGCCATGCTACTCCTAGCCGGCAAAGTCCAGATAGAGACCCTCTCCAAAAATCCATTTAGTAGTGTCTTCCCAAAAAGAGCCATCCAGAAGCTCTGTCTAGAAGCTTTGCCTCATCTCCTCCAGCCAGTATTATCTTATCCTACACCCACCGCCCTACCATGCTATATCTGGTTGGTAGGGTACAGATGGGGGCCTTTTCCAAATATGTGGACCAGAGTTCCAAGCAATCAGCACCCTGACGTGCTTAATGCGCTCTCCCTGTAAGCCTCACCCGTCAAGAAGGTAACAACAAAAAATGTCGTGTGTCGAAATAGTGCTCAAAGCCTCAAGAGAACAAAGTGACAAAATAATAGACAAGCTTCAGTGGGGCAAAACACCAAAGTAATGACAAAGCTTGAGGGGTACGTAGTGTCAAAATAACTCCCAAGATACTTGAGGGGTGGAAAGTGTCAAAATAGTACCCAAAAACTTCATAGGTGCAAAGGTGAAATGATAGTCACCTTTCCCACAAAAACACTAAGAGGTAATAAGGATCAAGACTTCAGGGTGGTAAAGGATCGAGACTTCGAGGGTAGTATGGAAGGTGTAAAATCTTGAAGCGTGAAAGCTTCAAGACTTCAGGGATGCCAGCAGGCCAACTGTATTGGCTTGCTAGCCACCAGATATTGGCCGGCAGTGCGCCAGTCACCCTGTGCACTCGGCACCGCCGGTGGTTGATCTTACTCGACTCCCCTACTCGCTTCTATCTCATCTACCTCGGTAAAAACCAGTTTGTGCCCGTGATTCGCTCATGGATCGAAAAGCGTCGTTCAAAATTTTGCTGGTCAAGGGTTCACCCAAAATCTCTTCGCTCAAGATTATTAGCTAACAGTTTAAAAAGTGTCATTTAGACTTCTACATGTTAAGGGTTTACTTAGAATCTTTTCGATCAAGATTTTTTGCTAATGGTTTAAGAAGCGACGTTCAGAATTCTGCCCGTTAAGAGGTGCCACTAGAGTTCCTTTACCTAGAAGACGTGATGACCTAGAGATGAAAAAATTTACAGATGCCATAACGTGTTATCTGTGCCTGGCACATGAGCACAAAGGGGCTCTTCAAAAATTGGTGTCATTCGAAAAGTGCTACTCAAAATTCTGTCCGTCAAGAGTACTGCCCAGAAGACGTAACAGCCTGAGCTCTACAAAATTGAGAAAATTTACTAACACCCTGACGTGCTATCTCTACCTAGCATGCGGGCACATGGGGCTTTTCCAAAATTGGTCCCCCAGAAGATCGTTAATGGTTCAAAAAGTATTGCCTAGAATTTCTTCGCCCATTAGACGTGACAGCTTGAACTCCAAAAAATTAAGAGAATTTACTGATGCCCTGATGTGCTATCTTTGCCCAGCAGCAGTGCACATGGTAGCCATTTTCAAGCAAGGTCGCCCAAAAGACGTGCCTGCCTGCTAGGAGCTTCGCTGACTTGGAGGCCGGCTCTGGAAGAATCAAAGTTTTCCGACCAGGAGGACTCGCCTCTGGTCAGTAGAAAGTGTGGATCATAAGATTTTGATGGACAATTAAGTGTTGATATTTTTTGTGGAACTAATAGTTTTATTAAGTGTTTCAGTTTAAAGAGTTCCAGATAGTATCATGAAGTAATTATAAAGGATGTGGAGACGATAACATCATGAAGAAATTATAAAGGATGCAAAGATGAATACTAAGAGATTGAAGATTCCGAATAACCTAGGGAAAACAACTCAGGTTAAATTTTGACTCTTAATGTATCCCGATTATGATCACACATGACACGAAAATACTTTTTATAATTATGTGTGTTTTTTATAGGATTCTAATTAGTTAAATTTATTTGTTCCTATGTGTAATTGAAAAAGAAACATTGATAGTTGGTTAAAATTGAATTTAAGAATTTAGTAGAGCTAACCGAGAAAAGAAATTGGTTAAAGGGATGAAAATGTCGAAGAATTGAATTGAAATAAATTAAGGAAGAAGTTCCAGTAGGATCAGTTGCCTTGTGGAGTGTGATCGGTCAACCTGTGTAAAGTACATGAAGTCTATGAATCGTTAGGTTAACAGATAGGTCGACTTATAAAACTTGCCGAATTATCCGGTCGATAGATAGAGAATGGGTGGTCGACCGATGGGCGAATAGATTTTGGCTTGAGAAGCTCTCTCTATCGTTCGGTTAACAGACCGTGAATTATCGGTCGACTAATGAGCAAAAAACATTTGGCTTGGGCTACAACCTGAATCGAGCTATCAACTTATGGGCATTGGTCGGTCGACTGATTAGTCTGTTTCAGGTTTAGAGGATTTCGAGGATTCTGATCAAATAATAACCGTTACTAGCTATTTATGGTTAAGATATAAGAGAAAGTTTAGGGATATGATAGTATTAAAGATATATCGTTGATATTTTGTCATCCCTATAGATATAGTTCATATTTTTTTTATATTTCTCAATTTAGTACATGAAGTTCTTTCTATCTTATTTAATTGAGTTTGAGTAAAAGTTTGAGAGACTAAATTGAATATTTTAAAAAATATTATTAAGTAAAATAAATCAGGATTAATTCATAATGATATATTGGGTCTATAGGTGGAATTAGTTATCATGACAAGTGGGAACTAGCTGTTGGAAGGCTTGTTTTATTTCCCTCTAAATAGACCTACGTTTTTAAGATTAAAGAGATCCCAATCAATCAAATTTCAAGAGCTATTCAGTTTCTGAACTTTCTAAGAGTCATCATTCTAAAATTATATTGAGTGTATTGTGAGATCATTCTTGAGATTTGGTCTTGAGAAAATTTGTTGTGGATTATTGCTACTACCGATTTGAAGTTTCACTGCTATTATATTCATTCAGTGAATTCTTGGTGAGATCATTCCAAATTATTTGCTATTAATTATTGCTTGCTATTATTATTATTTTTCTTGGAATTTGATCTTTGAAATTGTTTTCCTAATTTTTTAATTGAAAATTATTTTTGAAACAATTTCTTGAGAAAATCTTATTACGTGCTAAAATTACGTGCTACCCATTTTTGTTTAAAATCACATTTTGAAATTCTCACTTTTCTATCACTAGTATCGGAACATTAATCGAGTTTAAATTTATTTAGGGTGGTAGAAGCTCCAAGTGGAAAAATCAATTATCAATTTTGTAATTCAGTTGAGTGTTGGATTAGATACTATTGGAAGTGCCTATCAAGGGTAACTGGTTTCAATATTTTTCGGTAAAGAGATTAAGGTTTCGATCGTTGCCTAGAGCATAAAAAGATTAGGTTTTATTCTGCCTTTATAGAATTATTTGTGAGTGTAAAGGTTCCATCCTTACTTGGGAAAAAGATAGTTGGAGTGTTTCTGTGAGATTTTGATTCTTGAGCCTAAAGTATAAAAAAAATTAGGTCGTGATTCTCCCTGTAATAGAATTAGGTTAACCTTTATCCTGTAAAAATATAAAGGTTATTCTTGAGCCTGGGAAAAGAAATTTGTAAAGGTTGATTCTGAGCCTGTTGGTGGCCGCAATTTAAGCGTTGTCACTTTCACCGCAAGCGTACGGATCAAGTTTTAGTATAATTGACCTTTCGGTCGGGTATCGTATCGACAGGGATTGGTTGAGATTACTATCGCGATTTTCATAACCTAATTTTATCTAGATGCTAAAAATATAATTTAATTAAATACTAATACTAATACTAAAATACTAATTTAACTAACTATACTATAAATATTATATTGAGATTGTTTAGGGGAGTAGATTGCCTAGGGATTAACTTTATTTACTTAAATACGTTTGATTTCGTTTTAGTTAACATTAATAGCGTTCGGCGTATCCGACAATCTCAGTTCATAAACTCCGTCACCACCTCTCCCGAGTGTAAGACGGGAGAATACGTGACTTTGTGTCAACGCCGAAGTCCCCCTCAACGTCTTAACGACTCTAGGTCATGTGAGTTTCGCCCCAACATCATCGATTGCACACTTTCTAACGCCCTCCCGGGTCGTTAGATTGTCGTGTTGTGTTTACCCTAATTTCAATCCGGGGTTACCTCTCCCAAGTGTCAAACCCCGTATTCTCAATATATCTAAACTAGCATATAATCATAGAAAACACGGCAACACAATCGAAATTATAAGGAACAACCATAAACGAAACATAAATTCAACCAAAACTACATTTTTATAAATAATATGTTAATCTCTACTACAATCCACGTTTAACGCATGGTCATAACCGGTTATACATTAAAAACTGAGCTAAACATGCTCAACAATCTACAAGTTAGGAAAATAAAGAGAGAAACGGAATAACTTAGCCGTAGTCCAAAGATTCGGCTCGAAAACCGTCCAACGATCGCTTCTCCTTTATTGCAACGCGTTCTTCTCCTTCGGAATTGGTTGAGCACACCCTGAAACACTCTCAAAATCATAGGAACCCTAAGGGGTCTCCTATGGCCGGGGCTTGAGGAGAGGAGAGGAGAGAAGGAGAGGGTTTAAATAGGGCTTAAAATATGTAATAAAATATATAAATTGTGCAAAGCAGACCGCCGTGGCGGTAAGTATGTTGGTTTAATGTTCGCCTCGGCGGTGGACTTGGTGACATCCTACATTATCACCACCACAGCGGTGGTCGTTCAGCAAGAATTTTTGCCCTCTGCTGTTTTCAAAATTTTGCCTCCTTACTTGTTTTTTCACCGTTCTCCAACCGTTTTTGGTCTGAATTGATCGTTTGCGCTCCGAATTCATACATTTTCACCCATACACCTGTTTTAATACAAAAAAAAAATAAATAAAAAACATATTAAAACGTAATAAAAACGTAATAAACGTACTAAAAAACTAACAATTTCTGTTTGAAAATAGATAGATAAATCACACCTATCACCTGTGAAAAGAATTATTTTTATAAAGGTTTAGCTCCTACCTGTTTAAAAAAATCTTAGTGATTAGTGGGTGAGAATCTCTGTGGGGCTCGGAAGACTAGATTAGCTAAGATTAGTTTGGTGAACCAGAATATATCGATGTGTACTGCATTGTTTATTTCCTTTACTTTATTTTTTGTTGTTTGGTGTGTACCTAGAGTTTATCACACTTATCCATTACTATAAAGAGATAATAATCGATTTAGGATAAATTGATTAAAATTAATTATTTGATTTTTGAAGTATTATTATTTGGATTAAATTTTATATCTACCAAATTCACCCCTCTCTCTTGGGTAGCTCACTAGGCCAACAGAAAGCTCTAGAGAACCGGCCAATGATGTTGTTTTCGTGTTTTGAAGCCTTTGGGATGGCCGCTCCAACCAAATGTTGGTATTGTTGGCCCAAAGAGCTACCTAAAAGGGGGTGAATTGGGTAGTCCCAAAAATCAAACACTTAAAAACAAATAATTAATTTTTCTAAATCAATTATTATCTTTATACGTAATGGATATATGTTTAATTTTAAGTGCACACCTAAACAAAATCTGAATATTAAATCAATACAACACATAAGAATTTATTCTTGTTTGGTCAAGTTAATCTTGTCTACGTCTAGTCCCCCAAACTTCACGAAGATTCGCAATCTATTAAACAACTTGATTCTTTTACCTAGTAGGAACAAAATCCTTACAACTAACGATTTTTTTATAGGCACAGAATCAACCTTTACAATTTATCATTTTCACGGGTCATAGATGAATCCTATTTTTTTTTTACCAAGTTAAAGATAAACCTAACTATCTCTCACTTATCGTTTTTAGATAGAATGACGAACCTTTACAAATCACTCAAAAATAATTCAATTGTAGGATGAATCAAAATATAATTCCTTTCAAGGAAAAAGAATAACCTAATATTTTTACCAAAACAATGATCAAACCCTAATATTTTTCACAAGAAAAAAATCAAAACCTAGTTACCTTGACTAGATACCATCCCAAACGTGTCTAATCCACTCAAACTCAAAATATATAAGTTTATTCCCATAAGCAATGTTTTAAAAACCAGACCGGACGTTTAACTGGAAAGGTTAACAGGTCACTGGTTCAACTGGTAAATGAACTGCGATTAAACAGTGAAATCATAATTCCGTCATTAAATAAATAAAATAAATTAAAAAATAAAAATAAAAATATACCCCAATATGTACCTCTCTCATGAATGAGTTTTTCTCCGTACACACATCCCAACAAATTCTGTCTCTATCTTTGCAAATGGGTTTCTCTATACATATTCTCTACACACCGCTGCAAAATTACGGAGTCATCGTGGTCTGTCATTGTAGTCGTCATGGTTTTCCATCGTCTTCGGTGGCTGGAGACGTCGTTGGAGCTGTATAAGGGAGAGAAAGTGACGAAGATGAAGCAACTTAGCAAGCCAATGGCTAGCAAATTTGAGGATTTAGGGTTTTTTTTTTTAAGCGGTTTATACAAATGTGAAGTGAAATAAAACCGGCCGGTTTCCTACATATTGTTCCGGGTCGACGGTTTGGTGGTTCGACCGGTTCAACCCAATCAGTTCGACTTTGTTTTACCCTAAACGATTTTGAGTGGTTAACCGGACCGAAAATTGGCCCAGATGGCGGTTCAACCAGTTGAATCGGGTGGTTCGGTCCGATTTTTAAAACATTGCCCACAAGGTGCTTCTACAACCTCAATAAAAATATACTAAATTAATGTCCTGAATAATAACTACATGATAAATGCAATGTGAGGAAATTCAAATCTAATTAATAAATAATATGGGTAGCACAAATTTAGCAAGTTATCAAATAAAAAGACAAAAATCGCTTAAAACAATTTCCAGACTTTTAAGTTTAAAAACGATTTTTCTAACAATCTTATGTCAAGCAATTCAAGATAATAAAACATCAAATCAAATTAATAAAGTTTGAAAAGATCTCACCGAGAGAACACTGAATTGAATGATAATGTAACAAGTAGAACATAAATCGGTGACGCCAAACAATAAGCGCTATAGATTAAAAACTTATATAGAATCTCTCGTAAAAATCTCAGCATAAATTTTACTCTTATAAAAGTTCAAATTGATTGTTTTTGATTTTTTAAAATAAACCAATAACTAGCTCTCTAACAGCTAATTTTTAAAAAATATGTCATAAAATAACACTCTAAGACCCCATATATCATTTCCTTTCATTTAAGGTATATTCCACTTAAAAATAACTTCCAAATCTCTTATTTAAGTCCATAAAACTATTGTCAATTTAAAATAATAGAAATATAAAGTATTAAATCATTTAAATTAAGAAAATCTCAAAATATATTAACCATACCAATGGGAATCACAGAATAGGTTGTTCATATTTCAATTATAGTCAAATCCTCCAACACCCTCTCTTGGAATCATTAAAAACAGATAGTTTTTTACCAAGAGACCAAATCAGCTTCGATGGCTAGTCAAGATGACTTCGGTTTGGTCGATTTCTAACCGAGTCCTAATCCTTAGTTACTTTGGGTAACTTGGACTTGTCATGACAATTTATGACTTGATTTAGGTATTTTGGATTTGATTTATGGATATTAACAATTTAAACAAATATTTGAAGAAGTATTTTTGGCGTCAAATAGACGAAACCGGTGATAGCAAATGTTTCAGGGTCAAAGTTGGTGATAAAGAAAAATTGGTGAAATGTCCCCTAATTAAAGAGTAGTACCTAATTTTTATTTACATTAAAGGTGATAAAAATCATCCTTTAACAAAATCATCTTAGTCCCCCTTTACCATTAGGAATTTCGAGGTGGACCCAAAACTTTTACCTAACCGAATTCAGTCAAATTTAACAATTTTATGTTTTTCTTATTTTTTGAGGTTTTTTGTGTATTATCCAGAGTGATCTAAGGTATAAATTCATTCCATTTAAACCTCAATTTAATGTTTATCTAAACTTGTATTTTAAATTCGACACTGACTAGGTGGGACAAAATACAATGTCTATATTTCGCCGGAACAAATCATGGCCAGGTCTTGTGCAAGTACATCTCCCTGAAGAGCAAGACTCTAAACTCCAATTAGTCAGTTCCCAAGCAATCAGCTACACTCCACCTAGAGAATTTTTTGTTCCAGTTCTGACTCAGTAACTTTACCTCAATAGGAGAACCCATCTATCACTTGATTGGACCATACTGCTGGTGCTTTTTGACTTTTGACACCAACAATATCATATATAAATTTCATTATTTTATTTAATAAAAATATTATTAATATATATATTTATATTGGTTATATATATATGTCATAATTACATATTTATTACATATTATTAATGTGATTAAGTTATTAAATTTATTAAAATGAATTTGTGTTCATATTTAGTAATTTTATTAAGGGTTAATTCCACTTTATGCCCCTGTGATTAGTTCGTTTTACACTTGCTGTATTTCATAATCACTTTACTCCCATATAGTTAGGCCTTGTTGCACTTTAGCCCTTAATATAGATCTAATTACAAGGAGCAAAGTGCTGACGAGCGAGTAAAGTGCAATAAAAACCTAACCACAGAGGGGCAAAGAGGTGACAAGAATAACACAGGAGCAAAGTGCAAAACGGTCTAACCACAGGGAGATAAAATGTAATTAACGTTTTTATTAATTATAATATTGTCAATACTTAATATTACACTAAGAGTCATATAATCCTATATATACTAGTTTTAGACTTGCACAACGTGCAGGGTTAGAAAAAATAAATTAAATTTATATTAGTAGATATTTAACATTTAACTGTTATACATGAAAATTTTAGTTTTTATTTTTTAATATCTAATAATATTTTTTTTAAATAAATAAAAATTAATACATTTAAAAAAAATGTCACTTTCCTTCACTCTGATTTGTTTCTACAGTTAAAAATAATAAGTAAAAGAACTACATAAATTTAAGTATTAAGTTTTAAGATGAGATATATAATATTTTTTAACTTTTTAATATGTGTTTGAATAGAAACTTTATTTATTTATTTTTAATTCTTTTTAAGGCTAGCTTTTAAACAATATAATGGCTCAGAGTTTGTGTTGTTTAGTAGTTATTAGTATTATAAATTTTAATAATGATTATGTATAAAAAATCACAATAAAGAGAAAAAAAGAGAAAATATAATTATTTTGTCCAATTTAATATCATATTTATTAAAAAAAAAAATTGACATTTATTTTGTATTGGAAGAAAATAATTGAACTATTTGGGCAATTAATTATAATGAATAAAATTAGTATAAATATGAAAGATTCAATTAATTTGCATTAAAATCTTATTAAAATTACATTATTTTGAAAAATTAAAAATATGAAAGGTCATAATATTATTGTAAGAAGTTAATATTTTTAGGGTTGAATAAATCTTGACTGTTCATTTATCTAAGTGAATAGAAATTGAGAGATGAACAATATTTGAATCTGAAGATATGTCTTCCGCTTTTAAGTATAACATATAGATATATATATACACAATTGTGCAAGGATGAAAGAATATATAGAAAGATATTTGATAAATATGGCGAAAAATAGAGAAAAAAGTAAGATACTATATAAAATATTGAGTGTGATTCAATTGAGATATAGAAATAAAGAGAATTAATATTTTGTTATATTCTATATATATACTTGATCTTATGCGGGTAATAGGGTTCCTGATCGGTTCAATAAAGCGATGTCTTACTTAGACCTTAAGTCCCTATATCGTTGTATTTTAGAAAGTACTCGTCATTTAACCATATACATAGAGAAGGCATATCTCTCTTTAGCACAATATTTACACGCCTCGAACTATCAGATATATATTTTGTCTCTATTCTATGCTTTTATTTTATTTATTTAATTATTTATTATCTAATTTGTATTTACATAAATATGTGAAATTTCTCCTAACATGCTCATCCTAGAAAAATATGACAAAATTTAGAATCGGATCTAATATTTCGACCCAACAATCATATGCTCATTTTCTTAGGTGAGGGGAGCGTTCAAACATTAGCATATATAAAGTTATGATTATAACAAGTGAACTATTATAAATTGAAATCTAAGATTAAACTGAATTATCGTTCTGTGAATAAAATAAATAAAAACATTAATCAAAAGCATCTTGATGCATGCATTGAAATTTGGCACACATTCACCAAAAATGGACAACTGGATTTGGTCAATTGAGAACTATTGCAATCAAAAGCAATAATGAATTCTCTTCGCATTGCATTAGGTTGCATTAGGTTGTAGGGATTTGATAAATTCAAGAAATTTGTGAAATGAAGAGATTTTAAAATTTTGAATTTTGAAATCTTTTTATTTTACAAATCCGTTATTTGGATAAAAAAAAAATTGATTATATTTTTTATCCCATTTTTTATACCATTTCTGGAAAAAAAAAAAAAAATATCAAAACAGAAACAGAAACAGAGGCGGCAAAGGAAGTCTAAGAACAAATCGAAAAACAAAATCGAAATTCATTTCGTTTTTGAAATCCAAGAATATATTCGAATCCAATAACATATTTGAAATCGATTTCGACAAACGAAATCGAAATCGATTTCAAAACCTAAATAGGGTTCGATTTCGATTAGGAAATCAGTTTCGTTTTCGTTTTCGTTTTCGAACCCTATTTCGGAACAGCGAAGACGACGAAAGGAAGGAGGGCTCGTCGTCGTCAGTCGTCGCGAATCAGATGCAGGGCCCGTCGTCGTTGGTGGTCGCGAAGGGAAGGAGAGCTCATAGTTCAATTGATTACTTTGCGGTCGCGAAGGCAAGGATCGCACATCGTTTGTGTTTGCGAAGAGAAGAAACAGATGAGCGCTCATAGGAAGGAATTGACAAATAACACCCATCTCAAAAGTATTTGCAAATCCTTCATTTAAAACTTTAAGGTGGCGTTTGGTACGCGGGATTCAGGATGGGATTGGAATGACCACTGGAATTGTCATTCCATTCCTATGTTTGGTTGGTGGGATTGATTTTCATTCCCATTCTTAAGTAATGACTAATCACACAATTTTTGGGATTAGTCAATCCCAAGTGAAATGAGGTATTAGGTAATCCCGAGATTGCCTAATTCCAAATGAAATAAAGTATTAGGTAAGAAGAATGATCTATACTTGTATTTTCGTATTTTTCATAATAGGAAATAAAATTCTGGGAACAAAAACAAAAATATTGTGGTATTACTTTTATATTTTTGTTCCCAGAAAACATAAAACGAAAACAAAAAAATGGGAACAAAATCTAGGAACAAAAACAAAAATAGAAATCTGGGAACAAAACAAAAACAGAAATATGGGAACAAAAATAAAAACAGAAATCTGGGAACAAAAACAGAAATCGGGAACAAAAACAGAAATATGAGAACAAAAACAGAAATACGAGAACAAAAACAGAAATCGAAATATGGGAACAAAATCTAGGAACAAAAACAAAAACAAAAATTTGGAAACAAAACAAAAACAGAAAACTGGGAACAAAAGAAAAACAGAAATATGGGAACAAAAATAGAAATCTGGGAACAAAACAAAAACAAAAACAGAAGTCGAGAAGAAAAACATAAATATGAGAACAAAAACAGAAATCTGGGAACAAAACAAAAACAGAAATCTGGGAACAAAAACAGAAATATGTTCCTAGATTTTTGTTTTTGTTTTTGTTCCCAGATTTCTATTTTTGTTCCCAGATTTCTGTTTTTGTTCTCATATTTCCGTTTTTCTTCCCGATTTCTGTTTTTGTTCCCAGATTTCTGTTTTTGTTTTTGTTCTCATATTTCTGTTTTTATTTTTGTTCCTAGATTTTGTTCCCATTTTTTTTGTTTTCGTTCCATGTTTCTGTTTTTGTTTTTGTTCCCAGATTTCTGCTTTTGTTCCCAGATTTCTGTTTTTGTTTTTATTCCCAGAGTTTGTTCCCATATTTATATTTTTATCGGTCATTCTAATATCATGTTTAATGTATTTTGAAACTAAACGTAAGAATGGTAATGCCCATTCCAATACCATGTTAAATACCGTTTATCACCAAACATAGGAATGACAATAGTCATTTCATTCCAATACCACATTCATTCCAATACCACACTCATTTCATTCCATTCCAGCGTACCAAACGTAGCGTAAGGGATTTTACAAATCCATTTTCTCAATATCCAAATAAAGCAATTGTCAAAAAAATATTTCAAAATCTTCTACCTAAATGAAGAAATCCTATATCCAAACACAACCCGACATTCTCTGTGCACCCTTCTCAAAGTGGAACCGACATTTTGGGTGCTTAACGCAACCAAAGGCAATTGTGGGTTGGCCTCCTCAAGCAAAATGGTTCACGCAATTATCCATGAGTTTCATGTTTTTCTTAATTGAGATAACTTTTTCTCTTCAACCTAAAGAAATTGAATACTTTTATTATTAAAGCTATTATTTATTTAAGAATTAAAGGCTAAATCACACCTCCAATGGCTAAAATTTACTTTTGCGTTGCATTTGGAGGATCTCAATTCTCTATTGACCAAATGCGGTGGATGATTAATTCAACAATCAAAGTAAAATAAAATAAAATAATTTGCCAACTATAATATATAACAACAGTTTAATTTAACCCAATATAAATTAAAAATAGCATCACCACCAACAACAATAACAACAATGATGATGATAATTCTTCAGTTGAGAATATGGACTTATGTTTGTGTCCTTAATTGACCAATTGTAGGTAAAATGCCACTAATAGCGAGATTTTTGGGTAAAAATTTCAAAAGGGGTAAAGTTTAACTTAAGACAAAATTTTAAAGGTGACAATCGTGATTTAAATTTTAAGAAAATACCTCAATAAAACATAATATTAAGGACCGTTTGGTTATCTAAATTATATTATCAAAGAAAAATATTGAATTACTAAGCTATCTTATCAACTTTCATGAAATCCTGGTGAGATATTTTCAAATTGATTTATGTACTTTTCTTATATGATATAATTGGTAACTTAAAATATTTGTGTTTGAAAAATCGTTTTCCAATTTGAATATCTTTCATATTTTAAGAAACGATTTTTGCCTACGAAATCTAATTATATACTACTATGTGCTTTAATTGAGTTAAATCTGATTTATTTTCTCATGTAGTTTTGGGACATTAATTAAGTATATTTTTTATTGAATTGGTAGAAACTCCAGTGAAAAAAAACTTGTGCATTTTTATATTTGTGAGTGTGAATGAATTAGACATATTTGAGACGGTGTCTAATCAAAATAGTTAAGTTTCATCTTTAGCTTGTGAAAAAGATTAGGTTTGATTCTGCCTAAAGTATAATTAGGTTAGTCTTTAGCCTGGTAAAAAAATAAGTTCTACTTGAGCCTGTGAAAAGAAAAACTTGTAAATGTTTGATTATAAGCCTATGAAAAGTATTAGGTTAGTCCTAAACATATGAAATGGATTGTAAGAGTTTGGTTCCTACCTGAAAAAGGAATCAAGGATTACTGGATTGCGAAAGTCTTGTGGAGCTTGGGAGATTGGACGTAGGTGAAATTAACTTACCAAAGCAGAATAAATCGTTGTGTACTACTAGTTTATTTTTGTTTTTTGGGTGTGTACTTAGTCAAATTTGTTTCCACTGTAACACAAGATAATAATCAATTAGGGAAATCGATAACTTGTGTATTTAAAATTTAATTGTTTAATTTTATCACTACCCAATTCAGTTCCCTTTTGACTTAGACCGTTGGGCCAACATTCATAATGAAATGAGACATTCATTTCCATATGTGAAATCTGATAATATCCCAATATGATAGTACATCTAAAACTTGACGTTGCAACAAATTACAATAAGGGGATGTGAATTATCACAATATAATTAAGGTCATTAAAACAGAATGTAATGTTTGAATGTTTCACATTAATAATTTAATGTATCATTAAAAAAAGTCACAAAGTGAATGTATACATTAGGCAATGTGAACATTCACATTAGTTTGCAACAATCATTGTAACATTGTATGAAATATTTAAAATAGCAAAAAACAAAAAAAAAAGTGATTGTTGACAGTTAAATGAAACATTCATTTGTATATACAAAACTTGAACACTAACCCATAAATAGTTGGAACTATATAAGAACAATAATCAATTTTTGCTTGAATAGTTTGTAGCCAAATATGAATGTTCACATTTGTTCGCAACCGTCATTGTAAGAAATATTTCAAATAGAAAAAAAAAAAAAAAAAGTGAATGTTTACAGTTAAATTAGACATTCATTTGCATATGCAAAACTTTAACATTAACCCGTGGTAGCGCATCTAAAATTTAACGTTCTAACAATTTATAAACAAATAATATGGACTTTCACTTTGTTAAAATTGAGTATAACATTTGAATGTTTGATATTAACATTTTATTTTTTATCGTCCAAAAAGAGTGAATATTCACATAGTCAGTACGATAAATTAATTTGAATGTAAATGTACATAAAAAGCCCACGAGTAGTGAAATATAACCACAACTTTGTAGACATGGAATCATCCAAATGTTGGTCTATCTTCCAACACCTAATTCTTCCATTCTTGAGCCTAGTCCAAACCAATTTACCCCCGGATCAATCATCAAACACACTATGGGCGACATGCTTCCTAACTCATAAAACGGTGTTGCAACTTCATCTCCTCTCCAAGCCTTACCCCCGATGCTTACAAGGATCAAAATTCGTCAGAGTCGACAAATCCGTTGCCCTCGTGTGCTTTGATATTGTATGCCTCCATATATATGTTTACTATTAATTTTCAATTCTTTATCTTTATTTTAATTTTTGTTGTTTTACGAGTTATTATTTCGAAATAGTATGAACATTCATAATGATAAAACAACAGTGTGAATTTTTATACTGATAACTCCTATTAAATATGGTGTATTACGAATTATTATTTGAATTAATGTGAACATTCATAACAATACACACTAATTTGAATGTTCACGTTTGTAAACTTATTAAATCTAATGCGATACAAATTAATGTTTTGAAACAGTGTGAATGTTTACAAATAAAAAAGACATTCATTTTCATATGCAGAACCTGATAATATCCTAATGTGATAGTGCATCTAAAACTTAACATTATAGCAAATTATAACAAGGGAATGCGAATGTTCACAATATAATTATGGTCATTAAAATGGAAATATTTTACATTAATAATTTGATATTTGTCATTAAGGGAAATCACAATTGTGAATATTCACATTATGCGGTGTGAATATTCATAGTAGTTCGTAATAATCAATATTAACAATCTATTAAATGTTAAAAATAGAAAAGAACTATGAATGTTCAACATTAAAGGAGATATTCATTTGCATATGCAAAATCTGAATAATAATCCAAAGTGATAGTATATATTGACATCATTCAAATGGAGTAAAACATTTGAATGTTTTACATTAATAATTTAATTTTTGCCGTTAAAAAAAAGTCATCAATATAAATATTGATGCACGAAAATTTAAATTAATTTTAATCTGAATATTTAAAAAAAAATCCACAAATATGAATAATTAAATATAGCCCACAAATTTGTACTATCATGGGCACACAATCACCAAAAATGGAATATTGGATTTGGTCAATTAACGACTTGCAATCAAAAGCAATAATCGTCCGCATGAATTCTCTACGCATTACATTCAAATAGATCTCTTCCCCCCATCTCAAAGTGGAGCCGACATTTTTGGGCCCTTGACGCCCAATAAAATAGAAATGACAAGTGGTGGGCCGCTTGACTGGAGCAAAAAGGTTCGTGCAATTTATGCAGGAGTTCCATGTTTTTGTTATTTAAGAAAAATTTTCTTTTAAGCCTAAAGAAATTGAAGCCTGATTAACCTCTTACTTGAGTTATTAAAGCTATTATTTATTTAAGAATTAAAGGCTAAATCACACCGCCCACGGCTAAAATTTAACGACCAGAGTAAAATAAAATAAACAGATAAAATACAATATCTAACAACTGTTGAATTTAACCCAGCACAATTTAAAAGCAACAACAACAATAATAATAATTCAGTTGAGAATATAGACTTACGTTTGCATTCTTGCTTGACCAATTGTAGATAAAATGCCACTAATAGTGAGATTTTTCGGTAAACAATTTAAAAGGGTCAAAGTTTAACTTAAGACAAAAAAAATTTAAGGTAACAAGTGTGATTTAACTTTTAAGAACAAAATAAAACATTATATTTAAGACCTGCTTGGTTATCTAAGTTATTGGTAGCGCGGGAAAAACACGCCGCTACTTACACTCGCAAGTATACGAGGTCTAAGTTTTAGTATAGTGTGATCGTTAAGATCGGGTTATCGTATCCACAAGGATTGTTGTCGTTACTATCGAATATCGCGTTTGTCGTGACCTAATTTTATCTAGGAGAAAAATAAATGTATTAATTAATTAAACTAATACTAATATATCCTAAATTAATTACACTATATGTTAATATGTTTTAGGGTGAAGAATTGTATAGGGATTAACGTGTTTACAAATACGTGTTCGATTCCGATTTACTCGTGTTTACGTTGTTCGACTTATTTGACAACCTCGGTACGTAAATTCCACCGCCACCTCTTCCGAGTGTAAGATGGGAGAATACATGACTTCGAGTCAACGGAGAAGTCTCCCTCAACGTCTTAACGATCCTAGGTCACGTGAGTCTCGCCCAGTGTCATTGATTGCACACAATCCAACTCCCTCCCGGGTTATTGGATCGTCGTGTTGTATTTACCCTATCGACAATCTCCGTTCTAAAACTTCCTCGCCACCTCTTCCGAGTGTAAGATGAGGAATATAATGCAACTTTGAGCCAACGAAGAGGTCCCCCTCAATGTCTTTACGACCCTAGGTAGCGTGTGTCTTGCCCAATGTCATCGATTGTCCACGATTCAAACCCCGACCGGGTTATAGAATCGTGGCGTTTGTTTACCCTATTTCGAATTCGGGGTTTGTCAAAATCCCGTATTCTCCATTTATCAATCCAAGCATAATAAACAAATAATACGATAAATACAATCAAACTACGAAGAACAATCACAAACGAAACACTGAAATCACCCAAACAACGTATTTATAAATATAGTGTTAATCCCTACTACAATCCATATTTAACTCGTGGCCATAGCCGTATAAACATGAAAGAACGAGCTAAACATGCTCACATGCTCCTAAGATAAAGAAATAAGAAAAAACAATCGAAGAACTTAGCCTCATCCGAAGATAAACCGCTAAGAACGCTCAACGATCGATTCGCCGTCTTCTCCACTTTGGGATGTGAGCTCCACCACTAAAATTCCTAACCCTTGGCTTAACTATAGCCTAAGGGGCTCAAAAATGCAAGAGAAATGAGAGAGCTCCCGGCCAAGGGGGAGGAGAGAGGATATTTATAGCAAAAATATCCTAAAAATATCTAAAAATATCTCAAGACTGTGCAGGACAAATCCGCCTAGGCGGTGGAAATTGCGCCTAGGCGGAGTTAGGTCGGTTAAGTCTGATCGCCTGGGCAGTGAAGTAGGCGGTGGACTGGAGAACATTCTGTTGAAATTCCGCCTAGGCAAATAAAACTTCGCCTAAGCGAGCGACTGTCAGTAGCCCATTTGCGTCATCTGCTGGATTTCCGCTTAAGCGGTAGAATTTTCGCTTAGGCGGTCGTCCGTCAGTAACATTTTGCTCTTCTCTGCATTTTCACCGCTTAAGCAGTGGTCTGGACGCTTAAGCGGTGGGCCTGTTTCATCTTTTAGCCTCTGAGCTTGTTTATCCACCGTAACTTCGAACTGCTTTGGTTCGATCTCGTCATTTTAGCTCCAGTTTCTTATCTTTTTGACTCACATACCTGAGTTATACAAAAAGTATAAATACTAATTAAAACATAATAAAAATAACTATAAACATATTCAAAAACTAACCAATTAGGATTGGAAATAGATAGGTTTTTCACACCTATCAGTTATCTTATGAAAAATCTTGAATTACTATTTAGGTGAAGAGAATCTCCCCTTAGGTACCTATAATTTCAATTTGAACACGACCAAATTCCTCAATCATCATACTTCAGTCCAAATCAAAAACTTCATTATAATTTTGGTTGACAAAGAGTCAATTGTGTGCAACAAATTATTTTTAAAGGGATTTTATGAATATTTTTAACATTTTCCTTCCTTTAAAATTTTCTACAACAAAATCTATATAAATATATATTATGTTATACGTATATTTCTGTATTTGTGTGGAAAAGAGTATGGGAGAAAAGCACAAGGATGTAGTTATCCATAAAGTTGCTTAAAAATAGCCAAGAGCAAGACATGTGACTATTTTCTATTCAAAATTATAATGGACAAAAAGTTTTTAGCTTGACTTATGAGACACATTTTTTTTCTACTTTTCCTTTTTTTTTTTTTTTTTTTTTTTAAATAACACAAAAATAATCCGGTCAATTTAATGAAGTCAATATAAACTTCACAAGTATAAAAAATGAAATATTAGATTTAGTCCATTAAACAAATTCAATTCAGTTGTAAAATTGAATTAAATCTACCATTTATGAATCCAACATCTCATACAATCTTAAGGAGATGTAAAGATAATTTTAGTAGACATTACGTATAAAAAAATTTAAGGGGATTTTAGAAGGGCCCATATTATATTAAAATATCACATTAAAAACCAGGGTAAATTTAATGAAAATTCAAATTCATTTTGACAAAAATCGTTAACGTTCACGATAAATTTATCTTTACTTGATTTGGGCCCCAGATTGAAAATATCAAATATTTCATTTTAAACTACGAGATTTTAGGGATCCCAATTAAAAATATTTAATATTAAAAAAAAAATCTACTGAAAAATTATTTATCTTTCTTTCTATATGTATATATACAAGTGATTAAATGATTGAAAATGAAAATGCACACTCGATGGTTATGCATGAATCATTTGATACTTTGCAAATAAGAGAATAAAGCATATCCATTGATTATGTATGAACTATATATGCTTAGTATGGCCCCTTCTTATTTAATGATTTTTAATTTTTTATTTGTAAAATATAAGATATTTAAATTGTTTATTTTGTTCATGATTTTTGTAACTTTAACAACTTTCGAAGGGTATTTCTATCCTTGTTGACAGCCACGTACAATGCATGCGGGTTTTACGGGTTGAAAAAAATTAAATTAAGATTTCTTACTCCATTGAGTTGACTTGGTGTGTTTGTTGTACATTTTTTTGGATATACCCGTGAGTGTCTCCACACTCATGAGATTAATCTCGTTCGGGGTGCGTGACTGTTTCTCCTAACAAGTGTTTTTTTACAGGCTCGAATCCATGACATTACAGAGTCTCTCAACTATTTTAATTCAAATGGGCCTACCAATTAAGCCACTTGGTAGGTTTGGTGTATATATGAAGTCTAAAAAAAGAATGTTCAAGGATATTGTCTATTTTTAATGTGCCTAATATTTCATTTTGCCTAATATTTTTCGGTATTGTGTGGCGCTAAATGTACATAAAAGGTGTGAAGTATTTTAATTCTAACTTGTGTTTGGAATCTTTTCACTCGATTTTACTGTAACACTTGTTTTGCGACGTTCATACTAATATTTTTCTTTTGGTTTTTTTCCCTTAATAAAAAACATACATTAGTTTGATAATGGTAGTCAAAATCAAACAAAAGAAGACAATAATTACCGGTAGCTAACCTTCTCCATCCGGTTAGCATATTTCACGCTTCTTAAATGCATTATTATCTCATTTTCTCAACTTCCCTCTAATCTCTCTCTCTCGGCATGGTGGTGGCTTCTACTGGTCCAAGTTTCTTGCTCCTAATCTTCTTCCCTGTGGCCTAGTGTTTTTGTTGTAAAAAACATCCTCCTCTCTTGTGAAGAACATTAGATTTGTTTTTCTATTTCCCTCTCTCATTTCCGTCTTCATTTGTAGTTTGTAAACCGTATATTTGGAAATAGATGACTTATGTTCTCTATTTTTATACTGAATTTCGTTTCATCTTTTGATTTTGAAATTGATTTCTAAATCGAGTTGGGACACCGATGGTTATTTCTTTCTTTCTCCCTCTTTTGCTTTACTGATTTCATAGACAATTAATGTTTCAATAATGTGATACAATTTATTAGTTCATGGTATATGCTTTTGATGGGTAATTATTTTTGTTTTGAATATTTGCTAATTTAGGTTTTTTCTTTCATTCATTATGTTATGACATTTGTGAAGTGAAATAGTTTCAATTTGTTGATAAATTTTTCTTTTTGATTAAAGTAAGGGCGATGGACAGTAAAAAAACAAAGAAAAGAGGTTTGAAGTGCAAACTTAATGTGCCAAATTTATCTGTGTAAGTATTTATTTTAAAATTAATTGTTATGTTTATATTTATTTTATTTAAACATATGTCTACTGCTTGTTGAGGTAATCTTAATATTGTAGTGCTAATGTTGATTACAATGTCGACAAACGTGTATTGCAGGAGGAAGCGAAAGTCATAAAGGGTACAAGGTAAGTATTTATCTTAAAATTAATCAGTGCGTTTGTATTTATTTTGACATGCATCTATAGCTTGTTGATCTCTTTGTAATATTGTCGCTCTGATTTCAATGACGACAAATGTGCATCGGAGGAGGAAGCAAAAGTCCCCAGTGATGGGGCAACAACAAAGGGTACAAAGTAAGTATTTATGTTAAAATTATTCAATACGTTTGTCTACTATTTTGATATGCTCTACTACTTGTTGAGATCTTTTTAACATTATAGCACGGAGAACAATTGCAATGTGGGCAACCATGGTGACAAAAAGGAGAAAGGGAATGTCTCTGGTAATTCACCAACGGTAAAAGGTAAAGGTTATAAGGTAGGTTATTGATACTTGGTTCAAACAATTGTGTTATAGAATTTTTTGTAAGTTAAGTTATTTTTATTTTTTATTTTTTGGTAATATTACTTGTTTAATTTGTCTATGTTCATGAATTGTAATTGTATTGGAAGCTTGTTGCAAGTTCTTTTGTGAATCTTACTATTTCAATGTGCAGCGTTAGAAGTTTTCCATCTTAGTTTACAAGTTTAGAGTTAATAGTTACAAGTTATTTAACTAATGTTACAATTTGTCACAAGTATTCTGTCCATTACAAGTTTTATTTGTCCTATATATAAGTTGTTTGAATAATTGGACAATTTTGTTTTTCAATGTTACAAGGTTGGGATGAAAAGTTTAGGGTTAATAGTTATAAGTTTTAATAAATTTACCTGTGATGATTAATAAATATATGATATTTCTAAAATTTGAATTGTTTGTCTTGAAGGCCCCTATTGGGACGAGGCTAGTTGTGCATTCCATATTTGGTGTAATTGAGTCTCTAATTGAGCTGTATAGAATAGTTGTTGGTGAAATGGGGTTTGGAGGAGTTCTTAAGATAAATTTTAGGAAACTGTCGTTGACATTATTGAATTGGCTAATGTAAAAATTTGACCATATTTCTTGCTCTCTAACAGCGCATGGCAGGAAACATGAAGATTACTTCGACGGATGTGCACCACATCCTTGGAATAAGTTATGAAAGACTCCCCATCAAGAAAGATGGGGAAGTTGATGACATTAAGGAATTGAAGAGTCTACTCGGTTTAGGTGGGCAATCTGTACTACTAAAGCACCTTAGGGATCAATTATGTAAAATGGAAACGGATGGGGTAAAATTCCGTGTCAAGTTCTTGTTGTGGTTGATTGGGTCTTTCCTTTGTCCAACTAAGAACATAAAGGTACTGCTATCCTATTTGCATGCCCTAAACCCGGTGGATAAAATTGCTAACAAGAATTAGGCGATGTTCACCCTTTGTTTTCTTTCTAATGGTTTAAAAACGAGGGCAAAAAGTGCAGCTTCAGAGGCACCTAGATGCCTTCTACTCTTGATGGTAAGTCATATTGTTCTAGTATTGATATATTATTTGTAGCCTATTCATCTTGCTTCCAATTAACTTGTTCTCTCACACATATTTTTTACTTTGAAAATTCATGCCTGCTAGGGATGTTGTTCGTTATTCCCAAGATAATATGGTCTTTCCTCGGATAACTGCTTAGGATAAGGACGAGGTAAAGCAACACATTGATCATCTAAAAGAATTAAGAGCGTTTGATAAAGATGAGGTACTTTTTTTGTAGTTTTAAATTTTTTGTTAATTAATTTGTTTTTTTTTTTTTTTTTTTTTCATGTTTTGGTCTGTATTGTTTGTATTCACATTTTTTTATTTGCTTTTGATTTTTCTTATGACGATTGTCGGGCCACAAAAGTAGGAGAAAATTGCAGACAATCCGAAAAGCAAGGATCAAAGTAAAGAGGAGAAGGAAGAAAATGTTGGAAAATGTGATCTTGATAACATCCGAAATATTTTGGATGTCCATGGGTTAGACATTAAGGAGGTTCGCGATGAGTTAGGCGTAATGTGGAAAGATATGACTGACCTTAAAACAATGTTCCTTGTATTTACTTAACAAATGTCGCATGTGCTTCATATGCCGCCGTTGCATGGGGAGCCGTCACTTTCACTAGAGTCATCCATGCAACCAGAGATATGAGATATCCCACCGTATACAATTGTGCAGGTTGGTAAAGAGGACATGAATGCTGACCCTCTTGAACGCGATAGGGATATGGGTTGTCTGAAGCCTGTGATTTCAATGGAGACGTCGAGGCACAATATAGAATCATTGACGTCAGGGCCCTTTACTGTGGTTGAAATGAACTTGGATTGTGTGCTCGACACGCTACTAGCATTTACTAAAGAGAATGATCAGGTAGATGATTGGGATACGGGTATGGCGGAGCAGTTGATATCCCTGGATGCCCTGGTAAAGGAGAAATTGTGGGCAGAATTTATGGCAAGGCAGCTGTCGGATATTGACAATCAAAATCAAGATACGATATTGTTGAATATTGAAGACATGCCGAATACGGTACTGCCTTTATAAAAACTGGATTCTGTACATTCCTTAGAATCGGGCACTACACAAAGGAAGCAAAAGAAACTTGTAGTTAGGTTGAAAAAACAATATGGGTCTGTGTTGAAAAAGGTGGTTGCTGGGCAAAAGTCGATGAGGTCCTCGATGAGTAATGCACTTTTATTATCTTTTGTCCTTTTTTTTTTTTTTTTTTTTTTTTTTCTTTTTTTCTTTTTTTTTTTTAATATCCATTCTTGCCTTCCTCGCCCAATGCAACGTAAGTAAATGAATTTATTTTGCGTTATTTATGTAGGCTGCTATAAGCAACAAAGTAAATTTAGTGATCCGATTTAGTACTGGAGAAGAAAGTGTGTGAAAGTTCATTTTCAACCCCAAACTGAATCAATGGTACATTACGCTATTCATATTTGAACGGGTTGTTAAATTATCATATATGTTTTTTTTTTTTTGTAAATTACATTAGTGTTCTGTCGTATATTATAGCGAAATGTTGTGTGATATTGTCATTATTGGTGCTACCCGGTCGAATTTTGCAATGCTTGCACTGAGAGTATGGATCTGTGGAGAGGTAAGCCTTTCATCATGGACTGTTGTCTTTAAAATTATGGAACAAATGTCATTAGTATTTATTTTATTAATGATGTCGATGTAGATGATTCATTGCATTGCTGCAAAACTCACGTATGACCAAAAGGTTAGACACCATCCTGGTCTTAATTGGTTGTGTTTGTCACAACCCACCCCGATTTCACAATATTCGTGGGCCGGTGTGACAACAATACTAATTTTCTAGCAATGACTAACTCGAATTAGAATACCTTACAAAAAAATAGAATATTATTTACTATAGTCAACAAAATACATATATCCCCTTCTCTTGAGACTCTCTTGCTCTTACAACAACAGCTCTAGTTCATATTTTTACTAACCAACATATACAACCAAAAGTAAAAAGAATCACTAACAAGATATTTCCCGCTACGGCCCTTCAGGAATCGACTTACTGCCAGTAAGGGACAAACGTTTCTCTACAGCACCTGCGAGTGTACTGCCTTCTTAGTAAAAACCATTTTTAACATAGCAACAATACATTTCATAAAATCCAACGTTTAAATGGATCAAGCGTGAATAAATATAAACACCACACAGAGTTGGAAAAATCTCTAGTATCAAATAAGCAATGGAAGTAAAGCAGTATAATTCAGTTTCCAAACACCCAATTAATAATAAGTCACCCAATATATATAAAACACCCCAATTTAAACACATATCTCAATCCCACACCCACCGGCAAAGCCATAGTGATCGTTTTAACCTCACGATCGGGAGTTACAACGGTACCGTAACCATCCGTAGGATATGCCTTCCTAGCGGACCTAACTGCGCAGATCACTGCCAACCGGATGTCTCCGGAGGCCAATAATATAAATTATCACATGAAGTCAATCACCTTATAGTAACTATCCATCTGTCGGACCACCCTCCGGATAGATCATAATATAAACTATGACATAGTCAATTCAATAATATTATCACCAAATCACAAATAATTATCCCTCTGCTGGACCACCCTCCAGAAAGATCATAATAATAATCACCACTTCAATAATATCGATAAAATCACCATTTCATCAATACCGTCAAAATCACCCTTGTCCACCTCTTTTTAACAAAACCCACTTTTAATTTAAAACTCATATTTTTCCCACATTTTTTATTAAAACCACCAAATTCAATAGATTATTTATAAAGTCTTTTTTTTTTTAAACCCAAACATTTCAATGGAAAACCATTTTACCAACTCACCCACAACCGGCTTGATCCATATAATTTATAAAATTCGTACAGTTAAATAAACACATATCTCATCATATTTATATGGAAAATAGTTTGGCAAGAAGGGTAGTACACTCACCTGAAAATTTGTACTCGCAAGCCCCTCTAGAATATGCTTCTGCTCCCCATCGCCTAAGCGGAAATACACCGCCAAGGCGAACAGGCAATTCTTGCTCTCTGTTGTTTTACTGCCTAAGCGATCCTCCACCGCCTAAGCGATCACGCGATTCTGGTTCTCTGTTGTTTTACCGCCTAAGCGATCACGGAATTTTCGGTTCTCTGTTGTTTTACCGCCTAAGCGATATTCCACCGCCTAAGCGGTCCTGGCTTCGTCCCTGACAGAACAAAACAGAACAGACCAATCTTCATCCTCTTTCTCGTCACCAACTCTGGCCCTTAAATCCTTCACTCCACCTTCACGATCAACCGTCCCAAGTTTACGCTGATAAAACCAACCTCATTCCCTTCACTCTAGCTAAAACACCCACTAAAATAATATCCCACACCAACGGTTGTAACTCTAAATAGCCAAAACAGGGCACAGTCCTTCACCCACACATACCTGCTTCCATATGACCCCGGAACATGTCACACTTGCACACTCCTACAACCCAAACGACTATCAGCCTTGGGAAAACACCCTGAACCTGCACCAAGGATTTTTGGTAACCCTTCCGATGGCTTCTTCTTCCTCTTCATTTCTCTCTCTCTGTCTCTCTCTCTCCTTTTCTTATTTCTTCCCGAATGATCGTTGCCCTTCCTAACCACAATTATACATATATATATTAATGGATTAATGGAGTAGGATCATACCACGTTGCCCCCTTCCTCTCTCTTTCTCCCTGCATGGCTCACGACACAAACACACATGCACACACACACACACACACAAATATATATATATATATATATATATATATATATATATATATATATATATATATATATATAATTGTATATAATTTGTATGTTTAAAAAATATCTAAACAAAATACCCTTTCTCCCCCCCAAACTTCTCATTTTTCTCATTTCATCACACTTTTGTTTTTTCTTAAACAGGGTCTTACAACTCTTCCCTCCTATAAGAAATTTCGCCCCGAAATTTTCGTACCTAATCGAACAAATGTGGGTACCGGTTTCGCATCTCATCTTCTTGCTCCCAAGTTGCTTCCTCCACTGCGTGACTACGCCACAAAACCTTAACTAACGGAATCATCTTCGTCCTTAACACTTGATCCCTACGGCCTAAAATTTGAACTGGTTCTTCGATATACGTTAAATTCTCTTTCAATTCAATCGGCTGTGATGTCAACACATGAGAAGGGTCGGGTACATACTTTTGAAGCATCGATACGTGGAAAACATTATGTAGTCGAGACAATTCCAAAGGTAATGCAAGCCTATATGCTGTGGCGCCAACCCGATCCAAAATTTCATATGGCCCGATGTATCTTGGGCTCAACTTCCCTTTCTTTCCAAACCTTAATACACCTTTCCAAGGAGAGACATGCAAAAATACATGCTCTCCCACCTCGAACTCCAACTCCCGCCGGCGATTGTCTGCGTAACTCTTTTGTCGACTCTGAGATATTTTCAATTTTTCCCGTATCATCTTCACTGTATCTGCAGTCATCAGTGCTCTATCTGTCATCAACAATTTCTGTTCACCCACTTCAGTCCAACAAACTGGAGTTCTATATCTCCGGCCATATAATGCTTCATATGGGGCCATCTCAATTGCCAAGTGGTAACTGTTGCTATAGGAAAATTCCATCAATGGAAAAATATCGTCCCCATTACCAGGAGCTTCCAACACACACCCTCTCAGCATATCCTCTAACGTCTGAATTGTACACTCCGATTGACCATCAATTTGAGGGTGGAAAGCGGTGCTAAAGTTCAGTCTGGTACCCAAAGCGATCTGAAGACTTGGCCAAAATCTTAAAGTAAATCTCGGATCTCTATCGGATACTATAGAAACCGGAGCGCCATGCAACCTTATGATTTCGTTGATATACAATTGAGCATATTTCTTAAGTGAAAATGTTGTCTTTACAGCCAGAAAATGAGCAGACTTAGTAAGTCTGTCAACAATCACCCAAATAGAATTGTGACCTTTTTGAGTGCGGGGTAACCTTGAAACAAAATCCATCGTAATATGCTCCCATTTCCACTCGGGAATAGTTAAAGGTTGTAGCAACCCATTTGGATGTTGATGTTTAATCTTTACTTGCTGACAAATTAAACACCTGGCAATGAATTATGTGATTTCTCGCTTCATTCCAGTCTACCAATAATGCTCACGCAAGTCCCGGTACATTTTGGTACTGCCCGGATGCATTGCATCCGCGGAGCTATGCGCCTCTTCCAAAATATCATTTTTCAAGTTGATATCGTTAGGCACGCATAGCCGAGTGCCAATCATTAATGCCTCATCCCCATCCCTAATCTGATAATCTGTTCTGAATCTATCTTTTACTTTATTTCGTATTCTTCCTAATTGACCATCCAACTTTTGAGCTTCGATAATACGATCTATCAATGTCGACCTCAAAGTCAAAGTTGCAAGCAGTGCTGCTGTCTACCCAACCTCTAATTTAACTCGCATCGATCTCAGCTTGGCATACAAATTAGTGCGAACTATTCAAATATGTGAGATTGAACCCGCCGATTTCTGACTCAACGCGTCTGCTACAACATTAGCTTTTCCTGGGTGATAGTGGATGGCGCAATCATAATCTTTAATCAACTCTATCCAACGCCTTTGTCTCAAATTTAGCTCTTTCTGAGTAAATAAGTATTTTAAACTGTGATGATTAGTGTATATCTCACAGGTTTCTCAATACAAATAATGCCTCCAAATCTTTAAGGCAGACACAATTGCCGCTAATTCCAAATCATGTGTCGGATAATTACGCTCATGATTCTTCAATTGCCGAGATGCATAGGCAATTACATGACCATGCTGCATCAGCACACATCCCAGCCCTTGGTGGGACGCATCACTATAAACCACAAAACCACCCCTTTCAGTCGGGAGGGACAGTACTAGTGCCGATACCAATCTATTCTTTAGCTCTTGAAAACTTTGTTCGCATTTATCGGTCCATTCAAACTTAGATTCCTTACAGGTTAATCGAGTCAATGGGGCGGCTATCACGGAAAAACCTTGCACGAATCGTCGATAATAACCCGCCAAACCTAAGAAGCTCCGCACTTCCGTCACATTCCTTGGTCTTTCCTATTGAACAATAGCTTCAACGTTCTTCGGATCTACCTGAATACCGTCTCCCGAAATGACATGTCCCAAAAATATCACATGATCTAACCAAAATTCGCATTTGCTAAATTTCGCATATAACCCCTTTTCCCGTAACGTCTGTAACACAATTCGAAGATGTTCTGAATGCTCTTCTCGGCTTGGGGAATAAATCAAAATATCGTCTATGAATACGATAATAAATTGATCCAAATAAGGTTGAAAAATTCGATTCATCAAATCCATAAAAGCAGCAGGGGCATTTGTCAGACCGAAAGGCATAACCAGGAATTCATAGTGTCCATATCTTGTACGAAATGTTGTTTTTTCTACGTCACTATCTCTGACCTTTAATTGGTGATACCCTGACCGAAGATCTATTTTAGAGAAGACTCTAGCTTCCCGAAGCTGGTCAAACAGATCATCGATCCTAGGTAACGGATATTTATTTCGAACCGTCACTTTATTCAACTGTCGATAGTCGATGCACATCCTCATCGTGCCATCCTTCTTTTTTACAAACAGCACTGGGGCAGCCCACGGGAAAATACTGGGCCTGATAAACCCATGCTCCAACTAATCTTGCAGCTGCATCTTCAATTCCTTCAATTCACTAGGCGCCATACGATAAGGTGGAATTGATATAGGAACCGTTCCTGGAAGTAGCTCAATCATAAACTCCATTTCCCTATCTATTGGTAGCCCTGACAATTCATCCAAAAACACATCGTGAAAATATTTAACCACAGGAATATCTACCATCGTGACTTCTCTTTGATTAGTATCAATCACGTGCACCAGATAGCCTTGACATCCCTTCTGCAACAATTTCCTAGCTTTAAGGGCTGAGATTAAACTAACAGGTGTAATGATTCTATTTCTCCCCAAAACAAACTCTGACTCGCCTGAGATTTGGAATCTCACTTCCTTCTTAAAACAATCCATGGTGGCATGATATTTAGATAATACGACCATACCCAAAATTACATCGAAATCAGAAATACGCAGGGGTAATAAATCTACCACCAGCTTCCTATCACCGATCCGAAGCGGACAATCTTTGAACACCCTATCTATCCGGACCGACTCACCCACCGGAGTGGAAATAACAATATGATAAGATAAAAAAATAGGAAACTTGCCTATTTGTGTCATAAATGTTGATGAGACAAAAGAATGCGTAGAACCAGGATCAATAAGTATACGAGCATTGCTAGAATATAATGCAATAATACCTGTGACAACGTCGGGTGTAGCCTAAGCCTCGTGCTGAGTGGTAGAAAAAACACGACCTCGTGTCGGAGGTCTTCTAGCCGATCCTCGCCTGCGCCCTTGGACAGTGCTAGAACTAGTACTACCTACGCCACCCGTAGACGATACAGATGTAGAAACCAATTCTAGACAATTTACTGCTATGTGACCCTACTCCTTACAATGAAAACACACTGGAACCGCCCTAGTACAGTCTCTGGCAAAATGATCCGGTGCCTCACACTGATAAGGTTCGGTTCAGCCACTGACTTCTCCCCTGCCTCTGCGGACCTACACTAGATTCAGATGCATTCTTCTGTCGCCCAGAATATAAGTGCCAGGGGCCACGACCCCTGACAGACTGACCAAAGGATGATGTCCGAACAACTGGCGGTTGAGATACCGCTCCACTTGAAACACCTCCCGGAAAACCACAGGGTGACTCAAATCGGCTCTTTTTGGACTGCTCACGACTCTCCATAGCTTCCTGAACATCTTGCTCCACTAGTTTTGCCGTATTCACTAGTTCTGCATAATTTTTTATTTGTCGGCTCGTCAAACTAGTACGAATTTCTAGGTTAAGCCCCTTTTGAAAACGTCGACACCTTGCCTCTTCAGTTCTAACTAAGTCTGGAGTAAAACGAGACAAAGCATCAAATCGAACTTCATATTGTTGCACCACCATTTTTCCCTGTTTCAATGTTATGAATTCTTCTTCCATCTGATATTGGTACGACTCGGGAAAATACTTTTTTTTTTTTTAAATTCAGCAACAAAACGATCCCAAGAGATCTTCTCACCAACACCATAAATCAACCTTTTCATTTCCTCCCACCAGTGCTCCGCTTCTTCTCTTAATTGGAAAGTGGCAAGGGAAACTCGACTCTCATCGACAATCCCCATCGCCTCAAACACATGGCCTACACCTCTAAGCCAATTTTCCGCATCAGCTGGTTCTACTGTCTCGGTGAAGACTGGAGGGTCCAATTTTTTGAATCTCTTCAAACGCATTGCCTGAGGTGTGGCAATCTCACTCTGAGCCCTTTGGCTTTCCATTATTCTTGCTTGCTGTTCAGTCAACTGGGTAGCAGCCTGCATAATCCTTTCAATAGCATCTAGACTCCCTTGAAGCCTATCTCCTTGTCCTTGGGGTTCTACTTGTCCCAGGGGTTCAAGCTGCCCCTGAGATCTTACATTCCCAGAGTTTTCATCACCTTGCTCCATACCTATTATTAATCATAAGATGCAACTCAACCACTAACTAAACCAACCGAAAACAATTATCGGTATTAAACATACGTAAATTTACTATTATCCCACTAATAAGATTACTTCCAGACACTTTACCTAATTTTTCCCTACTGACTAGACGACTGGCACGTCCTTCTATCTCATAATCTTTTACTGACACCCCCACTGGCAAGTCTACAGAACCTATAACCTAGGCTCTGATACCAAAATTGTCACAACCCACCTCGATTTCACAATATTCGTGAGCCGGTGTGACAACAATACTACTTTTCCAGCAATGACTAACTCGAATTAAAAGACCTTATACAAAAAGATAATATTATTTACTATAGTCAACAAAATACATATATCCCCTTCTCTTGAGACTCTCTTGCTCTTACAACAATAGCGCTAGTTCATATTTTTACTAACCAACATATACAACCAAAAGCAAAAAGAATCACTAACAAGATATTCCCCACTACGGCCCTTCAGGAATCGACCTACTACCAGTAGGGGACAAACGTTTCTCTACAGCACCTGCGAGTGTACTGCCTTCTTAGTAAAAACCATTTTTAACATAGCAACAATACATTTCATAAAATCCAACATTTAAATGGATCAAGCGTGAATAAATATAAACACCACACAGAGTTGGTAAAATCTCTAGTATCAAATAAGCAATGGAAGTAAAGCAGTATAATTCAGTTTCCAAATACCCAATCAATAATAAGTCACCCAATATATATAAAACACCCCAATTTAAACACATATCTCAATCCCACACCCACCGACTAAGCTATAGTGATCGTTTTAACCTCACGATCGGGAGTTCCAACGGTACCGTAACCATCCGTAGGATATGCCTTCCTAGCGGACCTAACTGCGCAGATCACTGCAAACCGGACGTCTCTGGAGGCCAATAATATAAATCACCACATGACGTCAATCACCTTATAGTAACTATCCATCTGCCGGACCACCTTCCGGACAGATCATAATATAAACTATGACATAGTCAATTCAATAATATTATCACCAAATCACAAATAATTATCCCTCTGCCGGACCACCCTCTGGACAGACCATAATAATAATCACCACTTCAATAATATCGACAAAATCACAATTTCATCAATACCGTCAAAATCACCCTTGTCCACCTCTTTTTAACAAAACCCACTTTTAATTTAAAAATCATGTTTTTCCTACCTTTTTATTAAAACCACCAAATTCAATAGATTATTTATAAAGTCTTTCTTTTTAAACCCAAACATTTCAATGAAAAACCATTTTACCAACTCACCCACAACTGGCTTGATCCATATAATTTATAAAATTCGTACAGTTAAATAAACACATATCTCATCATATTTATATGGAAAATAGTTTGGCAAGAAGGGTAGTACACTCACCTGAAAATTTGTACTCGCAAGCCCCCCTAGAATATGCTTCTGCTCCCCACCGCCTAAGCAAAAATACACCGCCTAGGCGAACAGGCGATTCTTGCTCTCAGTTGTTTTACCGCCTAAGCGATCTTCCACTGCCTAAGTAATAACACGATTCTGGCTCTCTGTTGTTTTACCGCCTAAGCGATTTTCCACCGCCTAAGCGATCACAAAATTTCTGGCTCTCTGTTGTTTTACCGCCTAAGTGATATTCCACCGCCTAAGCGGTCCTGGCTTCGTCCCTGACAGAACAGAACAGAACAGACCAGTCTTCATCCTCATTCTCGTCACTAACTCCGGCCCTTAAATCCTTTACTCCACCTTCACGATCAACCGTCCCAAGTTTACGCTGATAAAACCAACCTCATTCCCTTCACTCTAGCTAAAACACCCAATAAAATAATACCCCACACCAACGATTGTAACTCTAAACAGTAAAATCAGGGCACAATCCTTCACCCACACATACTTCATTCCATATGACCCCAGAACATGTCACACTTGCACACTCCTACAACCCAAACGACTATCAGCCTTGGAAAAGCACCCTGAACCTGCACCAGTGATTTCCAGCAACCCTTCCGATGGTTTCTTCTTTATCTTCACTTCTCTCTCTTTCTCTCTCTCCTTTTCTTGTTTCTTCCCGAATGATCGTTGCCCTTCCTAACCACAATTATACATACATATATATATATATATATATATATATATATATCAATGGATTAATGGAGTAGGATCATGCCACGTTGCCCTCTTCCCCTCTCTTTCTCCCGGCATAGCTCACGGCACAAACATACATGCACACACACACACACACACACACACATACATATATATATATATATATATATATATATATATATATATATATATATATAATTGTATATAATTTGTATGTTTAAAAAAATATCTAAACAAAATGCTCTTTCTCCCCCCCCCCCCCAAACTTCTCATTTTTCTCATTTCATCACCCTTTTGTTTTTTTTGTTAAACAGGGTCTTACAGTGTTGGTATTTCTCTACATATGTCAGGTTAAGCTTTATGAACATCACTTTTAGTTGGAGATTTTGTTAAATGAGTACCTTAGAAATTGAATAAATTTTATAAGTATATTTGATGTTACAGACAAAGATGCTAACTGGTAGCGTATAGATACGTCGCTACTTTCACGACAAGTGTACGGGTTAAGTTTTAGTATAATGGGAAGAGTAAGGGTTGTCGTATCCACAGGGATTAGTTAAGATTATCCTTGAGTATCATAATTATCATAACCTAATTTTATTTAGGCGATAAAAATGTAGTTTTTATATTAAATATACTAATATTAAGTTAATTAAACTAATTATACTAATATAGTGGTATGATGTTTAAGGGAAATTATTGCCTAGCGATTAACCTCATCCACTTAAACGTGTTTGTTTCAATCTAATTTACATTAGCGGTGTTCATCCTATCCGACAATCTCGGTATCGAAATCTCATTCACTACCTTTTCCGAGTGTAAACTGAATGAATATGTGACTTCGCCGAAGTCCCCCTCGAACGTCTATACGACACTTAGTCACATGAGTCTTGGCCCAACCTCATTGATTGTACACTTTCTAACTCTCTCTCGGGTTATTAGATCGTCGCGTTGTATTTAAACCCTTGTCCAAATCTGGGGTTATCTCTTCCAAGTGTTAAACCCCGTATTCTCAATATATCATAACAAGCATATAAACGTGGAATAATGGAAAACACAATCGGATAGACATGAACAACCATTAACAAAATATCGATTTATTCAAGCAATGTTTTCATGAAGTATAATCAAACCCTAAACAATATATGTTTAACTACACATGGCCGTAGCCCTATATACAACTAGAAACAAGATAAACATATTTAAACAAACAACTAATCTAAGAGAGAAAGAGAGAAACGAGGAGACTAGCCATTATCAGAAGATTCGCCGCTAAAACTACTCCAAGAACACTTCCTCCTTCTTCGCGTTGTGATCTTCTATTGGTCGAATGGCCTTGGAGCTCTCAAGACTCCTGAAAATGTTAACCTTTTGTTTAGGGAGAATAGGGACGATATTTATAGGATTCAAAACATCTTAAAATATCCTAAAATATCTTAAAATATCAGGCGCTAACCGCTACAGCGGTGGATAAGTCGATTGGATTTTTAGCGGTTGACCGTTGCAGTGGTAGATTCACCACTGCAACGGTGGAGCTTTCTACATTTTGACCACTGCAGCGGTAGTCTGAATGCTACAGTGGTGGAGCTTCAACAAACTTTCTGTATTTTTACCACTGTAGCGGTGGATGCAGGCTTTGGATTTGGCCGTTTTGCTCGTTTTCTCCACCGTTGTTCCACTGCTTTGATTGATTATGGACCATTTTAGTCCCTTTTCACCCCAAATACTTAATTTATAACAAAAAGAATAAAAACACTATAAAAATACTCGAAAACTACCAAAACCGGCTTTAGAATAAATTAATAAATTACACCTATCACTAACCCCAGGTAACTACAATGTGAAGTCTATGGAAAATTCTTGGATGGGAGCTAATCATTATACAGATAATCCACTGCTTGTTAGATATATTTTTCGATCAATGTGGATCAAGCACATTGGTTTTTGGTGGTTGTAGATGTTTTTGAATCGAATGTCTTAGTTATTGATTTGTTGGTATGCCAAAGAACATCCAGTGCCCACGAAGATAGGGCCAGACGCTTGGAAAGAATCTGACTTGATTTAAATATGTGCTTTTAATTTCAAAGTAGTATATTATTTATATTGTTGATTCTTGTCGCATCGTACATGTATGTAGGTCAAATACCTCCATGATATGTGTGTAGAACATTTCAATTCGAAGATATACAACATTGACATGGGGAGTTTCCCAATAAAAGTCGTAAATTGGGCACCACAGCAGCCAAACAAGTAATCATTCAACAATTCACTGGAAGGAACTAGTATTCCTAAGTTTCATATATATATTTTTATATTTTTGTTTTTCTTTTATACTTGTTTCAGATTTGATTATGGAATATACGTAATCAAATTGATGCAAGTCAAGGTATTGTATCCAGGAATAGATTAGAAGGTAGGCAGGCTGCATACCTTTTTTCCCTTTAACCTTTCTTGTTATTTTTTGTTTTTATTTAGATATATAATGAATACGTCACTAAACATGTTCTCAATTTACTTTCTGTTTCAGTTCGACTCCAATTTATCTAGGGTTCGAGTTGAATTGGATTTGGTCATGTCTGTCGAGAATGATATCCGAGATCAAGTACTGCATAAAATGGATGAATGGATCAAACAAAGTGATCAAAGGTAATGTGCTACCCGCTTCAATATGAACCAATTGCCGCTATCACAAAGGTTGAGTAACAACAATAGTTGGTGGCATCATGATAAATGGGACGCTCGTTGTGAATCGTCAGCACTATGAAAGGTTGCAGGACCACGCGGTGCCTCTATATTGAGTGGAGTATAGTTGGGACTATTGGGACATTTTTGGGCCAAGTGGTCTTGCTTTTAACACTTGTAACATGTGTTTTTGCTCATTTGATGGAAGAACGAAAAATTATCCCGTTTGACCGCCGGTGGGTTCTAATCTTGAGAGTGTGGGCTCTATGTAACCCTAAAAATAGAGCCTATAGTCTCGAGATTACAACCGATCAGCGCTTGGGCAAAACAATTTTTCGTTCTGCAATCGAGTCAGCAAAGACACATGTTTTCGGTGTCAAATTTAAGGCTGCTGGACCTGAGACACATGTTTCCGGTGTCGAAAGCAATGCCACTAAGCCATTCACTATATAAAATATTTCATATTTTGGTGGTGTTCATGAAACTGAAAGGTGGATATTTTTTTTTGAATATTTCATATTTGGTGATTTTTTTTTTTTTTTGCTTTTTTATTATATTGCAATGGTGGGTTTTTTTTTTTTGGTTTATTTTTGTTAAGTTGTATAACTTTTTTTCTATTCTATTTGCTGTTGTTTGTCCACGTTCTTGTTGAGGTGTTTGCTGGTGTTGCTTATTCCTACTACTTTTGAGGGTTTTACTTATGTTGTTATGGTTGCTAAGGTTGGTCGGTTTTCTCCTTGGATCAATCCAACAGTTGTTTGTTCATGCTGCTGTTGAGGTATTTGAGATGTGGTATTTTGCTGTTTGTTGTTTTGTCCATGTTACTGTTACTTGGGTTGCTGGGGTTGGATGGTCTTTTGTTTACTGTTACTGTTTACTATTTGTGCCTGCTGTTGGGGTTGTTACTGGGCTTGCTGCGATGGTTGGTCCTTTCAGGTGTTGTTCACCCTCTTAGATCAATTGTCGACTCTAATGAAAGGTTATTTGTTGTTGAGGGCAGTTGTGAAGGCAATGCTAAATCATTTGCCTCTACTGAATTGTGGTATTTTTTGTTGTTCTTGGCAGTTGTTTCTGTGTTTGCTGTTGTTTACATTCTTTAGTTTTTCTTATATTGTCAGAAGTAGTTTTTCTTCGATTGGATTGGTTATACTTGAAGCTATTACTTGTATATCTCTAGGGGTCTTTAATTTCCCTTATAATACAATACACATTTAACCAAAAATAAATCATTAACTTGTAATGAGTAGGTTATTAATGTGTATAAATTGTGTTAACAAATCATTAACTTATAATGGATGGGTCATGGGCAAACATGCAACGTCTTATGGGGTCGTGTCAACACATTAGGTTTCATGTTATTGTGAAACACGATAAATTATCGTGTTACATCAGCACGATAATTTTTGTGCCGTATTTATTTTCAAGTTTTATGACACTAACTTATCGTGTCCTGCTCGTTTCAGACCATTACATGATATGACATGAGACATGCAACTTTTATGACGTGAATGTCTTAAATTGTTACTGTTTTGTTCATTGAGAACATGTGACGTCACAACCCATTAATATCCATCACAACACGCATGAGACAAGAGTGCAATTGATGAGAAGAAGAAAATGAGTGAACTATAAAATCACCAAGTTGTGAGCTTTATCAAATATAAGTATACTATTACTCCATTTAATTGTCAGTTATTAATCAACCCATGATGAATAATAGAGTTATAAAGTCCAAATATGAAATGGACATTCTTGTCAAGACACAGTTTAATTAAACTTTGCACCCTACCATAAGAAAAAGTTAATTACATTATCTATCCAAAGTAATTTCTATGCACTTCACCCCCATCACCCTATTGGTTACTGTATAATTACACTTAGCAAAGTATTGAACATTATAAACAAATTAATAAAACTTTGCGAACCCAAGAAAAAGTTCATTCCTCATCCCAACAACATAAATAGATCAATTACACTTTCCATCGAAACTCAAACAAATTGAAGGCCTTAATTACACTTTCCACCCAAAGGGTCATAAAGGCCTTAATTACGCTTTCCTCTCAAACTCATAAACAAATTAAAAGAAAATAGACACCAATTTATTAAACCTTTGAGTGAAGGGGCATAAATGGCTTAATTATACTTTCCACCCAAACTCATAAACAAATTAAAAGAAAATAGGTACTAATTAATTACAATTTTGAGAGAAGGGGGATAAATGTATTAATTACACTTTCCACCCAAACTCATAAACAAATTAAAGGAAAATAGACACCAATTAATTATACTTTTGAGTAAAGGGGTATAAATGGCTTTGTTGACCCAGTGAAATACCCAAGAGGGGGAGGGGGTGAATTGGGTAATTAAAAAATATCAGAGAAAAAAAACTTTAATAACTCAAATAATTAATTTTAATCCTAAATTAATTATTATCTTTATATCACAGCGGAAATATAAAATCAATTAGGTGCACACCAAACAAAAAAAATAAATAAAGTAAAGATTGCAGCACACCAGAAATTTATACTGGTTCACCAAACTACTCTTCGGTAATCTAGTCTTCCGAGCCCCACAAAGAGTCGCACCCACTAAACTCAAGATTCCTTTAAAGGTATGAACTAAATCTTTACAAAGATTCTTTTATAGGCTCCGAATCAACCTTTACAAAATTTTCTTTTCACAGACTAAGGAATAACTTCTACTTTTTATAGACTCAAGAATAACCTAATTCTTTTTAAAAACAAAGGCTAAAGAATCAAAACCTCATAAAACACTCCAAATATCTTTTTACCCGTTAAGGATTGAACCGTTACAAAATTCACACAAAATAATTCAATTCAGGAAAAATTACTACTTCAATCTCTTTATAGGAAGAGACTGAAACCAGCTACCCTTTGATTAAATACACCCAACAATATTTAATCCATCACTCAACTTACCAATTAAAAAATTGTCAAAGTGATTTTTCTCACTCGAAACTTCTACCACCCCAAATAAATTAAAACTCAATTAATATCCCAAAACTAATGATAAAAAAGTGAGAAACTCAAAATCTGATTTTAAATAAAAATGGGTAGCATGTAATTGAGCACATAATCAGATTAATTCAAGAAATTGTTTAAAAAATATTTTTCAATAAAAAATCAGAAAACAATTTCTAAATATCAAATTCCAAAAATTAATCAAGCAATACTATATAGAAAGTAATTTGGAAAGATCTCACCCGGAATCCACCGAAAAAATAATTAGAGCGATGTAACTTCAGATTCGGTAGTAGCAATGATTCACAGTAAATGAGTCTCAAGAATGTCTCTTAGAAAAGCTCTTACAAAAACTCAATATGATTTTTCTTATAAAGCTCAATATGATCTCTTGATTTATCTTAATCTCTCATAATGATATGAAAAACGCAGGTCTATGTAAATGAGATTAAAATCAACTCTCTAACGGCTAGTTCCTATTTGTCATGACACTTAATTACTCTTTTAGACCCCTTATGTCATTAAGATTTCATTCTGGTTCAATTAACTTAATTATAGCTTTTAAATTTCTCAATTAAGTCCCCCAAATATTTCTCAATCACAATTAAATAGAATATAAACAATTATATATCCCAAATTGAGAAATATTCAAACTTAATGAATAAAATCAATAGGGATAACATAATATGTGTAGCATATCTCAAATATTATTAAATTCCTAAAATCTCTCATAAATCCTAACCAGCAAATGGTGAGTAACGGCTACTTTCAGATTAAAATCCGAAATTCCATAATATCCTGAAACAGACACATAAGTCGACCGACCAAGATCATCAGTCAACTGTTGGATTCAAGATGAAGCCAAGCCTAAGATTTTGTGCCCATCGGTCGACCTATCTGTCGACTTAGAGATTCAAAGAGTTCCATTTCTATTCACAGGTCGACCGGTCTGTCAACTTATAGATACAAAGAGTTCATTTTTAAGTATCGGTCGACCTACCTGTCGACCGAGAGATACATAAAGTTTTCCTTCTTTGTCTGATTGACTTATCTGTCGACTTATGGATGTTGGATCAATTTTCTAAACTCGTTTTTAATTAATTCTTATTGACTTTTTCGCATATTTAACCAATTTCTTTTCTTGGTTAGCTCCAACAAATATTTAAATTCAATTTTAATTAATTATAAATAATTCAATTTTAATTAATTGTAAATATTTCTTTTTCAATTACACATAGGAGCAAATAATTTATATAATTAGAATCCTATTAAAAATACATATATTTATAAAAATCATTTAAAAATATTTCTGTATCGTGTGTGATCCTAATTGGGATATTAAGAGTTGAAATTTAACTTGAGTTATTTTTCCTAGGTTCTTCAACCTCTTACTCCTTCATCATCTTTATCATCATATCTTCATCACTTGGAACTAATAAAGTGAAACACTTAATCAAACCATTAGTTCCACAAAAAATATCAACCTTTAATTGTCCATTAAAATCTTAGGATCAATAGGTTTAATTACACTTTCCACAAAAACTCATAAACAAATTAAAAGAAAATATGCATCAATTAATTACACTTTTGATTGAAGGGGCATCAATGACTTAATTACATTTTTCACCCAAACTCATAAATAAATTAAAAGAAAATAGGCACCAGTTAATTATATCTTTGAGAGAAGGGGCATACGTGGCTTAATTGTACTTTCCACCCAAACACATAAACAATTTAAAAGAAAATAGGCACCAATTAATTAAACTTTTGAGGGGAGGGTCATAAAGGTCTTAATTACACTTTCCACCCAAACTCATAAACAAAATAAAAGTAAATATGTACCAATTAATTACACTTTTGAGTGAAGGGTCATAAATACCTTAATTACACTTTCCACCCAATTGTCATTTATAAGACAATGTGCAAGTATAATGATTACAATTAAACCCCAAATGGGGGGCAAGTAATATTATTAAATAGTGGGTTTATATTAACATCGATTGGTTTGAGTGAAGTGTATGTTTAATATCCCACCTACCCTCTAGAATGAAATGGTACTATAAATAGCAAGTCTTGATTGAAGTTTTTACCTTACTTGAGATAGGCAAGAGGGGGATAGCGGTTAGTATAGAAGTTCTTACTAGTTACGAGTAAAGAAGTTGTCCTTCAACAATTTCAAGGTACCTCTTTTTCTAGGGCGTTTACCTAATACCATTGTCTTCTCGTTTGCTAGTACCGAGAAGGAAAGTCTTCTCTTACTACCAGACTGCATTCATGCATGGTGTGTAGGTCAGTGTGCCAAACAAATCTATAATTTTTTTTTTTCTTTTTCTTTTGTGGTTAAGAAATGTTCTTAAAGATTGAAACCCTTTTTCCTTTCAGTTGTTTATTAGTTCTTATTATTTATTTATTTATTTATTATTTTTTAATTTTGGGAGAACTATGAAATAAACTCAATTGTCTTTAAAAAAATCGCCAATCACTACATGTTTATCTAGAATCCCTAATATCTATTTTATTTTTTTTAGTTCAAAAACTTTAATTTTTAAGCATCTTCTTGTCAGTTATTGAAAAGTACTCGATATTGACGAAATGTTATGTGACTTATGACTAAACCATGCAGTAAAAACAGAACAACAATCTCTGCTTAAGGGAATGCACCCTTCATAGAATTAAGTAACATTGAGGTCGATTCCAACGAGTGTGAAGAAGTTGCACTCGACCACCGGGAGGTGGAGGTTACGAATGAGGATATAGCACATGCACCGGCCTCAAATCATGGATTGGATAAATGATCTGACATTCAAATTTGTTCGAAGAAGTTTCCGTCGCTCGAAACTGCGAAAATATTTTACTATAACTACACAAATATTGTCTGCTTCCAGGTACGCAAAAGCGACCAAAAACGAGATAAAGAGAAAAATGTCATAAGTCGTCAGTGGGTATGTGCACGAGTTGGCCACAAAAAGGCCAGATCACAACTAGGTATCGGGTGCGGTACCTGTCTGCGGGTCCAGTACGATCCGATGGTAAAGAGGTGTTCGGTTTTGAAATTTATTAGAGACCATAATCATAATGTTGGGAACCATATCCCCTTTTGCCGATAACCACTACATTGCAGAGTTTGTGGGTAATTGCCATAACATCTCTATTTACTTATTTTAGTTTTATTATTATTATTATTATTATTATTATTATTATTATTATTATTATTATTATTATTATTATTATTATTATTATTATTATTATTGTCGTGCACATCTACTGTGATTTAATGTTCAACGCTATATAGGATGATCTGTCACACTAAGCCCAAATTTCCCAGACCGCAACATTCAATAAACGATTTTGATCTAAATGATAGCTTGCGTCTATCCGAAGTAGATGTTGACCTTCATCTCGTCGCTCCGGACCACAGAAACTTCTATAAGGAACTTACATATGGTTCTCCTGCAGTCATGCTTCCGGTCGACGAAATTATCAATTTTTTCAAATAGATATTTGTAATCAGCCAAGCCTATGTGTGCAACCTACAATGGTTTGTATTTTTGGAGGAGATTCTTATGTATATAAAAATCCCTTATTATATTTTACTATAATATTTATTTTGGATTGAAATGACTATATATATATATATATATATATATATATATTGCATATTTTCACTTTATTCTCTTATTTTTTAAGTGTATTCTTTGTCCCTTCAGCAAAATGAAAAATTCAAAAAATTAGATCACTTGGTGAATTATATGGGGGGAAAGGATAATTTTCACTTATTAAAATCAATTTAATGTTGAACAAAGAGATCTCTAATTAATTGCAATTTCAACTGCTAAAAATAAGTTGAACCCATGAACCTTCGATGGGTTTAAAAAAAAGACTCTTATGCCCTTTTTTTTTTTTAAAAAAAAAAAAAAAAACTAGATTAAAAAAAATAAGGAAACATCTATTGTAGTTAATATTGGGTTTTTCAATCATGCAGTCCCAAAAAAGAAATTAAAGTTTACCTCATGCAGTACACGCACTACATTAATATTTTAGAAGTCCAAATTTACTGTTAAAAGTTTAAAAGTCACCATAATGTTTTATGAAAAAATAACAATAATTTTTATGTATTATATAACTTTTGAAGTTCTAAAAAAATTATTTTAATTGGTAAATTGCATAAGCTAAAAGTTTAATTTCATGCACTATTCACTAAAATCTCTCGATTTTAGTTCAATCACTATATTAACTCTCTCTATTTGGTGTTTTAATTTTATTAAAAAATTATAAGTATTTAAAAAACATATAAATGTCAAAAGGCCTCATTTTTAATTTCACTTATTTTTTAGAGTTAAACTTTATTTTTCATCTTCCATTCTAATTTGAGCATCTCCCAACAAGATTAAAAACATCATAAAAAATATAAAATTAGATTAAAATTTTTTTGTCAAAATTCAATTTCAATGTAATATTATAATTTTTAGAAAATAAAATTGGAAACAAAAATGAATATTTATTTTCGTATGCTCATCTTCTAATTGACGTCATGCACCTACGTTCAGTGTTCATTGAACCCATTTATTGACATATTGGCAAATATTAAATTAGGGAACTCATCTAAACTGACGGTTGGTGTAGAAGAGTGGTGTTCATTTATCCCAATTTTCAACTTAATGGCATTATTAAATGAGGGCATCTCTCACCTAATTGACGTCATGCAGTGTACAAAATTACCACTAGCAGGGCAAGTGCAGATTGATGTTCGGGCCAAGTAATTATGCAAGGAATCACCATTAATGAAGCCTCTTTCTCGAGGGAAGATGGGTATCAAGCATTGTTGTCATTACCAAGAGAATAATTGATGTCAACACCCATTGGACCTAGATGGCCCTTTACGATAACTTATTGCATCTTTAATACTCACCAACCACTTCCAAGTTGCAATAAATCATCTTTCTACAAAAGGGATACATTAGGTATTTACTTCACTCCACAAAGACGGAGGTAAGCATAAGGATCGTGTGCATCATTCTCTTCAAACACCATCATCATTCAGGTATGTTATCCACTTTTCCTCCACCATTTTCTTCTTCTTAATATTGGTCCTACCAGCACATAGGTATGTATTCTGGTGGGATCATTTTTGTGCTTCATTGTTACCATTGTATGTTAAAATAAAAAGCATGCAATGTCATATCTGTAAATAAAACAAACATTTCTCTTTTGAAACGTAAACCCTAATATTCTTATGCTCATCCTTTCATTTTGTTTACAAACACTTTACATATGTAGCATAACCCATACATAAATGGCTAACCATTATGAGTGAGCAATCAACCAATTCTTACGAGAACACAATGACTTGAAGAAGTAGCGACAAACCTGAGATGGAGATAGGAGGTAGCCCAAATTGCATAACAGTTTTTAAAAATGGATGTGGATGAAAATGCACAACGACTAGTGGAATTATATATGCGCCTTGCCAATTTGGAGGGGGAGCAGAACCGCCTCCAAACCAAAAATGAAGCCATAAGACATATGCTAGGAAACCGGCTAGCAAATGGCAACCATACAATGTAGGCCTTGTTTTTTTTTTTTTGAAACAGTTGGTGTATGGGACGTATGCTGGTAAACTGGTTGTTAAATGGTACCTATCCAAGCTCGTAAAAGCAATGACCTTTTTTTGGGGGGGGGGAGGGGGGGTTGAAACGGTTGGTGTAATAAAGAAATGCTTATAATAATGTATTGAACATGGATGTTGAAGTATTAAGTTTATGCTACAAATCATGTTTGTTTGTCTTTGGTTTTTCCAGGAATATAAACTTTCATTTATCTAATGTGTTCCCATGGGGATTAAAACTACTCTTTGCCAGCAGGACACTCTTTTCCTTCTTCATTAAGGTTAATGGTTGAAACAAGAAGGGATTCTTCATTTGCAAATAAGTTGTCATGAACTGACTACACTTGAGGTGTAATTTGGTGGTGGTGAGTCTAATCAGAATTTAGGACTCAAGTATTAATAATGGAAAAAACCTACCCGATCTGAGCAATCTATGCACTTGCTATAAATGGACTACTACTTCATCGTAATGACCTGCACTTAGTGTTTTTTCCTAGATTTATTCTCATTGTATCATAGTTTCAGTGACATGAAGAGTGAAATTGATATTTGATTCCCAAAATCCAGTATTAATGGAAAGTGATATTTGACTCACACTTTTCCCAAATTTATGCTCATTGTATCACAGTTTCATGAAGAGCGCAAGTGATATTTGATTCACAAAATCCATCATTAATGAAAGAAACTACCCCCATTTCAAATGATGCACTTGTTATAAATGGACTAATAGTAATTATAAATACTTTATGTGTTCTCCACAATTCATTGACATTTGCAAATCTAGCACTTGGAAGTTCTGGAGAAGATAATTGAAATATTGTCACAGCTGATACCGCTATCCTCCTCTTAAAGTAGTAGTGTTTAATTTTTTCAAGTATGTGTTACCAAGTAATGTCAATCTCGTCTCTCATATAGTAGTAGATATGGTCACACAGATTTGGTTACACGATAATTAGTACGAATTCCGGTGTCTGGTTAAAAAATTAAAGAAATTTGCTTGAAAGTAGTTTTCAAATTTTAGGGTTTTGGAGTTTAGGTAATAAATTTAAGGAGTTTTCTTTCAAAACTCCTAGTGTAAATCCAAATAGCTTTTCAAGACATTTGAATATAATTTTGTTCACATCTTAATCTTTTTATAATCAAACCTTGCAAACCCTATTGGTAGTAATACCCAATATTTTTGGAATGACATTATTTATGTATTAATGGTATGCAATTACACATTATTTTGACAGTTGCTTACATAGTTACCCTAAAGTTTTTGAAATAAACTTGGAACAAAGTGTAGCCCAAGGCATTTTCAAAAGTTTCAAGTTCGTTCCATAAAAGTTGCAAGTTGCGTCCATAAATGCAACTTTTATGGAAAGAACTTGAAAATATGAGAGAGAAAATAGCCCAAGGCATTTTCCCAAGTTGCAAGTTCTTTACAAAAAAGTTGCAAGTTTGTCACCAGAGATGCAACGTTTATGGAACGAACTCGCAACTAAGAGAGAGAAAGTGTAGCCCAAGACATTTTCCCAAGTTGCAAGTTTGGTCCATAAAAGTTGCAAGTTTTGTTGCTAAATATGCAATTTTAATGGAACGAAATCGTAATTTGGAGAGAGAAATGGTAGCTCAAGGTATTTTCCCAAATCGCAAGTTCGTTCCATAAAATTTGCAAGTTTATCTCCAAATATGAAACTCTTATGGAACGAACTTGAAATTACGAATGGGAAAGTATAGCCCAAGGCTTTTTCACAAGTTGCCAGTTTGTTCCACAAAAGTTGCAAGTTGGGGTCCAAACATACAACTTTTATGGAAAGAACTCACAACTATGAGAGGGAAAGTGTAGCCTAAGGAATTTTCCCAAATTGCAAGTTCGTTCCATAAAAATTGCAAGTTTGGATCCAAACATGCAACTTTTATGGAACGAATTCGCAACGATGAAGGAGAAAGTGTAGCTCAAGCCATTTACGCAAGTTGCAAGTTTGTTGCATAAAAGTTACAAGTGGGTGTCCAAAAATGAAACTTTTATGGAAGGAACTCGCAATTATGAGAGAGAAAGTGTAGTCTAAGGCATTTTCCCAAGTTTCAAGTTCGTTCCACAAAAGTTGTAGGTTTGGATCCAAACACGCAACTTTTATGGAACGAACTCACAACTATAAGAGAGAAAGTGTAGCCCATGGAATTTTCACGTGTTACAAGTTTGTTCCATAGAAGTTGCAATTTGGATTCCAAACATGCAACTTTTATGGAAGGAACTCACAACTATAAGAAATAAAGTGTAGCTCAAGGCATTTTCCCAAGCTTCTCAAGCTACAAGTTCATTCCATAAAAGTTAAAAGTTTGTCGCCAAACATGCAACTTTTATGGAACGAACTCGTAACTAAGAGAGAAAATGTGTAGCCCAAGGAATTTTCACAAGTTGCAAGTTCGTTTCATAAAAATCACAAGTTCTCATCCAAACATGCAACTTTTCTGGAACGAACTTGTAACCAGGAGATAGAGGTGTAGCCTAAGACATTTTTCCAAGTTGCAAGTTTGTTCCATAAAAGTTTAATGTTCATCTCCAAACATGAAACTTTTGTGGATTGAACTCGTAACTAGAAGTGAGAAAGTGTAGCCCAAGATATTTTCCCAAATTGCAAATTTGGTCCATAAAAGTTGCATGTTTAGAGATGAACATGCAACTGGGAGAGAAAATGCCTTGGGGGATACATTTTCTCAATCCTAGTTTCGAGTTCGTTCGAGTTCATTCCCTAGAATGAACTCGCAACTAGGAGGAAGAAAGTGTAGCTTAAGGCATTTTCTCAATTTGCAAGTTCATCTCAAAAGATGCAACTTTTTCAGAATGAACTCCCAACTAGGAGAGAGAAAGTGTAGCCTAAGGTATTTTCCCAAGTTGCAAATTTGGTCCATCAAAATTGCATGTTTGGCTCTAAACGTGCAACTTTTATGGAACAAACTCGTAACTATGAGCACGAAAGTGTAGCCCAATGTATTTTCACAAGTTACAAGTTCGTTCCATAAAAGTTGTAAGTTGGTGCCCAAACATGTAACTTTTATGAAATGAACTTACAACTATGAGAGAGAAAGTGTAGCCCAAGGAATTTTTTCAAGTGGCAAGTTCATTCCACAAAAGTTGCAAGTTTGTCATCAAACATGCAATTTTTATGGAACGAACTCATAATTAAGAGAGAGAATGTATAGCCCAAGGCATTTTCACAAGTTGCAAGTTCATTCCATAAAAATCGCAAGTTCTCGTCCAAGCATGCAATTTTTTTGGAACAAACATGTAACTAGGAGAGAGAAAGTATAGCCCAAGGTATTTTCCCAAGTTGTAAGTTTGTTCTATAAAAGTTGTATGTTCATCTCCAAACATGCAACTTTTGTGAAACGAACTCGTAATTAGGAGTCACAAAGTGCAGCCCCAGATATTTTCCTGAATTACAAGTTTAGTCCATAAAAGTTACATATTTGGAGATAAACATGCAAGTTTGATGGAAAAAAACTCTCAACTGGGAGAGAAAATGGCTTGGGGGGCTACACTTTCTCTCTCTTAGTTGCGAGTTTGTTTAATAAAAGTTGCATGTGCGTCCAAACATGCAACTTTCATGGAATGAAGTCGCAACTAGGAGAGAAAAAGTATAGCCCAAGGTATTTTTTTAATTTGCAAGTTCGTTCCATAAAAGTTGCATGTTCATCTCCAAACATGCAACTTTTTTAGAACGAATTCATAACTAGGAGAGAAAAAGAGTAGCCCGATACATTTTCCCAAGTTGCAAGTTTGGTCCATAAAAACTTCATGTTTGGTTCCAAACATGCAACTTTTATGGAACAAACTCGCAACTATGAGAGAGAAAGTGTAGCTCAGGGCATTTTTCCCAAGTTGGAAATTCATTCCATAAAAGTTACAAGTTTGTCTCTCAACATGCAACTTTTATGGAACGAACTTAGGAAAATGCCTTGGGCTACACTTTCTCTCTTATAATTTCAAGTTAATTCCTAAAAGTTGCTAGTTGGGAGACGAACTTACAACTTTTATGGAACGAACATACAACTTGGAAAAATGCCTTGGGCTACACTTTCTCTTTCATAGTTGCGAGTTTGTTCCATAAAAGTTGCATGTATGAAGCCAAACATGCTATTTTTATGGACCAAACTTGAAATTTGGGAAAATGTCTTAGGCTACACTTTCTCTCGCATGGTTGCAAGTTTGTTCCATAAAAGTTGCAAGTTCTTAGACAAACTTGCAACTTTTGTGGAACAGACTTGCGACGTGGAAAAATACCTTCTAAACTAACATGAAACTTGTTATCAAAACATGTAGAGTGTAATAAGCTAATGGCCAACGAGTAAATCCCTGATAAAGAATAGGCAAAGATGATGGAAGCTAGTGATCCCGAGTGCGATGGAAATGAATATTCTCAATTTGCGTTGGATGAAAGAAACCTTAGTAGTATAAACACCCAATTATTTAATACGTTATCAAAAAGACTCCCGGTCCTACATGATGGTAACGATACACTTCCATGAAGACAACATGAGGATTTTGATAATGGGTCGTATACTCTGTCGCAAATAGATATAGCATCGAAAACGTTTGCAACACCGGAGAGTGCAGGAACGTTCTACAATATGTACGCCAAATCAGTCAGTTTTAGCATACGGTTAGACGTGAAGTGTGTTGACAGAGACAACAAGATTATAGTTTGTAATTGGATATGCTCAAGGCATGGTCATAGAGCAGAAAAACATTTCAAACTAGAGAACCAGAAACATCAACCGAGGCCTTTAACATGTATGGGCTATGATGCTTATCTACGTATCCAATACAATGTAAGTATAAGTAAATATGTCGTCTCAATGTTTGAGATATAATATAATCACGATCTTGCTAAACCAAGAGTTGTTTAATTATTATGTTCTTACCACCACATGAATGAAGATGGCGAAGCACAAGTGCAATCCCTGTACTGCATTGGGGTTAGAAGCAAAAATATCATGGATTTTGTTTGTACACCAAGCTGGATCGTATGACAACAGGGGTTTCTCCCATAAGGACTTATACAACAACTTGAGTCAAGCACGATGCCAATCTGCAATAGATGGTGATGTTGAGTCAGTGTTGGCTTATCTGTGTGCAAAAAGAAGAACAGTGATCCATCATTCTACTACTGCTACGTTGTTAATCATGAAATCCAGATGGCTCAACTATTATGGAGTTATTCAAATAGTCAATCGGATTATGGATACTTTGGAGATGTTATTGCTTTCGACATTACATACCAAACCAATGTATATGCGAAACCCTTTGTCATACTGGTAAGGGTAAATCACCATTACTAGACAACAATTTTTGCATGTGTATTATTAGCTAACGAGCTGGCTGAAACATACATATGGGTTCTGGAGATGCTATTGATAACTATGAATAAAAACACCCCAGAGCAATAGTGATAGATGGTGACAAAGCGATGAGAAAGGCAATAGAAGTTGTCTTACCAATCTAACGTCACCGATTGTGCAACTAGAATTTACAGCATAATTCTATGTCAAACGTCTGGCCGCCCGACTTCCTCCAAGACTTCAAGTGGGTGCATGGCACTGAATAGAATCCATGATCAATTTGAAAAGGACTAATTAGTAATGGTTGAGAAATATGATCTACAGTCAAACAAATGGGTGCATGACACCTACGGTTTGAAGCATCGATGGGCCAAAACATATCTACGGGGTCATTTATTTGTTAGCATAAAGAGCACACAACGTTACGAAGGTATGGATTCTTTTTTCAATGTGTTTCTTAAGCGGCGATTGCGGTTGAATGAGTTTGTTAGTAGTTATGATCGCGCACTGGTTAAGATTCATAATAACGAGGTAAGGATAGATCTTGAAATAATGAATAAAGCACTTGTTTTGGTCACTTCCTTAATGTCGCTTGAGAAGTATGCCTGTAAAGTCTTCATGCGTACTATATTCAACAAGGTCTGCCAGCAGATTCAAAATGAGGGAAAGTATTTTGTAGTGCAAAGAATAGAACGCAGTGACTCAAAAAGTTATTATCTAGGCATCTATTCAAGGTCAGAGAAGAGGTGGTATGTTGTACCGTACGGGGCAGATAAATCTTCATATATACATGCTTGAAAGTTGAGGATACCATGCACCTACATAATATCTGTCATGAAGGTCGTACATCTAAAGACAATCCCCGGAATGGATTACTTACAGCGGTGGACAATGGGGGAAAAATTGAATTGCCTTCCAGAGTCGAGCACTATTTTGGGTGCAATTTCACAGAAGACAAGACATGGTTTTCTAGGTGGCTTATGCTCGAAATTGTGTTACTATGCATCGCAAAGTTGCAAAGCAACTTAGGTTGCTCGTTCCAAGATTTTATTTTCAACTAAAGATGCTAAATCGGCTTAGGACAAATAACTACAACTACCATCCACTTGTGTATAAGGTTCAGCACCCACTTCGGTGTACAAGATCAAGATATTGCGGTGATGAAAAGTGTACCACACGTTGGAAAGAGTTAAACAGGAAAATCAAAATCACGCCGTTGTGGATATTGTTGGTAAATTTCTTAACTTCTCTATTTACGTGTGCCTATGTTTCTTTATTATTCGTACATCTACAATTACCTGATATTGTACGTTTTATAGGATGGAAGGTTACACGAGGCCAAAATGTCCGAAGCTTTACCTGGGAAATCAAGGAGTGAAAGGGTTGAATATAGATCTCAACATCACTCCTTAAAGAAGAGATGATGATTTAGTTAACGTGGTAAGTCCGAAACATACCAATGTTGGTGTAGAAATTCCCCCAGACCTGTGTGGGGATGGTACGACGACGAATCATGTCGATAATGACTTGGATTTGCTGCATGAGTTTAATAGTCCCAATGATCCTCCATTCGATTACTTTTAATAAATTTTAATTAAGACTAGGACAATATATGTAGTCTACTGCTTCATTCCACCAGTAGGACATTTTGTACTCGACACCCTCATATTGTTTAAAAATTCTAAGTTAAATTTCTTGTCATGTTTGGTGCCACCAGACCTTAACCCTCTCTAAGTCATACTGGTGGTCTTGTAGTGTACCTATAGAGCTCACTACTGGTGGCATGAGAGCACCTGCAGTTCTCTGAAGGTAGGACACTTTGGCATATAGATTGAAAATAAAATACCTAAACTTAATCACATCCGATACACATTGAAAAATTAGAAGTTCATGAATATAGAGTAAGAGGCAAAGAAAAATTAACACACTAACTGTAATAATTTACAAGTCACATAGAGAACAAAATTTAATTTTGTTCTCCCCCAAATAGGATAATTATTAATCCATGATTCAAATTTTCTATTCCCCAAAAAACGAAGATCAACCCACATCATAATTCATAATAAGAAAACACTCTAATTTTATCAGCCCATTTTGAAACACCTGATGACATAACGAAATCACTATACAATTTTAGTAGCATCGCAAGCTTGTTCCAGTACGCAAGGAGGCTAAACGAAAAAGACCAGTATGCCCGCTATTAAATTGCAATCACGAAGAACAAACCTACAAAATGAAAAATAAAATTAGAAGATCCATCAATGAATCAGTACAAGAAATGAGCAGTACCACCTAGAACCAAACCAACAGGTGATCTCGAAAACATTACAATCAACGTAATGAATAGTAAGTTAAAACAATGTTATTATTGGTGGCCGCTATTTAAGCATTGCCACTTTCACCGCAAGCGTACGGATCAAGTTTTAGTATAATGGACCTTTTGGTCGGGTATCGTATCCACAGGGATTGGTTGAGATTACTATCGACTACCCTGATTATCATAACCTAATTTTATCTAGGCGATAAAAATGGAATATAATTTAATACTAACACTAAAATACTAATTTAACTATACTAATATTAATATTGAGATAGTTTTGAGAGAATAGATTGTCTAGGGATTAGTTCATTTACGAATACGTGTTCAATCTCGTTTTAGTTTATGTTAACGACGTTTGACTTAACCGACAATCTCGGATCGTAAACTCCCTCGCCACCTCTCCCGAGTGTAAGACGAGGGAATACGCGACTTCGTGTCAATGAAGAAATCCCCCTCAACTTCTTAACGACCCTAGGTCGCGTAAGTCTCGCCCCAACGTCATTGATTGCGCACAATCCAACTCCCTCCCAGGTTATTGGATCGTCGCGTTGTGTTTACCTTATCGACAATCTCAGTTTTAAAACTCCCCCACCACCTCTCCCAAGTGTAAGACGGGGGAATACGTGACTTCGTGTCAACGCCAAAGTCTCCCTCAACATCTTAACGACTCTATGTCACGTGAGTCTCACCCCAACGTCATCGATTGTCCATAATCCAACTCCCTCACGGGTTATTGGATAGTGGCGTTTGTTTATTCTAGTACGAATCTAGGATTTTTCAAACCCGGTATTCTCATAACATCATTCTAAGTATGATAAACAAACAATACGGCATACACAATCAAAATAACGAAGAACATCCACAAATGAAACACAAACTCAACTAAACAACGTATTCATAAATTTATTAATAATCCCTAAACAACCTATGTTTAGCCAATGGCCAAAACCATGTATACAATGTAAAATGGAGTAAGCATGCTCAACAACTACCAAAATAAAGAAAACAAAGAAAAAAAGCGAACGACTTAGCCGATATCGGAAGATTTGGCACTAAAACCGTTCAATGCTCACTTCCTCCTTTATCTTCCACCTCGGGTTGAGAGCTCTCCCTCAAAAATCTCTCAAACTCACTCTAAAATATAGCCTAAGGGGTTGGGGGCTGATTCCACCAGAAGAGAAAAGAAGAAGAAGGGTTTAAATAGGCAACAAAATATCTAATAAATATCTAAATTGTGCAGAGTTGACCGCCTAGGCGGTGGGTATGTCGGTTTAATGTTCGTCGCGGTAGTAGTGAAGGCGGTGGATTTCAGGGACATTCTGTAGTTTCATTGCCTAGGCGGTGAGTTTACAGCATCAATAACCCTTTTCTGGTCTAGACACCGCAACTGTGGGCTTCTTTCAAAATATTGTCTCCTTGCTTGTTTTTTCACCGTTCTTCGACCGTTTTTTGTCCGAATTGATCGTTTGCGCTCCGATTTCATACCTTTTCACCCATACACCTGTTTTAATACAAAAAGAATAAAAACATATTAAAATGTATTAAAAACATACTAAACATGCTCGAAAACTAACAATTTCGTTTTGAAAATAGATAGGTAATTTACATCTATCAAATACCCCTAAACTCCGAATTTTGCTAGTCCTTGAGAAAAACACCCACACAATACGAGAAAATATAAAAACTAATTACGAAATTGAAAACTAAAAACGAAAAACACTAAAAACAAAAATGTGTAAATTTTGACTATCATCTACCGGCCGAAAGATTTTCCCTCATCGGCCCCCAATCCTATCAAGTTCAAGTATAAATCATACCATGTGGTGTTCTAGAATTTCAACATTCAAAAATAGTAAGCGCCATTCTAGATCTTGTTTAATTGTGTATGTGATTAAACTCAAATATACAACTATCCATTAATTAGATGGGATTATCTCTTAATATAGTTCATCACTAAAACCTTTAAGGTATAGGGAATCCATACGCCTGACTTGGGATCTATTCTCCACTAATGTAGGTTCGAAGGTTCATAAAGATCAATAGGGCTTGGATTGGTTTTGGGAAAATGGCCAAGGGTAAATTTGAATAGAAAATGGGTTAACATCGATAACTTAATGTTACCTAAGGCACATCGCTTGACACTCTCACACTCGAACCCCCATAGATAACTTTGAAACAAGCCTGAACAATACAATTAAGAATGTCATACTCACTTGTCATGTCAAAAAGAAATGTAATTTTTTTTTTCACATAACACACCCCTAAACTCGTTCGAATATTTAAATTTTAGGAGTGTGCAAAAAGGATTAAGTAATACACCCCCAAACTCATTCGAATTTCTACAATTTTTGGAGTGTGCCAAAATATGAATGACATACGACAAGCGAGTACTCAAATACCGAACCAATTTAGAAGTTCGCCCTAAACCCAACTACTCACATCAAGTAGCATAATGAATGCTAACTTGATTCACTCAAATTGTGCCTTCGGTTCAGTGATATAGGTTTGAAAAAAGTTTAATCGGCTAGGGTATTTGATAAATGTTCAACAATTGAATTGGCATTTTGGCTTCGACAAGGTAATAAGGGATAATAATATTGCATGGTAAGCTTCAAAAGGCTCAAGCGATCAAATGAATGCCTAAATCATATCTCCTAAACCATCTCGCCTAGGATTTCGCCTCAAATTTCCCCCAAATCAAGTTCTAGAATCCCAATTTTCATGAAATTGATTGATAAATAATCGGTTTCAAGTCAATTAGATAGTGCTATATTAGGGCTGGCAAAACAGGTAACAAGTCGTGTAGTAAGTCATTACACGATAACACGAAACACGATAAGACCTAAACACGAACACGACACGATAAGCTTATCGTGTCAGACTACCAAAACATGAACACGAAGCGAAAATTATCGTGTCGACACGACACGACACGATAATTTTTCGTGTCACACGATGACACGAAACCTATCAGATAAACACGACATGATAAGACCTGATAGGTTTTCATTATACATTAACCTACCCATTACACGTTAACCCATTACACGTTAATGACATGTTAACCTGTTAATTTAACACAATCTTAACAAATTATTACAAAAGCAAAAAAAAAACTAGTTCAACCAAAACAGACCAAACCAAAAAACAAATCCATCATTACATTTACAATGTCACACACAAAAAAAAAAAGAAAATACCAACACAAACATCATTCTCATACCACCAAATATGGAATATCTTAAATTAATTGTCAATAGATCCATAATAAACATAACAAACTAGTGACTTTCCAATTGTCAAATACCTTAGTCCTGTACAACAACAAGAAAAAATATTTGAGAAAGACAATTTATAATATCAATATTCAACAATTAATGAATTTTTTTATAAGTAACAAAATGCAAGAAAAAAAATCAATAAACCTGCATAATGTTTGAGCATTGAGTCAAAAGAATGTTTGAGTATTGAGTCGAATGCGACGTTACCGACGTATCTTCTTTGTTGATATCTAAATTCAAAACATCTTCAGTAAGTTCGTCCAATCGAACTTTTGCAGTTTCTGCATTTAAATTTTTGTGAAAAAAAACATTACTAATAAAATTATAATTGTAAGACAAATATAAACTCAAATTAAATATAATCTCCAAAAAAAGAAAAGATTACCCATAGCCCCAAATAACTAATCTTTTGTGCAAAGTAAAGCTTCAATGGTTTCAAGCTTGAGTAAACTTCGATATTGATCAATTACTCTCCCACTTATACTAAATGCAGATTCAGAAGCAACAGTAGACACAGGTATGCTCAACACATCACGGGCCATGGAAGAAAGTTCTGGATAACGAAATTGATTCGCTTTCCAAAATTTCAAAATATCCAATTTCGAATTAATATCTATTCTCCGTTCATACAAGTATAATTCCAATTCAGTTTTTCGTGCACCCAAACCAAATTCACCACTTTCAAAAGAATCGAACTCCTATAATTAAAAATATTTAGAAAAAATTTCAACGTAAATTAAGATATCAATAAAAATTAAAAATATTTAGAAAAAATACAAATTAATAACTTACCCTCAATACATCTCGATTTTCCTTACTAAGAAGATTTTTATTGAGGTCGCTTTGGTCACTACACTTGTCGGGACAAGATGATGCGGCTGAAGACTTAGAAGATTTCATATATTCATTAAAAAGCAAATTCAAATTATCTCGAACACGCAAGAACTCAACTGAACCACTCCCATATAGTTTTCAGTAGCTAAAATCAACAAATTGAATCTTATACTGATGATCCAAGATCACAGTAATAGCCAATATCATACTAAACTCCGACCAATATTTCTCAAATTTCTCAAGCATTTTAATATCCATATTCACCATATATTCATCATCGGAATTTCTGTATTCTCTAAAAGTCAAATAGGTCATGAAAACCGAAGGAAAATACAAATTGGCAGTAGGGTACTTAGTTCCAGAAAATTGACAAGTTATATCATAAAACAAGGTCAAGAACTTCTTAATTTTTTCTCCTTTCTCCCAATCACAAGCAGAAGGATTATGCTTATAATTAGAGTCACTTAATTCCAAATGACAAAATGCACTACGAAAATATAATGCACTTTCAAGCATTAGGTAAGTTGAATTCCATCGAATAGGAACATCTTGTTGTAAACCTTTCTTAGCATTTAAGGACAAGAAATTCACACATTCTAAGAACTTATGCTTTCTTACCTGTGACCCTTTAAAATATTTCACACTCTCACGAATCTTCTCAATGCATGAACTTATTTCTTTTAAACCATCTTGCACTACCAAGTTGAGAATGTGGGCACAACACCTTAAATGAAAAAAATACACCCTTCCACAAAAGATTGTTTCCCAAATTCAATTGACTTGTCAACATTCTCACAAACGCATCATTACACGATGCATTATCCAAAGTCAAAGAAAACAGTTTATTATCTATTCCCCAATCATATAACAAAGCATAAGCTTTCTTGCTCATAGAAACACCATTATATGGAGATGGCATGCAACAAAAACTTACTACCCTTTTATGTAAAATCCAATCACTATCAATAAAATGCCCTGTGACACATACATAGCCATCAGTAGTGAGAGATGACCACATATCAGAGGTTAAACAAACTCTACCAGGGCATTTTTCAAATATGTAGTTTACTTTTACCTTCTCTTTCTTATGCATTTTGAAAAGATCAGCCTTAGCAGTATTCCTAGAGATATGAACCACATCCTCATTCAAATACAATAATAAATCTCGTATGCCCTTGTACTCAATAAACGATAATGGTAAATTATGCATGACAATAGCGGCAATCAACAACTCACGAAATTTTTCTTGATCAATTTTTCGACTTCTAGTTGATAGTGAGCTTTGACTATGATCTAATATCATTTGTCCTACATCTTGTGAATTGATTCCAGGACAAGATTTAATATGACGGTTCATGTTACCGGTACCATACCGTCTATAACTGACCATTATTTTTCCACATTTTTTACACTTACATAATTGTTTACTATCTTGATTCTTCTCATTGATTGTCACAAGGAATCTCCAAACTGGACTTCTTTTTACTCTCTTTCGTTTTCCGACTGTATTGTTTTGACATCATCCTCCACCTGTTGCGACTCATCATCATTTTCAGTTTCCACCGTTATTGGTAAATCATTTGAATGTATGGTATCCATCTACATGTAATTACAAAACATAATTAGAAACACTACGGATTTGTGGAGAAAATATCACCAATGCAGATTTCACTCACCAATTCAAAGAAATTTCAGATCAATCACAAATGAGAATACGGATATGTGAAGAAAATATAAAGCACAAACACAAATAAGAATACTTAGAAGTACTTTACAAAATAAAAACCCTGATTTCACTCCCTCACTTACCAGAAAATTCGAGAACGGAGACTGAGATTCGAAAGACAAACTGTAGAACTGAGAAATTTGAGAACAATCACAAAAATAACATATTTTCAAAATAAAAACCATGATTTCACTCACAGTAACAGAAGATAGAACGGCAGTTGAGATTCTGCTCAAATGCTAAGATTCTGCTCAAATTCAAACGATGTTCAGCTCAAATGCTGAGATTCTGCTCAAATTATAACAAATATCTACCAAAAAAATAATAAAATGTGACTTCAAGTCTACCTGGAATCGAACAAACGAGCAGCGACGGTCGTCATCTTGTAGAGCAGCGACAGTCATCGTGAGAACAAAGTGGAGTAGCGGCGGCCTTCCCTCCTCGTTGTCGTCTTGTGGCGAAGGGAGAAAGAACAGAGTGAGCACCGAGCAAGTGACCAGCCACGAAAACGAATATCAAATGGGTTAGGGTTTGATCTCGATTCCTAACCCTTCAGATCTACCAAAAAAATTGAAATGTGACTTCAAAATCTCAGATCTACCTGGAATCGAATGAACGAGCAGCGGCGGTCATCGTCTTGTGACTTTTGTGGGGCAACAACAGTCGTCGTCGTCTTGTGGAGCAGCGACGGTCGTCGTGAGAATGAAGTGGAGCACAGCGGTCCTCCATCGTCGGTGTCTTGTGGCGAAGGGAGAAAGAACAAAGTGAGGTCAGTCAGTGAGCAGCGACGAAATGAATATCAAATAGGTTAGTGTTTGAAAAATCTGATTATATATATTAAGTACTAATTTATAATATTTGATAATTTGGGGGGTGTAAAAATAATTTATTAAATTAACGGATAACCTATTGGGTCACAGGTTATCATGTAACCTGAATACACGAAATTCTTATCGTGTCTTATCGTGTAACCTATTGGGTTATCAGGTCAATCTGATAACCTGCACTATTTCTTATCAAGTTTCGGGTTTGACACGATAACGACCTGATGCTTGATAAGAAAAACCTAGACCTGCTAATTTCGTGTGGGTCTCGTGTCGTGTCATCGTGTAAATACTTGTTTTGCCAGCCCTATGCTACATTGAGTTTACATGCTCATGCATTTAAGATCTACAATAACTTTTACTAAGACGATACATCAAGTACACAGAACACACATGAATGAGCTTTACGCTCAACCTCAATAAACAATCAGGGGACAGACTCATCATCGGGTAAAGGCCCAGATGACGTCAAAACTCATCACAAAACAACCTCTAAACTAAACAAACTAATCCTAAAAAAATCATGCACACGATAAAAATAGTGAAACTTAACTAATAACATAAATACCTACTAAAACATACTATACATCACCACCAACTTAACACAGGCATTGCCCAAAACGATCCGTCAGTGATCCCAATGACAGTATATAGCATGATATTGAAAATGGAGGTTTCGAACACATACTTGGGAGGCGAGAAGATCTCGCCTCCGTTTCAAGTCGACGGAGATGGATTTAATTTATTATTTTCCTTGGGTTGCCTCCCAAGAAGCGCGTAATTTAATGTCCTCGGCCCAATACTTGCCCTCAAGATTGGCGAGATTTTGTAATGCAAGAAACTCAAGAGTACCTATCAATCTAACATATTCAAGCATCCTGCAGGAAAACAAAAACAAAACTACAAAACAAAAATTATAAACACTAAAAAATGCCTAAATTAAAATCAAATTATTTACTCACAATATCAACGGTAACTCAATCCAATCCCCGGCAATGGCGCCAAAAACTTGGTGGCCGCAATTTAAGTGTTGTCACTTTCATCGCAAGCATACGAATCAAGTTTTAATATAATGGACCTTTCGTTCGGGTATCGTATCCATAGGGATTGGTTGAGATTACTATAACTACCCAGATTATCATAACCTAATTTTATCTAGGTGATAAAAATGGAATATAATTTAATACTAATACTAAAATACTAATTTAACTATACTAATATTAATATTGAGATAGTTTTGAGAGAATAGATTGTCTAGGGATTAGTTTCGTTTACGAATACGTGTTCAATCTCATTTAGTTTATGTTAATGGCGTTCGACTTATCTGACAATCTTGGTTCGTAAACTCCCTCGCCACCTCTCTCGTGTGTAAGACGAGGGAATACGCGACTTCGTGTCAACGAAGAAGTCTCCTTCAACTTCTTAACGACCCTAGGTCGTATGAGTCGCACCCCAACGTCATTGATTGCACACAATCCAACTTTCTCACGGGTTATTGGATCGTCACGTTGTGTTTATCTTATCGACAATCTCAGTTCTAAAACTCTCCCGTCACCTCTCTCAAGTGTAAGACGGGAGAATATGTGACTTCGTGTTAATTCCGAAGTGCCCCTCAACGTCTTAACGACTCTAGGTCATGTGAGTCTCGCCCCAACGTCATCGATTGTCCACAATCCAACTCCCTCTCGGGTTATTGGATCGTGGTGTTCGTTTATTCTAGTCCGAATCCAGGATTTGTTAAACCTCGTATTCTCATTACATCATTTTAAGCATGATAAACAAACAATACGGCATACACAATCAAAATAACGAAGAACATCCGCAAACGAAACACAAACTCAACTAAACAATGTATTCATAAATTTATTAATAATCCCTAAACAACATATGTTTAGCCAATGACCATAACCATGTATACAATGTAAAATAGCGTAAACATGTTCAACAACTACCAAAATAAAGAAAAGAAAGAAAAGAAACGAACGACTTAGCCGATATCCACAGATTTGGCGCTAAAACCGTTCTTCACTCGCTTCATCCTTCATCTTCCACTTCTGGTTGAGAGCTCTCCCTCAAAAAGCTCTCAAACTCACCCTAAAATATAGCCTAAGGGGTTAGGGGGTGATTCCACCGGAAGAGAGGAGGAGATGAAGGGATTAAATAGAAAACAAAATATATAATAAATATCTAAATTGTACAGAGCTGACCGCCTAGGCGGTGGGTATGTCGGTTTAATGTTCGCCGCGGCTGTGGATTTCAGGGACATTCTATAGTTTCACTGCCTAGGCGGTAAGTTTACAACATCAATAGCCCTTCTCTATATTTTCACCGCCATGGTGGTGGTCTGGATGCCGCAGCGGTAGGCTTCTTTCAAAATATTGCCTCCTTGCTTATTTTTCCACCGTTCTCTAACCATTTTTGGTCCAAATTGATCTTTTATGCTCCGATTTCATTCTTTTTCACCCATACACCTGTTTTAATACAAAAAGAATAAAAACATATTAAAACGTATTAAAAACATACTAAACATACTCGAATACTAACAATTTCGGTTTGGAAATAAATAAGTAATTTACACCTATCAATTATCCCCAGAAGCAATATGACAAGATCAGATATTGTAGCCATAAACATGAACCATGAGATTGTATGCAAATTACACAACACAATATGTAAGGACCAGGAAGCACGGGCACGCGACACGAACACAGCGACACGAAAAATTTCCAAAACCCTAACACGGACACGACTTTGACATGTCAATAAATAAATATATAATTTTATATATAAGTCTAATTTATGAAATACATATTGCCATTAAGTAAATTCATTCAACAAAAACAATTAAGGCTTAAGCTAAAATACTCTTATAAATAAATGCAAAAAAAATAAGACTTTTTATTATTATCTTCATGTCCTTCATCGGTGATTAAGACGTTCTAAAAATCCCGTTCATCAAGGGATAAATTGGAAACCGAAAGAAGACTAGTAGGATCCATTTATCCTTAAATATATAATTATATATCAAATTTAGAAATTTAGTAATAGAAAAAAAAATCAATTAAATAATAATTGAAAATGTCAGAGTAGGGAATTACAGTTCAACCCTATCCTATGAATTGGTGACAAAAACCATCATACTTTCAAGCCTATAACTTTTGGTTTTATAGGTTGGGGCATGAACTGGACTACCAAATAGTAAAGAACTTACATGGAGTTCAGATTCAGCAAAACAGTAGACTAAACTGGGTTCATGTTCCAGATTAAACCGAATTCTAGCTTATAACTTTTGGTTTCTTGTTTTAGAATAAATATAATTAGCTATCTTAATAGATTTCAGCAAAATAGTAGACGAAACAGAAGAAATTAAGAATTGAAAAATCATTTATTGAGCTTAATTTGTGAGGAGAACAACATGAAAAAAAGACAACCATATAGCTCAATCGCCAACTTAGGGAGAATTTATGCATCCACAACACACATACTCCACCTTCAAAAGAAACACTAGCTTTTCTACCAAATCACAATGTTCAATAGCTACATATAGGTTGGAGAAAAAGAACATAAATAAATCCCAATTAGTAGAATCTCAAATAAATTTTATTAAATAACACTTAGTGAGAAAACAAAACACGACCCTAAACAGTTATAGAAGTATGAGTTGTCGCCATTAATCCTCCGTCGCACTGTCAGACGTACAACTTTCAACATCTAGCACTAAAGCGATAAGATTTTCAATGTCCCCTATTTTTTTTTATCAATGTGAGAAATTTTGTACGAAAGTTGTTCTAGCATTCGTGTAAATCCATCCTCGATCATCCTTTCCAATTTTGCCACCCGATAGGCTAAATCACCATTACCACGTCATGTGCGACGAGTTTTAGTTTCAGGTCGTAGGGGACGGGGTGTGAAACATACCTTATCCACCTCTCTCGGATCAGGCTATGTCCTATCATCTATTCTGTCCACGTCTTTGTCTTCAATTTTCATCATCCTCAACGTCCTTTCATCAATGCAACTCGTAGGAGAATACTTCTCTCCCTCTAAAGACAAACCAAAATATTTAAATATTTTTGTCAATAATCTTGGGAATGATAGGATGAATGCCTTCCCTTCATCGCTAATAGCTTTGGCCATTTGTTTCAAGATCAAGTAAGGGACTAAAAACCTAGTACAACATATAAAATCATACAACTCCACTTTCAAATGAACTTGTTAATTTCCTATACATATTGGTGAATGAGGCGTACGTGCAGTCTAAGCTTGGTTGAAATTAGACAACCACCTTCAAATGAACTTGTTGTTAATTCCCTATACATGTCTTCGATGTCGTCATGTAGGGCACCGTGCAAATCTAATTCAGAGTAAAAATAGTACTTCCTAGGTTCATTGGATCCACAAGATTTCACTCAAAATGGCATAATTCAAACGAATTACCTTCCCTAGAACAAACAACGTAATGAAAATATCTTTTACATTTACATGTTCAATCACTTTCATATTTCTATAAAATACACGAATAGTCATTTCGTAAACAACATACGGGAATTTACTTAAAGTCGTAATGCCTTGGCCTTCCAAAATAACTGAACAATAGACTTTTAAAGGGACCCTTTTCAAATTTTAGGTCTCTTTCATTTTTCAAGGGTCGTGAAGTAAATTTACGAACATACGGTTGCTTGGGAGCTTTATTTTTGAAGAACTTACCATTCCCCTTCGTCGTGACCATCTTGTTCAACCCTCTTCCATGAAAGTTGTCTCCTAAAGTAAATGATTGAACCTCATACTCCTTACCACACGAAGTCGTCGCACCATCTACCACATTGGGTTCATTTTGGGAGAACTTTCCATCCTCTTTGTGTGAGACCCTCTTCTTCAAACTTTTTAGAAGGAAGTTGTCTCTTAGGTTAGACGATTGAACCTTACCCTTCTTATCACACGTAGTTGTTGTACCATCAACCAAGTCGGCTTTATTTTGGGAGAACATACCATCCCCTTTTATCACGACCTTCTTATTTGGCTTTCTTCGATGAAATTTGTCTCCTAGGGTAGACGATTGAACCTTACCATATTTACCATACTTATCATTCGCACCATCCACCAGGCTAGCTGATGCACCATCCTTCATTCTAATAGGCGTCGTCACTTGCGAAGCATTCCCATTTGCAGATCCATTGATTGAATAGTTTACCTTGTGTTTCTTCGTTGATCTAGCATGTGTAGTAGGAGCCATTAACTTAGGTTTGGAAATTTGGTTTGAAGAGGAGATGAATGAAACCATAGGTTGAGATGAGAAACTAAAAAATGATTGTATGGGTTTAGATCTAAGAAGCTTGGTGAAGAACATTGAACGTTTATTGCATTAGGGGTCAATTAATTACATTAACCACCCTAATAGAGTGATTTCATCTATATATTTTCAAGTCGATTTTGGTAGTTTTCAACTGTTCTTGTAATGTTTTAATTCATTTTTATGTAAATCAGGTGTTAGGGATGAAAACAATTGAAAATCAAGCTAATCAGTAGGACGTCGGTAAAGAAACGTTGAAAAAATAGCTAAAAATACCAAAGTGTAGCCTTTTTGCTGCAGCGCCAGCAACACAGGGCCACTAGACCTTGCTCGCTACAACAAGCAAAGGTCAGTGGACCTTCTAACTAGAATTTGCTACAGTGAGCTCTTGCTCACTGCAAAGATAAACGGTCAATGGCTTTTCTTTTGGCTTTTCGCTACAGCGACCAAACAATAGCTGACAACGCGTTTTCTTGATATTTTTTAGGATATTTTGATCTCTACTTGTATCCACTTATTTCCTACCTTACCAAGAGAGTCTTAGAACGTTCCTTAGTGCCCTAGATCAGACCAAAGAGGAGAAGAACACATTTAGAGAAGAGGAAATGATCTTGGAGCAATTTTTGTGGAAGTGGAAACACCCACTTTACAGATTTACCATTCCTTTTTTGTTTCTATCTTTGTTTCTAAACTTTGTTGGTTGAATGATGATGTTATTATCATGTCTTATTGAATATTCAGTTATGATCCTGAGTAGCTAAGTTTTTATTATCTAGGGATTGATTAGTTCATGAATATACATGTTTGAGTGAATCTATGTTTTGTTAATGGTTGTTCATCCATATTCGTTTGTGTTTACTATTTTATTACATCCATAGTATTCTTTGTATGATGTTGTGGTTAGTTTTAGAATACGGGATTTGACACTCGGGAGAGGTAACCCCGAATTCGGACTAGGGTTAAAACACAACACGACGTTCTAATATTTCAGAAGATTATTAGAACATGTGCAATCCGTGAGGTTGGGGCAAGACTCATATAATCATTTAGACGCTAGATAGGGATATCGGTGTTGACACGATTGCATATTGATAGGTGAAATTTGTTTATATATTCTCAAGCCAATTTTGGTAGTTTTCGAGTGATATTATAGTGTTTTAATATGTGTTAATACGTTTTTATTTGTTTTGTTATAAATTAGGTGTTTGGGACGAAAAGTGATGAAAACGGTCGATAAATGAGAAATTCAGTAGAACGTCGGTGGAAGAACAATGGAAAACAATAAAACGGGCACGTGCAAAAATGTAGGCTCATCGTTGTAGTGGTGAAACCACCGCTACAACGATCAATCCAACAGAAATCTTCTGCTTGACCACCGTTGCAGCGGTGAACCTCACCGCTACAGTGGTAATTCTAATCGCTGCAGTGGTCATCCGTTAGTGACCCTACTGACTTCCCACCACTGTAGTGGTGATTCCCACCGCTGCAGTGGTCCGACACCAAATATTTTTGATATTTTGAGATATTTTCTTGATATTTTTGATCCCTTAAGATCCTCCTTTCTTCCCAACACATAGAAAACGTTTTTGGGAAGGTTTTGAGAGCTCCAAACCATATCAACCAAGAGAAGATCACAAAGCCAAGAAGAGAAAATGATCTCGGAGCGATTTTAGCGTCGATTCTTCAGATAATGGCTAGTATCCTTGTTTCTCTCTTTATTTCTTAGTTTTTGTTGATAGTTTTGTTTATGTTTAGCTTGTGTATTGTTGAATATAGGACTATAGCCATGTGTAGCTAAACATATATTGTTTAGGACTTGATGTACTTCATGAAAACGTGTTTTGAATAAATTGATATTTTGTTAACGGTTGTTCAATTGTATTCGATTGTGTTTACCATTCTTCTACTATTATATACTTGTATGATATATTGAGAATACGGGGTTTGACACTCAAGAGAGGTAACGCTAGATTCGGACTAGGGTTGAAACACAACGCGACGATCTAATAACCCAGGAGGGTATTAGAAAGTGTGTAATCCATGACCAAGTGTCGTATAGATGCTAGAGAGGGATTTCAACGTTGACGCAAAATCGCATATTCATTCACTTTACACTCGGGAGAGGTAATGAGTGAGCTTTCGATATCTAGATTGTCAGATAGATTTGAATGCCATTAATGTAAACTAGATTGAATCGAACACGATTAAGTGAACGAAGTTAATCCCTAGATAATATATTCCTTTAAACGTCATATTAGTATTATAATATTTTAGTTTAATTAGTTAATTAGTTTAGTATATTATTTTATTAACAAAAATATAAATTGAGTCACCTAGATAAAATCTGGTTATAACAATCGTGGTACTTAGCGACGATATAATCTAATTGGTGGCCGCAATTACGCGTCGCCACTTTCACCGCAAGTGTAAGGTCAAGTTTTAGTATAATGGACCTTTCAGTCAGGGATCGTATCCACAAGGAATGGTTGAGATTATTATCGACTAACGCGATTATCATAACCTAATTTTATCTATGCACTTAAAAATTGAATTTTATTTATACTAATACTAAACTAAAATACTAATTTAATTAACTATACTATAAATACTAATTTTAGATTTTTTAGGGGAGTATATTGTCTTGGGATTAACTTTATTTAATTAAATGCATTTGATTTCGTTTTAGTTAACATTAACGGCGCTCAGCGTATCCAACAATCTCGGTTCGTAAACGCCCCTCCACCTCTCCCGAGTGTAAGACGAGGGAATACGCGACTTCATGTCAATGAATAAGTCCCCCTCAATGTCTTAACGACTCTAGGTCACATGAGTCTCGCCCCAACATCATCGATTGCACACTCTCTAACTCCCTCCTGAGTTATTGGATCATCGCATTGTGTTTACCCTAGTCCGAATCCAGGGTTACCTCTCCCGAGTGTCAAACCACGTATTCTAAATATATCTAAATTATCATATAATCATAGAAACACGACAACACAATCGAAATTATAAGGAACAACCATAAACAAAACACAAATTCAACCAAAACTACATTTTTATAAATAATATGTTAATCCCTATTACAATCTATGTTTAACTCCTGGTCATAACCGGTTACACATTAAAAACCGATCTAAACATGCTCAACAATCTACCAAAGTTAAGAAAATAAAGAGAGAAACGGAAGAACTTAACCGTAGTCCAAAGATTTGGCGCTAAAATCGACCAACGATCGCTTCTCCTTTATTGCAACGTGTTCTTCTCATTCGAAATTGGTTGAGCACGCCTCGAAACACTCTCAAAATCATATAAACCCTAAGGGGTCTCCTATGGCTAGGGTATTGGAGAGGAGAGAGAAGGGGGATTTAAATAGGAAGCAAAATATCTAATAAAATATCTAAACTGTGCAGAGTTGACCGCCGCAGCGGTGAGGTAAGTCGGTTAAATGGTCGCCCAAGCGGTGGATTAAGGACCATCCAGCAATTTCACTGCCGCAGCGGTGGATGTTCAATAAGAATAGCCCAGTCTGCATTTTCACTACTGCGGCGATGGTCTGGACGCCAAGGCGGTGGGCTTCTTTTCAGAATCTTGCCTCCTTGCTTGTTTTTTTCACCATTCTCCGATCGTTTTTTGTCCGAATTGATCGTTTGCGCTCCGATTTCATACTTTTTCACCCATACATCTGTTTTAATAGAAAAAGAATCAAAATATATTAAAACGTAATAAACGTACTTGAAAACTAACAATGTTTGGTTTTAAAATAGATAGGTAATTTACACCTATCACCAATTCCTGCGGATACGACATCCCCTACTCTTCCCACTCTACTAAAACTTGACCCGTACACTTGCGGTGAAAGTAGCGATGTAATATTCTGCTACCACATATTTACTCACTTTACACTCAGGAGAGATAGTGAGGGAGTTTTAGATACCTAAATTATCAGATAGATTGAATGCAGTTAATGTACATTAGACTAAATCAAACATGTATAAGTGAACGAAATTAATCCCTAGGTAATCCATTCTCATAAAATTAATTCCAAGTATTTAGGTTTAATTAGTTTTCAAATAGCAAACACATTTCAAATCTTGAATTGTCTAGATAAAATTGAGTTATGTCAATTGTAGTACTTAACTAATTCTAACGATAAATCCCAGTGGATGACACTCGATCTTCGGATCCACTTTATTAAAACTTGACCTTGTGCACTTGCGAGTAAAATCAGAGCGTAGAATTATCTCAACACACCTATTGCCCTTACTATATGACACATTAATATCTTCTTATTTTATCTACATAAAATAACCTTATAATTTTTGTTATTTTAATTTAAACCCTAAAATTTTATGAATTACGCCCAAATATTTTTAATAAGGTTTGATTTACGAAATTATCTCAATTTATAATGAAATAGATCTTCTTAATTGACACATTACGTCATTGAATTGCAAAACTATCACATGACATATCCCATAATCTAAAAATTTAATTTGTAAATTACTTTTCAATAATAGTGTAATTACTACAATTGTGGGAATTTAGATCTAAGAATATACAATTTTTATTACAGTGCGTTCATGTAATTACATTAAGCATCTATATCATTTACCATAGGTGACATTAATATCTTATAATTTTAGTTCGTTTTTTTTTTTTTTTTTTCGTTTAACCCCAATTATGTTACGAATTACCCCTTAATGTTTATATTAATTCATGATTTAAGAAAATATCTCAATTTAGATTGTAACGGATCACGTTAATTGACAAGTTAAGTAATTCAATTGGATAATTATCAAATGACACATCTAACAATATGAAATCTTTATTTCTAGATTATCTATCCATCATTCAATTACACGATAATTAGTGCAAATAATATGTTTTTGTTCAACAAATGAAGAAATGACCGCAAAATTAGGGTTCAAGGTTATGGATTTAGGGTTAATGGTTCAAGGTTTAGGGTTTCAGAGTTTAAACATATTTCCCAATTAAAGAAATTCATATAATAGGAAATAATTGTTCAATTTATGTTATACTGCTTATTCATCATCTAATTGAATGGTTCAATTTACAAATTACATATTGAATTTTGATGTAGTGAAATTATCCCAATTTATAACGATTGCATAACATTATTTTTTAAAAATTAGCCCCCAATATTGTTATAATAGAAAATATTTATTCGATTTATGTTCTGATTATTTAATCATATAATTCAAAATTTTGATATTTAATTAATTGTTGAATACTGATATAAAGACATAATAAATTTAGTAACAATTGAATAACTTAATTTTTACAAATTAGCCCCTAATATTTCTGCAATCGAGAATATTACATCTATTTTCGTTCTAATAGTTCAATCGTCCAACTGAACACTTCAATTTACAAACGACATATTAAAATTTGATATCAAAATGTAATAACATTTCAATAGCTTAACTTCGCACAATTTAGCCCTTCTTATTTGTATAATACATTATATTGATTTAATTTATATTCTACTTACTTATTTAATCATATAATCATTTAATTACACCATAATTAGTACAAATGTAATCTTTATGTTGAAATTAGGACGCAAGGGTTTATGGTTCAACGTTTTAGGGTTTGGGATTCAGGGTTCAGAGTTTTCACATATTTCCTTATTGAAGAAGTTCATATAATAGGACATACTAATATTCTACTACTTATTTTAATTATACAATGGAACATTTAAATTTAAAATTAATTATTGAATTTGAAAACAAAAACATAATTAATTTAATAAAATTTATATAACTTATTTTTTATTTTTTATTTACACATTGGCCTTTAATATTTATGTAATAGAGAATATTTATTCAATATGTGATCCACTACTTATTTAATCGTCTAATTGAATACTTCAATTTACCAATTACACATTGAATTTTAATCAACAACGCACTAAATTTAATAAGAATTGAATGACTTAATTATTTCGAAATTAGCCCCTAATATTTTTAAAATTGAATTATGTTCTACTTATTCTAATCATACAATTGAATACTTCAATTTACAAGTCAAATTTTCATATCAGGAACATAATCGAACAATTTAATAACAATATAATAACTTCATTTTTCACAAATTAGCCACTAATATTTCAAAATATGTGATAATTAACGTGCAATTTCACAACTCGCAAGTTTGTTCCAAATACATGGCAAATTGGTGTCAAAATATCCAACTTTTATGGAACGAACTTGAATTAGGAAAGAGAAAGTGTAACCCAAGGAATTTTCCAAGTCGCAAGTTTGTTCCAAAGAAGTTGCAGGTTTGCGTCTAAACATACAATTTTTATGAAACAGACCTACAACTAGGAGAGAGAAAGTATAGCGCAAGGCATTTTCTCAAGTTGCACGTTTGTTCTATAAACGTTGCAAGTTGGTGTCCAAAAGATGTAACTTTTAGGGAATAAACTCGTAATTAGGAGAGAGAAAGTGTAGCCCAAGGCATTTTCACAAGTTGCAAGTTCGTTCCACAAAAATTATAAGTTTGGATCTGAACATGCAACATTTATGGAATAAACTTATAACTAGGAAAGAGAAAGTGTAGCCCAAGGCATTCTCCCAACTTGCAAGTTTGGTCAATAAAAGTTGCAAGTTAATCTCCAAACATACAAGTTTTATGGAATGAACTCGTAATTAGGAGAGAGAAAGTGTAGCCCAAGGCATTTTCACAAGTTTCAAATTCGTTCTATGAACGTTGCAAGTTTTGATTCAAACATGCAACTTTTATGGAATGAACTTATAACTAGGAAAGAGAAAGTGTAGCCCAAGCTATTTTTCCAAGTTGCAAGATTGTTCCATAAAAGGTGCAAGTTTGTCTCCCAACATGCAATTTTTATGGAACGAACTCATAACTAGGAGAGAGAAAGTGCAACCCAAGACATTTTTACAAGTTGTAAGTTCGTTCTATAAATGTTGCATGTTTTCATACAAACATGCAACTTTTATGGAATAAAATCGTCACTAGGAGAGAGAAAGTGTAACCCATGGCATTTTCACAAGTTGGAAGTTCGTTCCATAAAAGTTGTAAGTTCTCGTCCAAACATGCAACCTTTATGGAACGAACTCGTAACTATGAGAGAGAAAGTGTAGCCCAAGGCATTTTCGTCAGTTGCACGTGTGTTCCATAAAAGTTGCAAGTTTGGCTTCAAACATACAACTTTTACGGAGCGAACTCATAATTAAGAAAGAAAAACTGTAGCCCAAGGCATTTTCTTAAGTTGCAAGTTTGTTCCATAAAAGTTGCAAGTTTTCATCCAAACATACAATTTTTATGGAACAAACTCGTAACCAGGAGAGAAAAAGTGTAAGCCAAGGCATTTTCCCATGATGTGAGTTTCGTTCCATAAAAGTTGCAAGTTTTCGTCCAAACATGCAACTTTTATGGAACGAACTTGTAACTAGGAGAGAGAAAGTATAGCCCAAGGCTTTTTCCCAAGATGCAAGTTCGCACCATAAATGTTACATGTTCATCTCCAAACATGCAACTTTTTTTAAATGAACTCGCAACTAGGAAAGTGAAAATGTAGCCCAAGGTATTTTCCCAAGTTGCATGTTTGATCCATAAAAGTTGCAAGTTGGTGTCCAAACATGCAACTTTGGTGGAACAAACTCGCAACTAGGAGAGAAAAAATATAATTCAAGGCATTTTTCCAAGTTGCAAGTTTGTTCCATAAACATTGCATGTTCATTTATGAACATGCACTTTTATGGAACGAACTCGCAACTAGGAGAGAGAAAGTGTGCCTAAGACATTTTCCCAAATTGCAATTTTGCTTCATAAAAGTTGCAAGTTGGCATTCAAACATGCAATTTTGATGGAATAAACTTTCAATTAGTAGAGAGAAAGTGTAGCCCAAGGCATTTTTCAAGTTGCAAGTTTGTTCCAAAAAAGTTGCATGTTTGCTTTCAAACATGCAACTTTTATGGAATGAACTTGCTACTTCAATTAAGCTGCAAGTTGCAAGTTGCAAGTTTGTTCCAAATAAGTTGCAAGTTTGTGTGCAAACATGCAACTTCTTATGGCAGAAATTGCAACTCACCTGCTACCTGCTAGTGACTTGCTAGCCCAAAACCACCTTGATTTTTTCAAAAAATGACATGAAAGGTGTAGATGGTGCCACTTGGCTCATGGATGCAACACCTACGATTGAGATTGAATTTTGTAAAGCAATTGTACCCATACAACTATACCACCTAGCTGTATTGAAGAATTTTCCCAAAACATAAAGGTGGAAGGGGCAAACCTTCCCCAAAGTTTGTTGTGCAATGACGTCACCCCTTCGACCATTTTAGCGTGTGTGTTTGGGTCAAATTTGAGAATTACCCCAATTGATTATAGAGTTAATTACATTTTTTTTTTTTTACTTTTGTAGTTACAATGAATTATAATTTTTATCCCTATAGTATTTTCGTTAGCACTTACACACTCTATACTTAAAATTTAAGTGTAACAGATACAAATTTAACAGAATTAAGGATAGTTTCATTATTTTAATTTAGAATGAAGGATAATTTTATCATTTTTCTCCAAATAATTCAATTAGATCTATTTAAAGAAGGGTTTATATCACTTATCTCCCTTGTCATTTTACCCTAAACAGATACCTCCCTTGTCATTTTACAAATATCAGTCAACTCCCTTATTATTTTGGTCAAAGATCACTTAGTTTCTTTATAGGTAAAAATTACTAAAACTTTTATGGGTTTATACCATTTAGCTCTCCTATCATTTTACCCTAAACTAGATACCTCCCTTATCATTTTACAAATATCAATCAACTTCCTTATCATTTTGGTCAAAGACCACTTACCTCCCCTATAAATAAAAAATTAATAAAATTTTTATTATAATGACAATTTTAACCTATTTAAAAATAATTACATAATTATAAACTAAAATACATAAATAACCCTTTAAATATATATATATATATATATATATATATATATATATATATATATATATATATATATATTCTCATGTATTTTTTATAATAATACCCCTATTATTTCATCCCTAAAATCTAACCCTATTACCCTAATGAGTAAAAACAAATTCTCCCAAGCCTCCTCTCCTCTTCCTTCCCATTCTCTCTCCCAACTCTAATCGCCGTCGTCGCTGAAATTTCTCTCTCTTCCTCTCCCTCTCTTTCACTGGCAAATCTGTTCGGCGACCAATCTAGTACATAGATCCGTCTAGCGACCCGTTCGATGAAAAATCTACGAGAGCAAAAGAGGTAGAGGGAGAGAAAGAGAGAAAGGGAGGAGGAATGAGGAGCTCCATAACATTTCTTGATGTTTTTTATGGCATTTCTTGATGTATTGTTTGATGTTCTCGATGGCATTTAATTGTATTTCAAAAGGTGAGGATTCCAATGGATTTCGGTGGCGACAGCGGTGGTGGATGGAGTGGGGTGTAGTGGCAGTTGGAACTTAGTATTGTAAATTGTTTGTGAAATAAGTGTTTGTGAACTGTTAGTTATTGTTGATGCTTAAATGAAATAAGTGGGAGTCTTGATTGTTAGTCATTATTGTAAATACCCCGAAATTTATATTTTTGAAAAAAAATTATATTATCGAGGAGCGTTTAGTGAATTTGTAGGATAAATATATACTTGATAATTTTTGGAGTTAAATGTTAAATTTATATTTTTGAAAATATTATTTTAATATTTTTGGGTTGTTTTGTATGTTATAGAAATTTATGATATAAATAATATTTGATAATATTCGGTGTTTAAATGTTAATTTTAAATTAATTTTTGGGATTATGGTGGTATTTAAAATATACTTTTAAGAGTTTTGGGATATAATTAATATTTTTTAAAGAGGACATTACGTAAATAAATAAATAAAAGGATGAGATTAGTTTTCTTCCTAACGAAGGAAACTAACCACAACCATATCATCTCATGTTATATATAAAAAACGAAAGACAAGGCCCTATAATGCAACATTGCTAATCCTTATAATCTCCTCTTCTTCACTTAATCGACAGTCGAGATCCAATCTCATTTGATAAACAAAATAAATAAATAATAATAATAAATAAATAAATAAAATAAAATACAATAAATTTGTTACACATTAAATGGTGAGGATGATTTCTTCTAACCACAATCAATGGTTAAGATCAATTTTCTCATCAACACCAGTTCTACGGGATTCTACTAACATTACAACCATTCCACCACCACACCAAAAGCAAATATTATACTAACCTTAATACATTCCACTGAAGATATTGTATTCAATAAATCTCATAGCATTCACTATGTCTTTAAATAACAAGCTCCAGTTGATAGCTTTATCACCTCTCTCTCAAATGTTTGCTTACCGTAATCGAGCAGTTTACGGCGACGAACAACGTCGCATAAACCATTGCCAGTGACTAACAAAGTAACAAGAACCATCGACGACCAGCAACATACAGAACACTTTGAAATCACAACGAACGAAAGCTGAACGGCGAGATAGCAATCGACAGCAGCGACGAAAAGAAACGGAATGGCCGAAGAGTGAGTAGTGATTGATGGAAAAGTAATGATCAATGGCGAAGCATCGATCGATGGCAAGATGGAGATAAAATATATTAAGAAACTTATATATATTTATATAACATATTTGAATATAAAGGGTGGAAGGATCAATAGTTAATTATCTATATATGCACATTAAAAAAAAAATTACTAGATTATCTATTTGAGAAGCTTTTGAGCGAGATCAGCGTTGCGGTTCGGATTTTGACTTTGGATTTCAGGTAGGATTTCTAACTCTTCTAATATTTATATTTAATCTATCTATTGGGTGATTTACGTTATTATTGTCGATAAATTGTAGTTGTTACTTTCCATGAGATAAGTATGATTATGTGAAAACTATGTGGAAATCATGCCAATGTGTTTTATTTGTTATATTAATTAAATGCGTGTATTAGAGGGTGTTGATCCTAAGATTTTGATGAACAATTAAAGGTTGATATTTTTGGTGGAACTAACGATTTGATTAAGTGTTTCAGTTTATTAATTCCAAATGATGAAGATATAATGATAAAGATAATGAAGGATTAAGAGGTTGAAGAATTTAAAAAACCTAGGGAAAACAACTTAGGTTAAAATTTCAACTCTTAATATCCCAATTAGGATCACATACGACACAAAAAGGTTTTTAAATGATTTTTATAAATATGTGTGTTTTTAATAGGATTCCAATTAGATAAATTATTTACTCCTATGTGTAATTGAAAAAGAAATATTTATAATTAATTAAAATTAAATATAAGTATTTAGTGGAGCTAACCAAGAAAATAAATTAGTTAAAGAGGTGAAAATGTCAATAAGAATGAATTAAAAGCAATTTTAGAAAAGTGATCTACCATCCATAAGTCGACAGGTAAGTCGACCGGACAAAGAAGAAAAACTCTTTGTATCTCTCGGTTGACAAATAGGTCGACCTGTATTTAAGAATGAACTTTTTGTATTTATAAGTCGACAGAGCGGTCAACCTGTAAAGAGAAATAGAACTCTCTAAATCTCTAAGTCGACAGATAGGTCGACCGGTGGGCACAAAATCTTTGGCTTAGTTACATCCTGAATCGAGCGGTTGACTGCTGATATTGATCGGTTGACTGGTGTGTCTGTTTCAGGATATTATGGAATTCCATATTTCAATCTGAAAGTAGCAGTTACTAGTCATTTTTTTGTTAGGATTCATGAGAGATTTTAAGGATTTAATCTTATTTGAGATATGCTACACATATTATGTTATCCCTATTGATTTGGTTCATTAAGTTTGAATATTTCTCAATTTGGTACATATAATTATTTCTATTCTATTTAATTGTGATTGAGAAATATTTGGGGGACTTAATTGAGAAATTTAAAAGCTATAATTAAGTGAATTGAACCAAAATGAAGTTTTAATGATATAAGGGGTCTAAAAGAGAAATTAAGTGTCATGACAAATGGGAAATAGCCGTTAGAGAGCTGATTTTAATCCCATTTTCTAAGAGAAATCAAATTGAGTTTTTGTGAGAGCTTTTCTAAGAGACATTCTTGAGAATCATTTATTGTTAATCATTGCTATTACCGGATCTAAAATAATATCGCTCTAATTATTTTTTTGGTGGATTCCGGGTAAGATATTTCCAAATTATTTTTCATATAGCATTTCTTAATTAATTTTTGGAATTTGATCTTTAGAAATTGTTTTCTGATTTTTTTTTATTGAAAAATATTTAAAAAAAAAAAAAAACAATTCTTCCTGAATTGAAATTATTGGGTGTATTTAATCAAAGGGTAGCTAGTTTCAGTCTCTTCTTGTAAAGAGATTGAGGTAATAATTCTTCCTGAATTGAATTGTTTTGTGTGGATTTTGTAACGGTTCAATCCTTACCAGGTAAACGAATATTTGGAGTGTTTGTGAGGTTTTGATTTTTTAGCCTTTGTGTTAAAAAGAAATAGGTTATTCTTGAGCCTGTAAAAAGTAGAGGTTATTCCTTAACCTGTGAAAATTAAATTTTTTAAAGGTTTATTCTGAGCCTATAAAAGAATCTTTGTAAGGGTTTAGTTCCTACCTTTAAAGGAATCTTGAGTTTAATGGGTGTGACTCTCCGTGGGGCTCGGAGGATTAGATTAACCAAGAGTAACTTGGTGAACCAGTATAAATTTTTTGGCGTGTCACAATCTTTACTTTATTTATTTTTGTTATTTGGTGTGCACCTAATTGATTTTATAATTTCGTTGTGATATAAAGATAATAATAATTAATTTAGGATTATAATTAATTATTTGAGTTATTAAAGTATTTTTTCTCTAATATTTTTTTAATTACCCAATTCACCCCCCTTTTAGGTATTTCACTGGGCCAACAGAGGGGTTGAAATTCTATTGAGCGTTGGCTCACAACTCCACAATTTTGATTGCAGGGCCGGTGAGAACGAAACGGCGATAAGAATTTTATTCGAATTTGTATCTAATTTGTAATAGTTGCATTTATTATTTACTATTGTAAAAATTGAATCGATAATTATAATTGTTATTAGTATTTTTTTAGGTTTTTCATCCTTTTGCAAAATTATTGAAACTGATAATACATTGTGCATAATAGATCTATTTATTATTGTAATTATTAATACAAATTGAAATAGTAATTATTATTGTATTATAATTTAAGGATAAATTATGGTATCGTGTAATCAGATTATTTACATTAACCATAATTATTAATATATTACGAATAATAATATTTATTACATAGATCACCATGTAAATTATTAATTGTTTTCCATCATAAATAATTATTTTTGTGTTAAATTTCTCCAAGAGAATAAACCACGTGACGGCCCTGGGAAATTGGGTCGTTACAGTTGGTATCCCTAGGAGGTCGGGCCGTTACAGGTAGTATCAAAGCAGAACTAAGAACAATTCTAATATATTTATAAATGGTGAAATATTCAGGGTAGAATTTCCTATAGGAGAAACCTAGTGATGACCTTGGGAAACTAGGTCGTTACAATTGATATCAGAGCTAGGTTTGCGATTACCTTGGGCTTGGGTTATGGTGCCCATTACTCATAATAAGTGAAGTAATACTTAAAAAAAAATGATTTTTGATATACAAATTATGTATCCACAATAACAAATTAAATAATATTTATCAACTTCATTATAAGTCTAAATGAAAAATTACTACTTTATCTCAACTCAAATGCTTAATTGCTAAATATTACTTCGGGTTTAATGTAGAAAAAGAAAGGCATGACTATCAAAAGTGTGATTTAGCTTTAAGCTAAATAAGCATGAAAATTAAGCAGATGACATGGATTTTCTTGGTTTAATTTGAGGAGGATGAAATTGTTGGAGCTTCCACCATGTTGGTGTACGTGGTGCAGGGTTTTTTTTTTTTTTTTTGAATGACTTGTAATATCCAAAGACATAAAAGTACCGTAAACAGAATTACCTTTACAACTTTTAAAAGTATGAGCATATTGCCTATGCAGTTTCTGATATTTTTATTTTTTTGACACTTTGCACCAGTGAAGTTAGAAATAACCATTATTTCACTTTGCTTCCTCGTTATTTATATTTCTGAGTATTTTGTATCGAACTCTTTTGTTATTGAGCTTGAGCTTAGGTTATAGATTCTATACACTTGATGAGTATCATGTTATCCATGGACCATAGAATTTGTCGTTGAATTAAAAGTATCAATTTAAGGGTGTTTACTGTCTTTTATGAAAATCGTTAATCGTATTTTCGTATTAAATTAAAAAAAAAATGTTGCTGAAAATAGACAATTTGACGATGATTAATGGATCAAGTAAATTTTTAAAGGTGAAAAAAAATTTATTTTATTATCTTATTATGTCATAGTTGTCTTCTCGTCAGGAGGGCACGTCTTGCGAGATGTGGATATATGTTGTTACCTGTCAAGTAAGTCCTATAGGGTGAATATATGTTATTACCTGTCAGACAAGTCTTGTAGGGTGGATATATATTGTTACCTGCCAGGCAAGTCCTGCAGGGTAATTGCTCCTACCATTAGAGATATGGAGATATTAAATTGTCCTGGCACTGATAGCCACCTTAGACGACACAGTTATATAAGTTATAGTACTGTCGTAACTCTTGATCATGAGGTGAAATGATTCTATGGTTAGTTGGAAAATATGTGTGCGATACTTTATTATATATCAAAATAATTTGATTGGTTGATTTAAAAACATCATTTTATTGTATGGTAGCAATGGAATTTTATTCCGGCCTAGTGTACGATTATATTATATTATATTTTGAAATGTGGTGTTTGATAAATATACTTGATCCATAATTTTTTTTTATATTATGAGGACAACGTGTGCATTGTCTTCTATGTAAATTGTCAAATTATATTTTTGTACTAAAATGTGAAAAATAGGATTTTTTTTTAAAATGAATTATTTTATAACGTTATGCGGATCAAGTAAATTTTTAAATGTGAAAAATAATTTTTATTATCCAATTATGTCGTAGCTGTCTTCGCGTCAAGAGGGCATGTCATGCGAGATGTGAATCTATGTTGTTACCTGTCAGGCAAGTCCTACATGGTAGATATATGTTGTTACCTGTCAGGCAAGTCTTGTAGGGTGGATATATGTTGTTACATATCAGGCAAGTCTTGCATGGTGGTTACTCATACCATTGGAGATATTAAATGGCCTTGAAACTAATAGTCATCTTAGATGGCACAATTGGACATATATTGTTATAACTCCCAATCGTGAGATAAACGATCACATGGTTGACAAAGAAGTATATTATTTTATTATATACATATTGACCAGTTGATTTAAATTCGGTTGTTATGTTACAATGATATTTTTGTTGGGGTTTGGATACTGCCCAGTATGGTTATATTTTATTGAAAAGTGGATTCTGATAAAAATACTTAATCTATAAAATACTTTTATATTACGAAGACAGTACATCGATAAAAATAATTCAGATAGGCATTGGTCCACTACTAGTGTTAGGTGGAGTTGGAGTGGAGGGTTATTATGAGACTAATGGGAGCCAATTGTTACTTGAAAATGTTAATTTAAATTTTTGAACATTATTGATGTTGTAGAAATGCGATTTGAGGCTTTATGTAATATTTTTTTATAGTTTACGTGAGTATTGAATTCAGTGTTAAACTCGCTATATTACGTGGCTTTAGAGATGTATTTATGTGATTTAAGATGTATTTGATTTTTATACTTTGATACGTATTTAGGTGTTTGAAACGTATTTGTGTGGGTGAGACATATTTATGTATTTCAAGATGTATTTATGGAATTGACACGTATCTATGTGATTCATATGTATTCATGTGTTTCAATACATATTTAGGTGGTAGAGACCTGTTTATGAATTTCGATACGTATTTATGTAATTAGGTTGTATTTATGTCTTTTGATATGTATTTATATGATTTTAATGTATTTAGGTATTTTGAGACGTATTTATATGATTTGGTTGTATTTATGTGTTTTAAAATTTTAATGCGGATATTGGAAATTGATTATTTTTAGTCTCACGAGACAGTCCACAAGGAATTGGTTTATCTACTGTTTACGATACTGGTTGTGAATATGTTGGTTCAAATGTTAGAAGGAAATTGAAAAATATTGATTATGGGATATGGCAGTGGACTTGAAAAGTCATGCCAAGTGAAATAATTAAGGAGGTCGTATACCTGTTGGAATTGAAATTTTCTGTAAGACTATTGTGATATTTTAAAGATATATTATTATTATTATTATTATTATTGTTATTTTATCAGAGTAGCACAGCGGAAGCGTTTAGAAACATAAGATTCTTTGGCGATTAATTATCTGTGCTAGGTGTTACCAACCGAAGTGCACTCTGTCTGTAGGTTGTTAGATATAATATGGACCACTGCGAATGCGGATGTAGCGATATGTGGAATGGATTTTGACGAGATTGAATTATGGATGACTTTCGGTTATGAGACCCTAAATGGAGAACAATTGTTTTAAAATTGAGTGTGACTAACATAACCGGGCGATGCGATTATGAAGTATTATGGTTTTAAACAAAATTTCGAAGACGAAATTTATTTAAGGAGGGTAGATTGTAATACCAAGAAATTTATATTTTTGAAAAAATATTATATTTTCGAGGACCATTTAGTGAATTTATAGTATAAATATATACTTGATAATTTTTGGAGTTAAATGTTAAATTTATATTTTTGAAAATATTATTTTAATATTTTTGAGTTATTTTGTATATTATAGAAATTTATGATATAAATAATATTTGATAATTTTTTGGGATTAATTGTTAATTTTAAATTGATTTTAAAAGTTTTGGGACTATGATGGTATTTAAAATATACTTTTAAGAGTTTTGAGATATAATTAATTATTTTTAAGAGGGACATTACGTAAATAAATAAATAAAAAACTGAGATTAGTTTCCTTCCTAACGAAGGAAACTAACCACAACCATATCATCTCATGTTATGTATAAAATACGGAAGACAATGCCCTATAATGCAGCATTGCTAATCCTTATAATCTCCTCTTTTTTCACTTAATCGACAGTCGAGATCCAATCTCATTTTATAAACAAAATAAATAAATAAATAAAATAAAATACAATAAATTCGTTACACATTAAATGGTGAGGATGATTTTTTCCCACCATAATCAATGGTTAAGATCAATTTTCTCATCAACACCGGTTCTGCTGGATTCCACTAACATTACAACCATTCCACCACAACACCAAAAGTAAATAAGACATTGACCTTAATACATTCTGCCAGAGATATTGTATTCAATAAATCTCATACCATTCACTCTGTCTTTAAATATAACAAGCTCCAGTTGATAGCTTTATCACCCCTCTCTCAAATGTTTGCTTACCGTCATTGAGCAGTCGACGGCGACAAACAACGTCGCATGAACCATTGCCGGCGACTAACAGTGTTGCATGAACCATCGACGAAGAGTGAACATCGATTGATGGAGAAGTAACGATCAACGGCGATGCATCCATTAATGGCAAGATGGAGATAAAATATATTAAAAAAGCTTATCTATATTTATATAGCATATTTGAATATAAAGGATGGAATGATCAACAGTTAATTATCTATATATGCACATTAATTAAAAAAAAAAAAATACTGGATTATCTATTTGAGAAGCTTTTGAGCGAGATCAATATTGTCGTTTGGATTTCGGCTTCAAATTTCAGGTAGGATTTCTAACTCTTCTAATATTTATATTTAATTTATCCATTTGGTGATTTACGTTATTATTGTCGATAAATTATAGTTATTACTTTCCTTAAAATAAATATGATTATGTGAAAATTATGTAGAAAACATACCAATATGTTTTATTTGTTATATTAATTAAATGCACGTATTAGAGGGATTGAAATTCTACTGAGCGTTGACTTACAACCCCACAGTTTTAATTGCAGGGTCGGTGAGAACGAAACGATGACAAGAATTTTATTCGAATTTGTATATAATTTGTAATAGTTGAATTTATTATTTACTATTGTAAAAATTGAATCGATAATTATAATTATTATTAGATTTTTTTTAGGTTTTTTGCCCAAAATTATTTAAACTGATAATACATCGTGCATAATAAATCTATTTATTATTGTAATTATTAATACAGATTATAATAGTAATTATTATTGTATTATAATTTAAGGTAAATTATGGTATCATGTAAACAGATTATTTACATTAACCATAATTATTAATATATTACTAATAATAATATTTATTACATAGATCACCATGTAAATTATTAATTATTTTCTATCATAAATAATTATTTTAGTGTTAATTTTCTCCAACGGGAGAAACCACGTGACGGCCCTAGGAAATCGGGTCGTTACAGTTGGTATCCCTGGAAGATCGGGCCGTTACAATTGGTATCCTTGGAAGATCGGGCCGTTATAGGTGGTATCACAGCGGAACTAATAACAATTCTAATCTATTTATAAATAGTGAAATATTCGTGGTAGAATTCCCTATAGGAGAAATCTAGTGACGACTTTGGGAAACCGGGTTTTTATAATTATTATTGATTATTGATGTTTAACTGTTAGTTATTATTGATGTTATCAAATGAAATTGGTTTACAATGTTGTATAGGCAGCCAAGGTTGTGTCAATGTTATTTTGGTTTTAAACTCGTGCCTTCAGGTACGGGTTATACTCTAATATGTGTGTGTGTGTGTGTCTATATATATTAGAGAGACCAAATTTAGGAGAGCTGACTAGTTTAGAAAACACAGTGAAACACAAAAAGTTTTCACTACGAAAAAAATACATTTTTTTACGAGCAAATCATTTGAAATAACTCTCCTTTTGGGATTTTTAAAAACTACTCCCCTTTTGAAAAAACTATTTTTACTATTCATAAAACTCTTTTTATTTATGTGTACTTTTTAAGAACCAAAATAATTTAATTTTTTTTTTTAACGAAAAAAATCATGTTTACCAAAAACTAATTTTTACATATTTTACGATAAAAATTATGTATGACATTCGAATAAAAACAAATTCCTTCCATTTTATCGACTTATCCTAAACTTAAAACTCAGATTAAGGAAAAGTCTTCCTAAACCCACTGTTCGAAAATTTCACATTGGTCCAAAAATCTGAAACGTTGGTATAAAAAACTCTTCCTTTCTTAGATTTCAAGTTAAGAGTTGTTTTTTTTTTTTTTTTTCTATTATTATTATTATTATTATTATTATTATTAGGGTTAAAACGATCATTTTATTTTTCACTTTTGTTATGCAAAAAATAAATATATACAAAAATATAAAGACAATAAGTAAAGTGTGTAAAATAAAATTACATTAATTAAAGTGCGGAAAGGCACAAAACAAGAAAATAAATACAGAAAAATAAAATCGCAAAAATGTGTAGAACAAAAAAATAAATACAAAAAAATAAAAATGAGGAAAAGAGCAGATCACAAAATAAATATAGAAAAATAAAAACGCAGGAAGGCACAGAACAAGATAACAAATACAGGAAATAAACTGGCTCTTAGATGTTCACTGGGAATGTTAGTTTAGTTTTGTCCAATTTTAGGTCATTCCTTTTAAGCGGTTTAAACATAAAAATATAGTTGGCGGGTTAGAAAATTTACCTAGACTTGGAGAGTTTCTTCCTTCTTTTTCTCAAATTTTCACTTTTTTTTTTTCATTTGTTTTTTTTTTTAAATTCTCCATTGTTTTGGTCGAAACCCCCTCCCCGAGTTCTTTACCTAATAAATAAAAAAAAAAAAAAAAAATTGACACCGGAGTTGAATAAACTTAATTACGGAATACACGTAATTCGGGGTTGGCAGGCCCGGGAACTGAGATCCTAGGTGTGCCAACCCCGGGATCTAAAGGGATAATATTTTTATTTTTTTTAGATTGATGGTCTCGGGGTTGGTAACCCCGGGACCAGCTGCACAAGCAGCTACCAGCTGCTTGTGCAGCTGCTTCAGATGTGCAGCTGCAGCTGTAGCTCCATAAAAAAAAAAAAAAAAATAAATAAAAAATAATAATAATAATATAATAAAACAAAAAATCGTTTTGGCCCACTAAATTAATAAAATTTTCGGCAACTTTGAGTTGATTAACTGTAATCTATCGATATTTTAAATAAATCTAATTTTTTTGTGCATAAATTAGATTCAAAACACTCCATAATGCTTTTTACAACACTAAAAACGAATATGTGGATGAATTTTAAAAAATCGCCAAAGTTGGCCAGATAAGCTATTTCGATAACGGCATAATTTTTTTCGGCAATTTAGAATTAATAAAAGATTGCATTATTCATAACAGAAATGAACTAAATTTTTTGTATATAAATTATGTTCATAACACTACATAACAAAACTTAGAACACTAAAAACGGACTAGTGAATAATTTTTAAATAATCGTCAAAGTTGGTCAGATGAGTTATTTCGATGACGATGCAGTTTTTTTTTGAAAACTTAATTAACAAAAATGGTCGTCTATCCGTAACAGAAATGAATCTGATTTTTTTGCATACAAACTATGTTTATAACGCTAAATAATAAAATCAAAAACACCAAAAACGGATAATATGTTATCGAGAGAAAATAAAATTTACGTAAAATAATAGAAAAAGTTTGGATAGACATAATTTTGCGTTCGGTGGTCCGTTTAGGGCCATTTTTTTTTTTTTATTTTGGGTATTTTTTTTTTTAGATTTAGGCGCCGCAAACCGCCATAGGCGGTTTGGTCTAGTATTTTTTCAAATAAAGTCCGTTTGCACCTTCAATTTTCAATTTTAAGTGTTAAGTGACTAAATTTGTAATATTCGTTGATAGCGTGCATCTTGTCCTATTAGTAAAATTGAAATCTTCAAAATCCAGAGTAATGACTCATATCAGATCCAACTTTTAAAAAAAAAAATCGCTTTCAATGGACCTCCGAGTGCAAAATTATGTTCATCCAAACTTTCAAGTGCAATATAGTGTTTTTGAATCGTGAACACAAAAAACGAATTAGTAAATAATTTTTAAATAATCGCTCTTATGAACGTAGTTTGTATGTAAAAAAATCAGATTCATTTCTATTACGGATAGACGACCATTTTTGTTAATTAAGTTTTCAAAAAAAACTGCATCGTCATCGAAACAACTCATCTGACCAACTTTGACGATTATTTAAAAATTATTCACTAATCCGTTTTTAGTGTTCTAAATTTTGTTATGTAGTGTTATGAACATAATTTATATACAAAAAATTTAGTTCATTTCTGTTATGAATAATGCAATCTTTCATTAATTCTAAATTGTCGAAAAAATTCTGCCGTTATCGAAATAGCTCATCTGACCAACTTTGGCGATTTTTTAAAATTCATCCACATATACATTTTTAGTGTTATAAAAAGCATTATGGAGTGTTTTGAATCTAATTTATGCACAAAAAAATTAGATTTATTTAAAATATCGATAGATTACCGTTAATCAACTCAAAGTTGCCGAAAATTTTATAAATTTAGTGGGTCAAAACGATTTTTTGTTTTATTATTATTATTATTATTATTATTTTTTATTTTTATTTTTATTTTTTTTTTATTTTTTTTTATGGAGCTCCAGCTGCAGCTGCAGCTCCACGTCCAGCTGCTGCTTGCAGCTGCACATCTGAAGTAGCAGCAGCTGCTCGTGCAGCTGGTCCCGGGGTTATCAACCCCGGGACCATCAATCTAAAAAACAAAAAAAAAAAAAATATTATCCCTTTAGATCTCGGGGCTGCCAACCCCGAATTACGTGTATTCCGTAATTAAGTTTATTCATCTCCGGTGCCAGGAATTTTTTTTTTTTTTTTTATTTATTAGGTAAAGAACTCTCACCTATCTCCGTAATTTATCTCTCACCAAAAGTTTCCAAGCCAGTAAAATCCCTCCAACTCCAAAAGGGAAAAATCCCCATTTGGATACCTTTTATAGGCAACCCACACCACCAAAAGATCATTAGAAATTATTTTTTATATTGTTATTTATTTTTAAACACTGATTTGAGGGGCCATCTACTCACAACCCCATTTTCCCTCTTTTTGAGCAAAGGACCCCGCCCTCTACATTCAATTATTATTATTATTATTATTATATATTTATGATGTATATGGAGAGAAAGCGGGGCGGGGGCTTGCGTGGACGTGCACCACCCTCCCCTGAAACTTTATTTTGGATTTCCGAATCTCAATTGGAGTTCTAATTCGAGTTTTTCAAGATTTAATCATTTGAAAAGAATTAATAGGAAAATTGAATTAAAATTTATCCCTTTTGGAGGTCGATTTAAAGTTTCTCAAGATATCTAATTAGGCCCCCTAAACTTTCTAATTCGACAAATTGTCTCAATTGGCTTGCTCAGGGGCCCTATCGGGATTATGAGACTTTCATTAGCTTGGCTTGAGGTTAATTGAATTTTTCAGAGATTAATTTTGAACACCAGGTCCGAATATCAATCTTTTGAATTTTCAAACTAGTCCTAATACTTTTCAAAAAGGAACAACTTTGATTCTAATCCCAAATTGGATAATCTTTTGACTTAATTGGGCTTTTATGCATTAGTTTATATCTTAGAATGTAATTCATTATTTCAAGCTTCCAATAAAGTAAATAAGATTTCCAATTGCAAAAATTTAAATGCAAACTAATTTCTGAAACCTTTGAATCGGGATCCTCAATTTTTAATTGGATATTTTTGAAATTCATAAATAATTGAATCAGCAAAACTTTTTTTTTTTCAATTTTTTATTTTTTACAAATGTCATCCATGGGCGGGACAAAATGCGGTGTCTACAAATATTATATCATTTTTTTTGAAAAATAATTTGCACACAACAAGACATGTAGTAATTAAAAAGAAATCATATTTATATCATCTAATTTAAGAATTGTATGTTTTCATAAAAGAATGTGAAAAAAAAAATATTTACAAAAAACATTGCATTGATTATATTATCAATATTAATAAATATCTCATATAATGACCAATATGTCATTTAGGACTTATATTTTTAGATAATTGAAACATATCAAAAACAAAAAAAAAATAAAATTGAATGAAAAATTGAATCCATTCTTTTCACCAATTTGTTATTAGAAATAGGACACGTACCAAAAAAAAAAATTGCACATGGAGTACCAAAATTCATCTAAAACATAATCATCTCATATAATGACTAATATGTCATTTAATTTGAAAAAAGATATATTTTTTGTAACGAAATCATGTCCAAAGAAATTATCATTTTTTTGGCCAATATATCATTAGAAGTAGGTCTTACATAATATATAGAAATTATAAATGCATTATTATTTCATTACATGGCATTCGTTAGTTTCATTTATAAATGGATATACATTTAAGATTAAGGTATATTTATTCAATACGACTTCTCCGGGAGATTAATTTTGTATATTTTATTTTATATATTTGACAAGTGATTATAGTAGGGGAACATTTTATGAAAAAAATAAAATAAAAAAAAGATTAATTACTTTTGCCCCCCAATAATTAGGTTTTGTTGCACTTTACCCCATTGTGTTATTTTCATCAACACTTTGTCTTCCTGTGCTGTTGAACTAAAGTGCAATTGTTAACTTTTTCGTTATCTTTAACGGTTAAATGGATAAAGTCAACAGAAATCCATTAATTAAAAACCCAAAATTCAATGACCATGGGAGAGTCGGATAGAGAAAATTGATTCAACGCAAATTTGGAATACAAAGAAGAAAATAAAGAGGGGAGAAAGAGAGAGAATGGTTCGCCGGAAGGGAGCAGAGAGGTTTGCCTGAGGGGAGCAGAGGAAGAAGAAGAGTTGGAAAAGGAAAATACTTTTGGACCCTTAAATAAATATATAATAGTCCAAAGGTTTTCAAATAATATAAAAATAGTTCCTATTAAAATCTTTGAAGGGTATAAATGTCATTTTACTTTAATTAATGGATTTCTGTTGACTTCATCCCTTTGATCGTTAAAGTTAACAGTTACATTTTAGTCCACCAGCACTGGTGGGCAAAGTGCTAACGAAAATAATAGAGGGAGTAAAGTGCAACAAGGCCTAACCTGAGAAAAACAAAGAGTAATTAACCCAAAAAACCTGTGCAATTTTTTCAATTGGATGTTTAATTTTTTCAATTCGATGTAATTAATTAGATAACAAATTTTTAATTGGATGTTTTGGGTGTCCAACATCTACTCCAAACATAGTCAAGTCCCTCAATCATTTTTAATTCTCGATTTTTACCGGCCTAGTTTTTGGAGTCATTTTTAAAAAAAATAAAATAACATTTGGGTTTTTTTTTTTTTAATCATTAAAACTAAGTGACCTGATATATCTATTTAAATTCCATGTTGATAGAGACTCCGTTATTCCTAAAATTTGGCTTAAATTTTTCTTTAATATTGTCAAAGCATTTAAGCATTTTTATATTTATCTGAAAATATTCCAAAATAACATTCGCATCTCTCAAATAGTAATATTTTGGATTTTTTTGAAGCATTTTAAGTCTTAGTTTAGCCTCCTAATGGGGATGTTTCTCTTTTGAAAATGACAAGTTCACATAATTGTGCTTACTAATAAGTTTTTTTTTAAATCACAGGTGTACTTCTCTTTTTCTAGTTTACTTCAGAAAGTCAGAAAAAATATACTTTTAAAAGTTAAAATTTTTGATTGATGAAAATTTGCATGGAAAAATTATCCTTATTTTTACTTTTATATTTAATTTTTTCTTATTTAATGATATTTTAATTTTTTTTTTCCAAGATGTAAGATACTTAAATTTTTAATTTCCAACATTTAAGCTATTTTTAATTGTAAAATTTTATAAAGATATTTTTAATGGTAAACTTTTATATTAATGACAGGTTAATACAATTTTTATTTATTTATTTATTTTTTATTTTTTTTTATGTGTGTTATTTTTTATACTAGAAATAATTAAATAAATATAAAATATGTCTAGTTTAATAATTTAATAATTTTTTAATGTTTTTACACAAATATTTATCCAACGCTAATTGCATATTTAATCTTTTTAACAATTTTATCAAATAATTCATTGTTTTTTTTAAGCAGTCCATTTTTAACAGATCAATTTTAACTATTTCTTTTGAGAATTTAGAGAGAACCTAACTACAGTAGTTAGGCGTTTGGACGGCGCACAGATGACCCAGAGGGGATCCCTATCCCAGCTATCCCGTGGGGGTGAATCTCTGCGGATGTGAGTTTCTGGCGATGGCGGCCCGCAGGAGGGACTTGGAAAAATCAACATTATGGCTCATGTCCCCAACCCCAAAATACACGTGATTAACTATACCTATTAATATAATCACAGCTATAGTAATAATGTGCGCCTTTTTTTGGCATCAAATAGAATGTACCAAAAATATATATATATAATGGAACATTATCAACTGTGGGTCCCCAAAATAGAACGTGTAAGGTACTCGTTCTTGGGCGTGACAAATTGTGATTTGACAAATTTTGACTAATGAAAAGCGAACATGTGGGACCCCTTTATAATTAAAAATAATGTTTCTGCACTTTGTACCCATAACATTTCAGTGAAATTCAATATTAGTTCATGTCCTTTCAATTTGAACACATTAAACCATAAAATATCAAAATCGTGTCGAGGCAGTCATTTTGTCATTTTTATAACGGAATTCACCCACATTGGTTATTCCGTATCTAACACATGGTTGATTTTCCTTATAATAAAAGATGAAGTTACCAATTTGGAGTGACTTAACACGATTGAGATATTTTAAGATTTAATGTGTTTAAATTTAAAATACGGGGGCTAAAATAAGATTTATCCAAAACTTCAGGCGTGCAAAGTGCAAACACCTGTAAAAATAAAACTTAAAAATTCAAACCTGGGTTCTTTTCCAGTCAACCTTTCACATTCTCAACGCTACCCTTCTTCATCATCTCATCTATAAATACCGGTTATTTATTTTGTTTTTCTCAGATATACCATTCACGATCAGAGAACAATCTAGAGAGAGATAGGATTTGTTGAGATGATATTCCAAGCAATGGCTCTTTTTCTTCTCTTTGTTATGTGGAGATTGCTGCACTTATGCTGGATAAAACCCAATAGGGTTTACAGGAAGCTTAGGAAGAATGGGCTCCAAGGTCCAACTCCACGTTTCCCTCTTGGAAATATCAATGATATGAAGAAAAAGGAAGAGAAAGAGAATACAATTTCATTTTCTTCATCTTTAGCCATTTCTCATGACATCCATTCATTTGTTTTCCCATACTTTGCAAACTGGCAAAAATCTCATGGTAAGAAGAACCAAGTACCAAAATAAACAACATAGTCAACTTGTTTTCATTTATCATGGTATGTTTGAATATCGTTTTTTTATGTCGATCGGGTTAGTACTTAATTGTTCTTCGGTTGAATAGTAGTAAGGGTCGTGATTTATTCTTTCTTTCTTTAAGACTGGAATTGTCTAATTTATTTGCTCCTGTCAATTTTCTTATCGAAGTTAATCATGTGACTTATACTCTCTACAAGACTACAACAATAAATTTTCTTTCTTTTAGAGTTTGTGACATGAAAAGGAAGGTTTTGAAATAGTAGTCTCTGTGTGTGTTGCAGGAAAGCTGTTCATATACTGGTTATCCTCCCTACAAGACTACAACAATAAATTTTCTTTCTTTTAGGGTTTGTGGCATGAAAATGAAGGTTTTGAAATAGTAGTCTGTGTGTGTGTTGCAGGAAAGCTGTTCATATACTGGTTGGGCACAGAGCCATTTCTATATATTTCAGACCCGGAGTTTCTGAAGAGGATGACTGCAGGCGTTGCCGGCAAGAGTTGGGGAAAGCCGAATGTTTTCAAGCGTGATAGAGAACCCATGTTTGGTAATGGGTTGGTTATGGTTGAAGGTGACAGTTGGGTTCATCACAGGCAGGTTATTACTCCTGCCTTCTCTCCGCCCAACCTCAAGGTATATTACTTCTCTCTCTCTCTCTAAAATCTTACATATTCGTGAAATTATAAACAGTCTTCAAAAGGTACGTAGTCATCAACAATTATTTTTCACTCACATCACGAGAAAGGCCATTCGTTTCTCAAAGTGCATGGAGCACTCAAATAATAAAAAATTTCCTTCTTTAACTTGTGCCTACTTTTAAATGCACAAATCCTACTTACCTTTACATAATTCATAATTGTTTATGGAATATTGGCATAGGCAATGGCAGCCCTAATGGTGGAGTCCACAACCAATATGCTAGACCGGTGGGCCACCGTTGTGGCATCCGGCGAAGCAGAGATTGACGTGGAGAGTGAAATCACAAGAACTGCCGGCGAGATCATTGCAAAGACAAGCTTCGGGATGAGGTACGATGGCAATGGGAGGGAAGTTTTCAACAAACTTAGAGCATTGCAGATCACGTTGTTCAGATCCAACCGTTACGTTGGGGTTCCATTCAGCAAGCTCATGAGCCTAAAACAAAATCTGGAGGCCAAAAAACTTGGAAAAGAGATTGATTCTTTGCTGTTGTCGGTTGTTAACGAGAGGAAGAAATCAATAGAAAATGGTGAGCAGTTGGGGAGTCACATAAGAGGTTAATGAATAACACTAAATTATTATTATTAGAATATTGATGGAACCAAATAAATTGAAAAAAAATAAAAAAATCTATCATTTTGTCAAAACATAATAATAGTCTTATTCTAAATAAGGGGAAATAATATCCAATTAAGTGAGGCACTCCTCATTTCGAATTAAGAACATTTCTTATTATTTTTATAATATACGAGACACTCCTTATCTTTTTAGTTTATTGACAAAAATATCATTACATCATTATATTTTGAATTTTTCATTTTTTATTTTTCTATTTTCTATTTTCTATTTCTACTATCTCTCGGTTTCAATTTTTATTTTATTTGTTTTATTTTATTTCTATTTTTGGATGATATTTATAAAAAAAAATATGCAAAGAATTAAAAAAATATGAATTCAAAAATAAAAACAAAAATAAAAATTTGTAAATTTGAAAAACAAGAAAAATATTTTAAATTTGAATTTTTATTTTTTACTTTTCATTTTTTTTCCACTTTTTATAAACACCATTCACAAAAAAATAAAGAAATAAAAATAACAACAAAAATAAAATAAATTATTTGAAACAAAAGTAATATATATATATATATATATATATATATATATATAAAATAGAAAAGACAGAGATAGAGAATAGAAAAAAAATGAAAAATAGAAAATATTATTTTACAAGAGTATTTTCATCAATAAAATATGATAAAAGATGTGTCAGATACTATTAAAATGACAACGAATGTAGTTGATATTTATCGAAATGACGAAGATGTCTTCGATAATTATTGAAATGACAAATGATGTTTCACCATTAACCTCTATTCAATATCATCAACATTTCAAAATTTAGATTCAGGATTTAGACTTGGGAGACTCAAAAATACCTTATAGAAAAATAAGGATAAAAACTATACGTAAATTTGACTTTATATGCTATTTAATTAGTCAACTTTATAAATTTTGTACATAAATCTTTGAGAAAATTATTAGATTGTCTTTGAATAAGTCGTTTGTTATTTTTTTTCTTTATTTGTTAATCCTCGTGAATAAATTTTTAATATCGTAATGAATATGAACTAATTATTTAATTCTTTAATTAACATTCACTAATTACTAAATTCATACAGTTAATATCCCGTACAACTATAATTTTTTTTTTAATGACTAAAAAATATGGGTCTTTGAAATAGGATAGAATAAGAGACATTTCTATGGAAGGCTATACAATAAGAATGTCAAAACTTATAGAACGATGGTAAATTTTGGGCAATGATTTTTTTTTTTGAATGACTGAAGGTGGGGCGGAAAAGGATCTGTTGGGACTGTTGTTATCATCGATGGAGGGACGGGTGGAAAGTGGCCGGACGGCGTTGACGGCGAAGGAGTTGGTGGACGAGTGCAAGACATTCTTCTTTGGTGGGCATGAGACAACAGCCCTGGCACTGACATGGACGCTGATGCTACTGGCAGAGCATCCGGAGTGGCAGACTCAGCTGAGAGAAGAGATTGCAGATGTTGTAGGAGAGGGAGAGATAGATGCTACAATGCTTGTTGGACTAAAGAAGGTAATCAGTAACATATAATTCAGAAAATTATTTTTCTTTTTTATTTTCTTTATTCAATGACATGAATAAAATATTTGATTACTTAGGAAAATATACAAGTGTATGTAAAAAATAGGATCTTATTGGGAGCGTAGGCATAAAGTATCCACTTGCAGCCTCTTTTTTGTTTTATAATTTTTTTTTAAAGAATAAAGCTAAAAAGCATTTTTTAACCTTCAAATTAGCGTGCAATCACATTTATCTTTTAATTTTCTATTCTTTAAATTGATTTTCAAAATTTGATTTTGGTATCAAATTGGCCAAATTATATCTCAACAACTCATGAGTAGGAAGCAATCTACCAAGCGGTATTAATCTGGTTGGCAAGGGAAGATGTTCTTTTTTATTTTTAACATGGGTTCAACTCTCCTAAAGAATCCATGAATTAAATATTGAATTTAATTCTGAATACACTAAAACGATGTGGAAGAGTGTGTCCTTATGATCATCTAGATAAGTGTTTAGTCAAGGTGCACGTAAGTTGACCTGAAAACACTTTACAGTAAAATCGCCAAAAAAGAAAGCAGTGTAATTACAGTCAAACTTCTAATGTAATATATAATTGTTTCATTACTTTAGTCTCACGTCTCATGCGTAAGTAGTATGACTGACTTCGATCATCACAAGATAGACTGAAATAAACGTTTTGGGCCAATTTCATATGAATAGCAAATCTCATTTTCATTTCTTCTCTTATTCCTCATTTTATTCCTCTTCCCATGGATAATTGTGTTGCATTTTTTTTTTTTTTGCAATTTTCTAATGTTGAGTCTAGAAGATTCTAATAAAATTAAAAAAATTTATGACTGCAGATGGGATGGGTGATGAATGAAGTTCTACGCTTATATCCAGTGGCTCCCAACGTACAAAGACAACTCAGGATAGATATTAGAGTGGACGAAAAAATAGTGATCCCAAACGGTACCAATGTGTGGATAGACATAGTGGCGATGCACCACGACAAGGCTCTTTGGGGTGAAGATGTACACAAATTCAAACCGGAGAGATTTAAAGATGATTTATACGGCGGGTGTAACCACAAAATGGGTTTTCTGCCATTTGGGTTTGGAGGGAGAATGTGTGTAGGTAGGAATTTGAGCATGATGGAGTATAAGGTTGTCTTAACCCTAATCCTTACTAGGTTTTCCTTATCCTTGTCCCCAAACTACTCCCACTCCCCTTCTATCTTGCTCTCCCTCCGGCCTTCCATTGGCCTACCTCTAATACTTCGACCTCTTTAGTTTGCTTAATATCCCTTTTTGCAAGCAATTTAGAGGATAAAGCTTGGGTCATGGTTCCTCTAGCACCTAAAGATCATGACCCAATTATTATCCTACTGTTTCAGGGTTCAAAACAGTAACTCAGACTTAACTATGTAAAACATCCAAAGTACGATTGATCATTTTTTTTTTAATTGAGTTCTAAGTTAGAGAAAAAAAGTCTAAAACTAGCGCCTTGATATGTCTCTACATCATGAATTGAAGAACAATTTTTGCACATATTTGCAAGTTTTTCTCCCCATCGTTTAATTTCATATAATTTGTTCGAATGTTTGATCGTGATGTCTAATAAGATTTTACCAAATTTGGCCAACTAAGATTCCGTTTAGTAACGCATTGAAGCACTTAAAACTGAATGCATCCATTAAATATTTATCAAATTATATGCATCTAATAACAAAACTAAGCGATCACTTAAATTATAAAGATCACTTAAAAATTGTTCTAAATTTTAAGTGATATGTAATTTGCTTAATTTTTTAGCACTTATATCTAAATATCAAGAAATGTCTAATTATTACAATTAGTATTTTATATCGATACTGTAAAATCTCCCACAAAAATTACCTACAAAAAATTATATATAGAAAAAATTCTAAATTCAGAAAAAATAGATAAAATTGTAGAGAGAATATTTTACAAAAATAAAGTTTTAAAAATTATTAAGGATTTTTCTTTTTTTAACTTAAAAATATTAAAAAAATGAATACTTAATATATTTAATATATTTAGTACGTAATAAATTCAGTAATTATAATTTCAACAATTAAAATTCAGCACGTAAAATTTAAGTGTTATCAAACATGTCCTAAGATTTTTAAATATAATTTGTAATTTTTAAACTAGTGTTTAAAAGGGAAAAAAAAATTAAATGTCCTAAGATTCTTAAATATAATTTGTAATTTTTAAACTAGTGTTTAAAAGGGAAAAAAAAAATTAAAAATGAATATTGTAACTGTAAGAGAATCAATTTTCCAATACGTTTATACTGTGAGATATACTCCAATTATACAAGATACACAAGAGAGATTATGTTAATTGCACTCCTAAAATACGCCTGACTTTAAGCCTAAAATAATTGGAATTAATTAAAATAAAGAGAGCTAAAATCATGGAGATTTAGTACTCCCTCACAAACTCGACTAGTCTGGAGAGATGAGGTTGCATTATAGAAGATTAAAGAAGGATTGTGACAAATTGGACTCGATGTGTGCTAGTAGAAATATGTTCCCGTATAAAGTAATAATCTAGTTCAATGTGTTTAGTACGAGCGTGGAATACAGGATTTGAAACTGTATATGTAGTGTTGAGATTATCACATAGTAAGATGATAGGCGTGGAGAAGGGAAATTGCAACTCCTGAAACAAATGAAGTACCCTTGTGGATTAGAGACAAACATGAGCAAGGGATCGGTACTCGGCTTCGGTGCTTGTTCGAGAGACAATGGATTGTTACGTGATGGTCCAAGATGTTGGCCCAAATATCTACCCACAATGGGGGTGAATCGGGTAGTGTAAAATTTTATATACAATTACTTAAATCCTAATTGTTTTTTTCTTGATTACATGCACAAGCTTGATATCTAATGTACAGATAAAGAGTAAGTGACAAACCTATTGACACTAGATATTTTTAAAGTAGTTAAGCAATCTATTCTTACCTACGTCTACTCTCTTGAACTTTAGCAGGAAATTCAATATACTAAAATGACACTGATTCTTTTCACAATTAAGAATCAAACCCACTTCGATCATTTTCATGGGTAAGAATTAAATCCTTACAATCCCAATTAGGTAAATTTCCTTTATACCTAATTACACTCTAACCCAAACCAATTACACTTATGTTTGAGCTACAATATCACAAATACAAAAAATAATTCAGTTTCTTCTCATAAGAGCATCTCCAAGAGATGCTGTATAATTTGGTGTGCCATTTGTCCAAATGGCACACCAAAAGCCTAAATGGCACACCAAAAAAAAAAAAAAACACTCTAAGAGATGTGCTATTTGGGTGTGCCATTTTTTTTTTAAAATTAAAACCTCCATTTAACAAATTAGTTTAATTGAATTTTGAGATTTTAGTTTAACAGCTAAATATTAGTTTTTAGTTTCAAACTAAAGTGTAATTGCCCTAATTACATTAATTGTCGCTAATTACATTTTCAACCCTATTTTTAATTGCACCAAATTACATTTTCTACCCCAATTAACTTAATTGCACCCAATTACATTTTCTGCCCCTAATTACATTTTCCGCCCCTAATTACCCCTAATTTAAGACCTAATTTCTTTAAATCGATACACAAACATACAGAGAGAGAGATAGGAGGATCGAGCTACGAACCTTCGCGATGGAGGGTTGCGAACGTCGGTGGAGGGTTGCGAACGACATTGGAGGCTTGCGAACGATGGTGGAGATCTTTCGTGATCTTTGGTGAATGGCGGTGGAGATATTTCGTGATCGGCGGCGATGGCTTGCGGTGGAGGGTTGCGAATGGCGTTTGGCTTGTAATCTGTGAAGTGTGTTTGTATAATTTTCATATTCTTCATCTCTTTAATTTTATAGACTTAATTTTTTTTCAAAACCACACCCATAATTGAATTTTCAAACCTTTGGAGTAGCCGTTGCTAGTCCAACGGTCAAATGGCACAGCCTTCTGGCTGTGCCATTTTTGCCACACATGAGCTGGTGTGCCATTTTTGGCACACCACATAGCACATCTGTTGGAGATGAAATTTGACTTAAAAAATGCCATTTTTCATTTGGCACACCATATCCAACATCTGTTGGAGATGCTCTAACACTAACAAAAATAAACTCCAATTGATATCCTAATATAGGTGATAGAAGTGTTTTACAAATATATCAAATTAAAGTACGTGAGAATATGAATCTAGATTTTTATAAAATAAGCACAAAATCATGTAAACCAGATATCACAAATTATTTATATCCTTAAAAAACTATTTTCAACAATGAGATTCAAAGATTTTTTTAAACGTTTTTTCCACAGAATTTTGGATAGATCTTTAACACAAGCTCAAAATATGATAGATAATTAGATAATGATTGACGCGCCCCAGATTGTTCGCGAACACAACACCAACACTTGGTTGGTGTTATATTAGAATTCCGATCATTTTGAAAAGAAACTCATCATTTTATTTCAAATGCTTTCGGATAAACTTTATTTTGTGAAATCTTTTAAAAACAAGTTTAGGAATTTTTCTAAGCGTCGGTTTTGAACAAATTCATTTGGGGCAATTTTTTATGAAATTTTGGAGTTGCCACCTAGCATAGGTTTTGAAAAAGATATGCTAAGTCACCAGATTTTGAAGAAATTAAATAAAAAATAAAACGAAAAAATATTTTAAAATGTCCCAAATTTTGACACAAAAATGTCTTATCCAAAGTATTCTTTAAGTTCGGGGGTTGGTAATGCATAGAGAATGTGTTAGATGCCCCAAGACACCCGTTTGAAAACGGTATCCAGTGTCTAAGTATTTTCAATTAAATTAAAGTCCAAGTTTTGTTTAATCTATTGGGTTAACATAATCTTTTTTTCTTATATTTTTTATTATGTCATGCAAATGAAGTAAGGCCAATAAACACAGAAAAAAACAAGCAAGTAAATATAAACAAGTAAACAAATATATAAAATGTTTCCCTTTTAAACTACCTATCGATTATGGAAGAATCGATAAGCTTGGTCTCCAAAATTTAAACAATTAATTTATTTAAACACTTAATATTAAATAATCAATTTTTCTAAATTAATTATTATCTTAGTTACGCAACGGATATGTATTTAATACTAAGTGCACACCCAAATACAATATAAGAAAATAAACAATGCAGCACACAACGATATATTCTGATTCGGTCAAGTTAGTCTTGCCTATATCTAGTCCCCCGAGCTCAACGGAGATTTCACAATCCATTAAACCTCTTTGATCTCTTTACCAGGTAGGAACCAACCCTTATAATGATTCTTTTACAGGCACAAAATCAACATTTATAAATTATCCTTTTTTTAGGCTAAGGATGAACCCTATCTTTTTACCAGGCCAAAGATTAACCTAGCACTTTCTCACTTATCATTTTCATAGGGAATAATGAACCTTTACAATTCATTCAAAAAATAATTCAATTACTGAAAGAATAAAAACCTAATTCTTTTCCAGGGAAAGAATTACCTAACTTTTTTGTAGGACAAAGATCAAACTCTAACATTTTTTCACAAGAAAAAAGATCGAAACCCAATTATCGTGACTAGATACCGTCCTAAACGTGTGTAATCTACTCAAACTCACAAATACAAAAAAAATATAATTTTCTTCTCACAAGGAGCTTCTACCACCTCAATTCAAATATACTTGATTAATGTCCCGAATAATTATTACGTGATAAATACAATGTGAGGTAAATAAAATCTCATTAATAAATAATATGGATAACACAATTTAAGCATGTAATCAGATAATCAAATAAAATCATGTAAAAAAAAATTCAAGCTTTTAAATTTAAAATGATTTTATAAACAATCTTATAGTAAGCAAGCAATAATAATATAAATTAAAAGTAAATAACAAAGCTTGGAAATATCTCATTGGCAAAAACCGAAGATAATGATAGTATTGCAATAGAACAAAAGTCGGTGACGCCAAACTACAAGTGCTTTAGATCAAGAACGTAGAATAAATCTCTCAGAAAAATATCAATGTAAATATAACTCTTAGAATAGCTTGAACTAATAGTTCTTGCTGTATTGATCACCAATCCCGCAGGTCTATATTAATAGACAAATATCAAGCCCTCCAATGGCTAGTTTCTCAAAAATATGCCTCTAAAAGACACCCTTAAACCCCATATATGATAACCTTTCAACTTGAGTATTTTAATTAAAAAATATCTTTTGATTCTCTCATATAAGTCCATAAAACTATTCTCAATTTCAAACTATAAAGATAGGAAGTATTAATCTATTTAAATTAAGAGAATCTTAAAGTATATAGACCAAATCAATAGGGATAATAGAATAGGTAGATAATATCTCAATTAGGTTCAAATCCCCTAAATCTCTCCATTGGAATCCTAAAAAATGGATAGTTTTTTTTATTAAGAGACCAAATCTCTCGATTTCCTAACTAACTCAGTCAGATGATTGAGTCCCATAGGTCAATTGATCGACCTGTCTAGAATCGAAGTTAGCCATTGCCTTAAAGGCCAGTCGGTTGACTAATAACTCTCAATTGGTTGACCGATTGGATTAGAGTGATCCAATTTCTCTTCGATTTACCTACTGACTCAAACGGTTGGCCAACCACTTTTATTCGGTTGACCGATTGGATTAGTGTGCTCACTTCATACCTCAATTAAGCTATTTCTTCAAACGGTTGACCGACTAATTCAATTTGGTTGATCGACTGGATCAACAGTACCTCATTTTGACTCCAAAACGCACTGTTTAATTCGGTTGACCGATTGTTTTTCTTGGTTGACCAAATTAACCCTAAAATACAATTTTTTATACTTTAAAACATGTTTTCCAATTAGGTCAATTATCAATTTCATTTCACATAAGAGCATATACAATATTTCATTTTAGGATCTTGAACTTATCATTTCTTATCATAACACACATATAATTAATTCATTTAAAATGTTATGTGTAATCCTAATTCGAGTTGCATTAAGAGTATATAAGTAGAGAGTTGTTTTCGCCAATTTTTCTTCAACGTCTTAAAAAAATTTCATATCTTCATTACGTTCATCTTGTACCCTTATTATTTTCTTCATGAGGTCTTCTTCTTAATCACATACTTGGAATGTATAAATCAGAAACACTTGATAAAATCATTAATTTCATAAAAAAATATCATTACTTAACTGTTCATCAAAACCTTAGATTCAACAATCTTTCCGTTTTTTATGATGACAATTAACTTTGATGTTTTTTTCAGAAAAAATTGTAACCACACTCTCCTTAAATCCAAGGATGGGTATTTAAAATCATTTAAGCACAAATATAAAAACAGTCCTAAATGATGATAAATATATGTAATATAAGCCAAATTTAACCACTAATGATATTCAACATTAAGCCCAATAATTAACGTGTCCCTTTAATCGATGCAATGCTTAGGACGAACAAATTCCTAAACATCAACTAACTCATTAAGAATCAACTTCTCTTGCTTTGTTATCTCAAAAAGTGTGTGTGTGTGGGGGGGGTTGATGCCTAACCATAACTAAACCTAGAATAATTTTCATGAATTGATCTTCTACTAAAGGTTTGGTAAAGATATTGGCAAGCTAAGCGGAGGTATCAACATACTCAATAGTTACATCCCTTTTCTGATTGTCATAACGAATGAAATGATGTCCAATATATATTTGTTTAATTTGTGTGTGCTATGTTGGATTCTTACTTAAGCAAATAACACTTTTATTATCACAATAAATAGGGACTTCCTTCATACATATTCCAAAATCATATAATTATTACTAAATATATAGTATTTGAGCACAACAATTACCAGTTTCCACATACTCAGCCTCAATAGTAGATAAGGTAATTGAGTTCTGTTTCTTGCTAGATCAAGAAACCAAGGCATGTCTTAAAAAGTGACATGACTCGCTTGTACTTTTATGCTCAACTTTGCATCCGACAAAAGCATTGTCGGAGTAACTAGTTAAGTTAAAGCCAGTCCCCCAAGGATACCATAATCCTAGGTCACTCATCCTTTTTAAATATCGAAATATTTGCTTAACCTAAGTTAAATGCAATTCTTTAGGACATGACTAAAATCTAGCACACAAGCATACACTAAACATTATGTCAAGTCTACTAGTAGTAAGATAGAACAAGGTACCAATCATACCTCAATACATTTTATTATTTACGTTTTTCCTCGTATCACAGTCTATTTTTGTAGATGTTGCCATGGGGGTTTTGTACTCTTTAGCGCCATCCAAGCCATACTTTTTCAATAACTCTTTAGTGTACTTGACTTGATTAATGAAAAACCTTTCTTTTGTTTGCTTGATTTGCAATGCGAGAAAGAAGGTTAACTCTGCTATCATACTCATTTCAAACTCAGCCTGTATAATCTTGGCAAACTCTTGACGAAAATCCTCATTAGTAGAACCAAATATAATAACATCAACATATATCTATACTAATAGGATATTAGAATCATTTTGCTTGATAAATAAAGTTATATCACTAAGACCCCGTCAAAAACCATTCTACACCAAATATCGGCTAAGTTTTTCATACAAAGCTTGTGGAGCTTATTTGAGCCCATTCAAAGCCTTTTGAAGTTTAAACACAAGATCGAGAAGTTTATCATTCTCAAATCCTGGTGGTTGTTTGACATAAACTTCTTCTGATAGAAAGTCATTCAAGAATGCACTCTTTATATCCATTTGATATAATTTAAAATTCTGTGAACATGTAAAGACGAGTAACATTCTAATAGCTTCTAATCTAGCTACAGAAGTATACGTCTCATCATAATCAATTTCCTCTTCTTAATTATAGCCATGTGCTACTAATCTTGCTTTATTTCTAATTATTATACCCATTTTTATCATTTTGGTTACAAAAAACTCATTTAGTACCAATTATAGGATAAAAGTCAGAGACTATACCCTATTATGTTCAAATTGAACTAATTCTTCTTGCATCGGAGAGATCAAAGATTCATCAGTTAATATCTCATTTATATTCTTAAGCTCAATTTGAGATAGAAAAACAAGATTGATTATATCACTAAGAGAGGGTTTTGTACTTACACCTTTCTCGAAATTACCAATAATTTTTTTTACCGAATGTCATGGAATTGTCTTTATAGTACGTGGTAAAGTTGTCTCATCTCCTTTTGCTTTTGATTATTCTGTATACGGCTTCGACCCAAAAGTATTTAAGAAGAAAATTAACATTTAACATTATTCTGGCTATTTTCATGAAGCATTCTGTTTCTCCTCTCCATAACACCATTTTATTGTGGTGTTCTTTGACATATTCTTCATCACTCACATGATCGTCATCTTTAGGTGTAAAAGACATAATTTTAGCATTTATCTCTCGTCATGTGCTGAGAACAACTTTTCTTAGGAATAATTTGTCCTTGCACAAATATGTTTATTTGATAACCAGTAAGAAGCACCTCAAAAAGTTCCTAGATAGTACCCATTCGACGTGGACCAATTTTGTTAGTTGGATCCTTCTTTGTTCCTTTAAGAACCCATACCTACTTACATTTAGATCTCTTCAAAAAATATTTGCTAAATGTATGCCCCACAATATTATAGTTAAAACATTTCACAACTTTCTTAGTTTCAGAAAATAATTTTTAAAATCACTTTTGTTTGACATTTTTTGAAAGCCAAGACTAGCTCTGTCGAAAACACCTTTAGAATTTTCAAAAAGTATTTTAAATTTATTTTCACCATTTGTAAACTTAAGAAAAATAGAATCTAAATCCATAAATTTGGATTTTAACTCATTGTTTTCTTTTTCTAAATCACATGAAACAATTTTTGAAATTTGATTTTTAAGATCGGTATTTTCGGCCTTGAAATTTTCAATGCGTTTGTTTAATGTAATTATTGTACTTTGTAGAGCATTAATTTGAGAATATTGATCCTTAAAATCATGCAATAATTATTGAAAGATATAAAATAGTTCATTAAAATCTAAAGGACAAGAACTAGAGCATTTAGTTACGTCAAGCTCATTGGCAATAAGGGCGAACGCCGAAGTTTTCTCATCATCGCTTGATGCTTTGGAACTATTGGAATTTGTATCATCTCACGTTTATTTCATAGATCTCTCTTTTCTCTTTAGTTTTCATTTTTATCCAACCTCATATTGTACATGGCTGTCTCGTGGGTTATCAAATTTCCGATGAGCTCATCGATAGTGCATGTGGAGAGATCTTTGGCTTCCTTGATTGTGATCACCTTTGATTCCCAGATTTTGGTTAATGATAACAAAATCTTTTTTACTTTTTGCTCCATGGAATACGGCTTCCAAACTGATCAAGATTGTTGCATATGTTGGTGAATCTCACAAACATTTCCGAGATTGTTTTTGCATCACCCATTCTAAACACTTCAAATTGATGAGTGTAGGCAGTGATTTTGGATTGCTTTACTTGATCAGTTCTCTCATATGTGGTTTTCAATGTATCCCACATTTCTTTTGCAGAAACACAACCTAAAACTCTATTGTATTAATTTGTATCTAAGGAACAAAACAAAATGTTAATAGCTTGAGAATTAATAGACAATTTCTGTTTATCAAGGGAACTCAGTAGTTCCTTCCCTTTCATTACTCCATTCTCTTTAGGAATGTATGGACCGTCTTCAAAAAACAACCATGCCTTACAGTTAGTGGCTTGAAAAAATGCAATCATCCTGTTCTTCAAAAAAACATAATTACTACCTGTAAATAGATGTGGACAGTGCATAGATTGCCCCTCACTGCTAGAGCCCAAGTAATACGCCATATGATATGTTTTAGCTAGGATTCTAAGCCAAACAAGCTAAACTAGCTCTATTACAAATTGTTGGCCTAAAGAGTTACCCAAGAGGGAGGTGAATTGAGTAGTTATAAAATTTAAACAATTAATTTTTTTAAACACTTAATATCAAATAATCAATTTCTCTAAATTAATTATTATTTTAGTTACGCAATGAATATGTGTTTAATACTAAGTGTATATCCAAACACAATATGAGAAAATAAATAATGCAGTATGCCTACTTTTAGTCCCCCGAGCTCCACGGAGATTTGTCATCCACTAAACTCCTTTGATCCCTTTAACAGGTAGGAATCAAACACTTATAATGATTCTTTTATAGACAAAAAATCAACATTTACAAATTACCCTTTTCTCAGGTTAAGGATGAACCTTATCTTTTTACTAGGCCAATGATTAATCTAATAATCTTTCACTTATCCATTTCATAGAGAATGATGAACCTTTGCAATTCATTCAGAAAATAATTCATTTACCACAAGAATCAACACCTAATTCTTTTCAAAGGAAAATAATAACTAAACCTTTTTGTAGGACAAAGATTAAACCCTAACCTTTTTCACATGAAAAAATTTCGAAACCCAGCTACCTTAACTAAACACCTCCGAAACGTATCTAATCTGCTCAAACTCACAAATACAAAAAAAGAAAATTTCTTCTCCCAAGGAGCTTCTACCACCTTAATATAAATATACTCGATTAGTGTCCCAAATAATTATTACGTGATAGATATAATGTGAGGCAAATAAAATCTAATTAATGAATAATATGGGTAGTACAAGTTAATCACGTAATCAGATAACTAAATAAAATCGTTTAAAAAAAATTCAGACTTTTAATTTAATTTTTTTTTCTCTAAACAATCTTATACCAAGCAAACAAAAATGATATAACCTCAAAATAAATAACAAAGTTTGGAAAGATCTCACCGGGAAACACCGAAGATAATGATAGTATCGTAATAGAATATAAGTCGTTGATGCCAAACCATAAGCGCTTTAGATTAAGAACGTAGAATTAAATTTCTCACAAAAATCTCTGTGTAAATATAACTCTGAGAATAGCTTGAACTAATAGTTCTTGATGTATTGATCATGAATCCTGCAGGTCTATATTCATAGATAAATATTAAGCCCTCCAATGTCTAGTGTCTCAAAAATATACCTTTAAAAGACACCCTTAGACCCCATATATGATAACTTTTCAATTAAGGAGTATTTCACATAAAAATATCTTTTGATTCTCTTAAATAAGTCTATAAAACTATTCTCAATTTAAAACCATAGAGATTGAAAGTATTAATCCATTTAAATTAATAAAATCTTAAAGTATATGGACCAAATCAATAGGGATAATAGAATAGGTGGAAAATATCTCAATTAGGCTCAAATCTCCAAAAATCTCTTCCTTGGAATCCTAAAAACTGGATATTTTTTTACCAAGAGACTAAAAATCTCGATTTTTGAACAAACTTTGTCGGTTGACCGAGTCCAACAAGTTGGTTGACCTACCTGTCCAGAATCAAAGTTAGCCGTTGCCTTAAAGGCCAGTCGGTTGACTGATTACTCTCAATCGGTTGATCGATTGGATCAAACTGATCCAATTTCTCTTCAATTTATCTACTGACTCAAATGGTTGACCGACCATTTCCATTCGGTTGACCAATTGGATTAGTGTGCTCACTTCCTTCGCTAATTAAGCTATTGCTTCAAACCGGTAATCGACCAATTCAATTTGATTGACCGACTGGATTCGTAGCACCACATTTCGATTCCAAAACTTACTGTTTAATTCGATTGACTTATTGATTTTGTCAGTTGACAGAATTGACCCTAAAATATAACTTTTTATACTTTAAAATATATTTTCCAATTAGGTCAATTATCAATTTCATTTCACATAAGGAGCACATACAATATTTCATTTTAGGATCTTGAACTTATCATGACACACATATGGTTAACTCATTTAAAGTGTCGTGTGTGATAATAATTCGGGTTGTATTAAGAATATATAAGTAGATAATTGTTTTCACCTATTTTTTTTCAAGGTTTTCAAAACTCTTCATATCTTCATAGTGTCCATCTTGCATCCTTTATGTTTTTTTCATGAGGTATTTTTCTTAACCACATGCTTGAAACTTATAAATCTGAAACACTTGATAAAATCATTAGTTTTACCAAAAATATTAATACTTAATTATTCATCAAAACCTTGGATTCAACAAAAGAAATAAAGAAATGAATATACTTTCCACTAAGACAAATTTTTTATAAAAGAGACTTTTTTTTTTTGGTTAAGAAAACAATTAGAATAAAATATTTTTTGTTGGTTTTATTAATGAAGTAAGTGATTTAAAAAAATTAAAATATTTTTTAAAAAAATGCTTTTTGGTTTTGAAATATATATTAACAAAACAATGATTTTGTTTCTTTACAAAGAAAAACTTTAAACTTTCCTTATGAAGAGAAAAAAAATATTTTTTAAGCAAAAAAGAGAGTTTTCTTATGAAAAACCTTTTTTTTTTTTTTTTCCGAAAACAAATGTAAGAAAATGACTTTTCATGTTATGACAATCAAATTTTAAAATTACTTGTTTTAGTTTTCAAAAAACATTTCTTTAAATTTTTTTTTTTTAACATTTTTTGAGAAAAACCAATTATGTGCATTGTGTCTTTTTTTTTTTTTTGCTTTATGGAAAGGACTTTCAGAGTTAAAAAAAAAATTAAAAAAAAAAAAAGAACATTTTTTTTAAAAAAAGTTTCTTTATTTTTTTGAAAAAAAACAGAGAAACTTAACTTTTCTCATTCTTTAGCAAAGTAAAAACAAAACACAAATTTTTTACTTATATTTTTTCCATAATAACCTTAACTAAAACAACTTAGAGGAAAGATTCTTTTTAACCTTCATTAAAAGTTTCTCACATGTTTGGGAAACCTAAAACTGAGGTATAGATAATCCTCCCTTTACGGTTTTTTAGTTTAGCCAAAATATTTTTTTTAATGGAGAAACATAGAAGATATTATATATATATATATATATATATATATATATATATATATATATATATATATATATATATATTCACACACATGAATATGTATATAATAAATATATAAGTATAGATATTTATATATATATTGGTAGTCCTAACCATGGTTAAGAAAGGCAAAACGATTTGGGAGAGAACTGCACTTATCCAGCCATTTCCATTTCACAAGATTGCAAAATTGAAGTAGGGAATAGGGGGTCCTGCCTTATTTTACCTTTATCTATGGAAGACTTTGTTGGCCCAAAGAGCTACCCAATAGGGGGTGAGTTGAGTAGTTACAAAATTTAAACAATTAATTTCTTTAAACACTTAATATAAAATAATCGATTTCTCTAAATTAATTATTATCTCAGTCATTCAATGGATATGTGTTAAAACATAATATAAGAAAATAAACAATGCAGCACATAACGATATATGTTGGTTTGGTCAAGCTAATCTTGCCTATGTCCAATCCCCCGAGCTCCATGGAGATTCGTAATCCACTAAATCCTTTGATCCCTTTACCAGGTAGGAACCAAACCCTTACAACGATTCTTTTATAGGCACAAAATCAACCTTTACAAATTACCATTTTCCCAAGCTAAGGAGAAACCCTATCTTTTTATCAGGTTAAAGAAAAACCTAACACTTTCTCACTTATCCGTTTCATAGGGAAGGAGAACATTTACACTTCACTCCGAAAATAATTTAATTGTTGGAAGAATCAAAATCTAATTCTTTCTAAGGAAAAAGAATAACCTAATTTTTTTACTAGGACAAAGATCAAATCCTAACCTTTTTCACAGGAAAATGATTGAAACCTAACTACCATGACTAGACATCATCCTAAACATGTCTAATCTACTCAAACTCACAAATTAAAAAAAAAAGTTTCTTTCCATAAGGAGCTTCTACTACCTTATTACGAATATGTTCAATTAATGACCTGAATAATTACTACGTGATAGATATAATATGAGGCAAATAAAATCTGATTAATAAATAATATGGGTAGTACAATTTAAGCACATAATCAAATAAAAAATTGTTTAAAAAGATTTTCAGATTCTTAAGTTTAAAACAATTTTCTAATCAATCCTATACTAAGTAATCAATAAAAATATAACTTCAAAACAGATAATAAAGTTTGGATGGATCTCACTGGAAAATACCGATGATACTAACAGAATAGTGATAGAACTCAAGTTGTTGACGCCAAAACACAAGTACTTTAGATCAAGAACTTAGAATAAACCTCTCACAAAAATCTCAGCATAAATATCATTTTGAATAGCTCAAATTGATAGTTCTTGATGTATTGGTCTCAATTCCCGTAGGTCTATATTAGTAAACAAATATCAAGCCCTCTAACGGCTAGTTTCTCAAAGATATATCTTCTAAAGACACTCCTAGACTCCATATATGATAACCTTTAAATTTAGGATTATTTTGACTTAAAAATTACTTTTGATACTCTCAAATAAGTCCATAAAACTATTCTCAATTTAAAACCATAGAAATAGGAAGTATTAATCCATTTAAATTAAGAAATTTTTTAAGTATGTGGACCAAATCAATTGAAATAATAAAATAGGTTATCAATATCTTAATTAAGTTCAAATTCCCTAAATCTCTCTCTTGGAATCATCAAAACCGGATTTGTTTTTTACCAAGAGACCAAATCTCTTGATTTCTCAACTAACTCAATTGGTTGATCAAGTCCCACAGGTCGGTCGATCGACCTGTCCAAATCCCAACATTACTATTGGCTTAAAGCTATTTAGTTGACCGACTGCATCCAATCAGTTGACCGATTGGACGATTGACCAATTATTTTCAAACGGTTATCGATTGGATCAGTAATCTCACTTCCTTTGCTAATTAAGCTACTGCTTCAAATAGTTAACCTACTGGATTAGTAGTACCTCATTTCAACTCCAAAACTTATTGTTTGATTCGGTTAACCAATTACTTTTCTCGATTAACCAAATTGACCCAAAAATTCAATTTTTTATACTTTACAACATGTTTTCCAATTAGGTCAATTATCAATTTCATTTCACATAAAGAGCCCGTACAATATCTCATTTTAGGATCTTTAACTTATTATTTCTTATCATGACACACATATAATTAACTCATTTAAAGTGTCGTGTATGATCCTAATTCGGTTCCATTTAGGAGTATATAAGTAGAGAGTTGTTTTCACCTATTTTCTTCAAGGTCTTCAAAACTCTTCACATCTTCATTGCATCCATCTTTAACCCTTTATGTTTTCTTCATGAGGTATTCTTCTTAATCACATGCATGGAACTTATACGTAACGACCCGATTTTCAAGGGCCGCCACACGGTTTCTCCCAAAGAGAATTAAAATTAAAATTTTTAAATAACGAATATTTATTACGCATAAATTTTGAATATTTTATTGCCCATAAATTTTCATAATATATAAAACAACAAAAATATTAAACTTATATAAAATCATATTTTCAAAATATAAATTTTTGGGGTATTACAATTTACCTTTTAAAATAAATTTCGTCCTTAAATTTTTGTTCAAAACAATAAAAATTCAGAATCGCACGGTCATGTTAATCACACTCGATTTTAAAATAATTGTATTCTATGTAGAGTCCCGTAATCGAAAGTCACCACCAATCCACATCTTACCAAAATTCATACTACGTATCTCCATTTTCGCATTTGTGGTGACCATACTTTATCCAATACAACACAACATGGTGCACTTTGGTCGGTAACTCCTAACATAGATAACCAATTTTTAAAGAATCTTATGTTTTTAAATACTTCGTCTGCGCACTCTGATAAAAATAACAATAAATACATTTGTAAATCAATAAATATATATTTTTGAAATATCACAGTAGCTTCATTTGGATTGGGTCTATCTCAGTGCCCACGGGTTCACGACCTTAATAATTTTCTTACTTGGCATGACATTTAAGGCAAACCTATTATGAATGCAGTTTTGCCTTCTGATAATGCTGAAATTGCAACTACTAAGGCTTTTTGTTAGCAAAATTCTCTTTCTTCTTCTTCTGAGCAAGGTATCATACATAAATTCACTCTTTCTCCTAGAAGAGTTTCTTATGTTTCTCTTGTTGCTGGGAATATTGAATGGATTGTTTCTAATAAGAAAATTCATACAAAGCACAAGTTTTAATCCGGAGTGACTTCTAGATATGGTTTGCGAAGTAAAGTAAAGTTTCTTTGCCTATGCCTTTGCTTTTTATAGAGCATTAAATTGGTTGAAGTCTGTCTAGGAGATGGACAGTTTTTTTTTTTTTTTTTTTGTTTTTGTTTTGGTGCTATTGTAGAACAATTTTCTTCTCAGCAGTTGGTTTGTCCAAGCTTGATAGTTCCGGATTCTAGTTGTTTTTCCATTTTTGCTATTGTTCCTCAATTGTTAGAGGATGTTTTTTTTTTTTTTTTTTTTTTTTTCTAGTTTTCTTTGGTTTTCTAGCCTTATAAAAACCTTTTAATGTTAGAGGTCTTTAACTCCTCATTTTTGTGATTAATAAATTTCTTTTTTTTTTTTTTTTTTTGTAAAAAAAAAAAAAAACAAAAAAAAAACAAAACTACTCATAACCAACATCATAATCACCAGATAACCATTTTTCTTGTAAACTGTTCCATGAGATAAAAAAATATCAATTCCAATATCTCAATATAATCTTATAATCTAGTAATTTTGTTTTCCATAAAATATCAACGCAATCCAAACTTCAAATAATAGATTCTTGGAAGGTAAGCAAATACATAATCGTTGTTAATCCAAAATAATAGATCTAAAATTTTCATTACATAAATACGCCTCAAAACACATAAATACATCTTAACCACATAAATACGTCTCAATCACATATATATGTCTCGAAATACATAAATACGTCTCAACCACATAAATACATCCCAAAACACATAAATATGTCTCAACCGTAAAAATATGTCTCAAAAGTTAAAAGTCACGTAACATAAAAAAAAGAAAAATAAAAAAAAACCCACAAAGATCTAAAGCTTGAGGTGGTGAACTTGTTTTCACTATGTGTGTGTGTGTGTGTGTGTTTGTGTGTGATAACTATTGTACTCTCTCTCTACCTCTTGACTCTCTCTCTCTCTTTCTCTCTCTCTCTCTATATATATATTCTCAAAAGCCTAAGCCCCACAAGGTGATTCTTTTTAACTTTTATTATTTATTTTTATTGAATCAATTAGGGGTGTGTGTGTGTTAGTTAGATCTATAATTGAAAAAAAATATTTAAATGGTGAAAATTTTAATTTATAGTAGAAATTCTAAATTTTAAATTTTTAGTATTTCATTGACTAATTTTTCTATGGATTAAACTATAGATTAGAAATACTTTAAAATTATTGTCATAATTGTCAATCCTAAGATTTTGATGGACAATTAAACGTTGATGTTTTTGGGGGAACTAACAGTTTGTTTAAGTGTTTCAGTTTATTAGTTCTGAATGATGAAGATTTGATAATAAAGATGATGAAGGAATTAAGAGGTTGAAGAATTTGAAGAATCTAGGGAAAACAACTCAGGTTTAAATTTCAAATCTTAATATCCCAATTAGGATCATACACAACACAAAAAGATTTTTCAATGATTTTTATAAATATGTGTGTTTTTAATAGGATCCTAATTAGTTAAATTATTTGCTCCTATGTGTAATTGAAAAAGAAATATTTATAATTGATTAAAATTGGAGTTAAGTATTTAGTGGAACTAATTAAGAAAATAAAATGGTTAAAGGGGCGAAAACGTAAATGAGAATGTATTAAAAATGACTTTAGAAAAGAGATCCAACATGCATAAGTCGACCGGACAAAACAGGTGAAACTCTTTGTATATCTCAGTCGATAGGTAAGTCGACTGGTGAAAAGAAATGGAACTCTCTAAATCGACAGGTAGGTCGACTGGTGAAGGAAAATAGAACTCTCTGAATCTCTAAATCGACAGATGGTTTGACCGATGGGCATAAAATCTTTGGCTTGGCTACATCCTGAATCGTGCAGTCGACTGGTCTGTCGACTGATGACACAGTTTCAGGATATTGAGAATTTTGAATTCATATCTTAAAGTAGCCGTTTTTGGTTGAGATTTGTGAGAGATTTTAGGGATTTTATGATATTTAAGATATGCTACACCTATTATTTAATTCCTATTTATTTGGTTCATTAAGTTTTAATGTTTATCAATTTGGTACATAAAATTGTTTCTATTCTATTTAATTGAGATTAAGAAATATTTGGGGGACTTAATTGAGAGATTTAAAAGTTATAATTAAGTGAATTGAACCAAAATGAAGTCATAATGATATAAGGGATCTAAGAGAGCATTTAAGTGTCATGATATATGAGAACTAGCCGTTAAAGAAGTGATTTATATCTCATATATATAGACTTGCGTTTTTCATATCATTAAGAGTGGCTAAGAGAGATTAAAAGATCAAGAGATGATATTGAGCTTTTCTATGAGATATCATACTGAGTTTTTGTGAGAGCTATTTTAAGAGACAATCTTGATAATCATTGGCTATTGATCATTGCTATTACTAAATTTGAAGAAACTACGCTGTAATTATTTTTTCTCGGTGGATTCTGGGTGAGATCTTTTTAATTACTTTCTATATTGAATTGCTTGTTTAATTTTTAGAAATTGATATTTAGAAATTGTTTCTGATTTTTATTGAAGAAAATATTTTATCAACAATTTATTGAATCTGATTATGTGCTATCTATCTTTTGTTAAAAATCAGATTTTTGAGTATCTCACATTTCTATCAATAGTTTTGGGATATTAATTGTGTTTTAATTTATCTGGGGTGCTAGAAGCTCTGAGTGAGATAATTTTCTTTTCAATTTATATTGGTGAGTAGTGTGACAAATTAAATACTGTTGGGGGTATTTAATCAAAGGATAGCCGGTTTTAGTATTTTTCTGTAAAGAGATTGAGGTTGTAATTCTTCCTAGATATAATTGATTTGTGTGAATTTTGTAACGGTTCAATACTTACTAGGTAAAAGGATATTTAGAGTGTTGGTGAGGTTTTGATTCTTTTGCTTTTGTGTTAAAAAGAATTAGGTTATTCTTTAGCTTGTAAAAAGTAGAGGTTTTTCCTTAGCCTGTGAAAAAGATTTTGTAAAGGTTGATCCTGAGGCTGTAAAAGAATCGTTGTGAGGGTTTTCTTTCTACCTTTAAACGGATCTTAACTATTAGTGGGTGCGACTCTCCGTGGGGCTCGGAGGACTGGATTAGCCAAGAGTAGCTTGGTGAACCTATATAAATTTCTGGTGTGCTGCAATCTCTATTTTATTATTGTTGTTTGGTGTGTACATATTTGATTTGATAATTCCACTGTGATATAAAAATAATAATTAATTTAGGATTGAAATTAATTATTTAATTTATTGAAGTATTTTCTCTCTGATATTTTTAATTACCCAATTCATCCCCTCTTGGGTATTCCCACTACAAGAAAAAAAGGCTTTTTATCACAGTTAAAAACCGTGATAAAAAAGCCTTTTATCACAGTTTTTGGTTCCAAACCTAACTGTGATAATATGCAGTGTGATTAAAAGTAGACTTTTTATCACAGTTAAAAACCGAGATGGTAGAATTTTTATCACCGTTAAAAACCGAGATATTTAGTCCATATAATTTCGGTTTTCAAAGGTGATAAAAATTTCATATATATATATATGTGATGAAATTTTAAAAAAATGTGATTATTCAAACTATTTATCTCAGTTTACCCTATTTTCTATCACATTTAAAAACTGTGATAGTTTCTCATACCTATATTAAAAAAAATTTATAAAAACTATTACAGGACTATTATATAAAAAAAATACTACCAAAAATTAAATAAAAAAATTACAAAAATATTATAGCACTGTCATAAACTTGAATTTTATACAAATGTCTAAAAAATAGTCATTCAATTACAAATAAATCATTTCCCACATCATCAACTTCTTCTTCATTTTCTTTTTCATCAACTTCATCAAGGAACCAGAAAACAATGCACATAGCAGTGTACCAAACAAAAATAGCTAATGAAATTCGAAATAAAATAGAAAAAAAAAAATAATCTAAACAATGCAGAAATTTCAGCTCTTTTTAGCTAATGAAATTTCCTCTCCTTTTAGCTAATATAGAACAAATCAATAAAGAAATTACTTGCAAAAATCAACAAATCAACAATTTACGGACTTCACTTTAGGAGATTCAATAGGTTACGTAGATTAAACCCCTTTTGTTTAGTGTTTCAATTCCCAATTTTTTATTTTTGTTCTCAGAAAAACGAGCATAGGAATTGCAATATGGCAACAAAAAAAATGTGCAAGTCAATATTTGTGGTTCTGTTCCCAGATTTTTGTTTCTGAAATAAACACGGGAAGAAAAAAAAATTGTTATGCTCCTAGTTTTCTAAAACAAGTTTTTGGGAATAGAACAATGTTCCCCGATTTCTAAACAAACGCCACCTTAGTTCTTCCTACTTTGCCTTATAAATCTAACCACACAAACTCATCCAAAGAGAAACCAATTATGTAAACTGTAATCATACCTTGTAATTTTGAAAGCCTCATCAACTAACTAAAACAACAGAAGCCTCATCAAAATCATTCCTCTCTCCACATCCATCGCCCAAACATGGGCTTGTCAAAAGAAAAAGAGCAACATGTTAGAATAGTACTCAAAATATGAAGGAAATAATAAAAAACACTATTAAACATTTATGATATAAAGTATAATTAAGCCCATTAGATGCCTATTAAAAAGCAAGCAAGCCGACTCAAAGAGAGATATATTCACACAAACATCACCTTTCTATCACATAATAAATTTTAAGCGAGATTATATCTCATTCATATTATTATAATCACAGTTTATTCAAAAACAAAGATGAATTGTATTTACTAAGTGTGATAAAAAAACTATTTTTCTTGTAATGTGGTGGCTACTGAATTCTACAATTTCTGTCACATTAATGTGCAATTTATTCAAGACTCAAGTTATACCCCCCACAACCCATATACTCATTCAGAGTAGCTAGTGATGTAAAAAGAGTTTACCAGCTTCCCTAACTCCCTAGCTATGGCCTCTGCTTCTTCTCATTTTTCTTCTGCACGACAAAGCTGTAGAAAAACCAATCATAATGATTATACAGAAAAAGGAACATCAATATGCTAATCATTAGTTTGTGTATCTTGTGCTAACCTTATCTAGAACATAAAATCAGGGTTACCAAATCCACATATCAGACAAGTCATCCACAGATCGGACATGAGATTGCAGATTGACTTCTAGGGTTGAACCTGAAGAGAATCACATTGAAACGCCACCAATTGAAAGCAATTAAAACCAATTGAAATGAAAAATTGACAAAAAAATGTATAAATATTGATTCAAAATCTAGAGATGTTACCTATTTCTACAAACACAGAATAAATTTGAGAGAAGATTTTACCTGTAAGGGCAAAAAATGGCTCAGATCTGCTCAAGGGAGTCTGAATCATCATCTCTAATGACTCAACACCGTTGAACCCAACAATACACCGGCGAACTACACCACCGAAGTGAACAACAAAATGAATTTCGATGGCTTAGATATGCTCAATGAATCGTCATCACCAGTGACTTAACATCATCGAATTAAACAATAACAATGGTTGGAGAATAGAGAACGAAGTGAAGGCTCAAGACGAGAGATCGAGAGTGAGAGATCTTAGAGATTTTGAAATCGAGAAAAATCTAAGCGATGGCAATGACGAATGTGTGGTGGAGATTTTTATTTCGAGATTGATGGCAATTTTGATGGAGATTTCGGGATCAAGAGAGAGGCTTCGATCAACGCGAGAAAGAGAGAGCGTGCAACTACTAGGGTATGCTAGGGTAGAGAATGAAGAGATGTTAGATTTAAGAAGAAAGCAAAAAGGCGGAAATAATTTTTATTATCTCGGTTAAAATCAAAACTGTGATTAAAACTACTTACATATTATCACGGTTAATTAAAATTATGAGATAATTTTTTTTTATTTTTTTTTATTTTTTTTTTTATCAAGGATTTTTTTTTAACCAAGATTAAATATCATGTATAATTTTATAATCACGATTTTTTCAAAAACTGAGATAAATTATATTTACTAAGCGTGATAAAAAGCCTTTTTTCTTCTAGTGTCCACTGGACCAACAATTGATATCAGAGCTGATTTTAGCTTGATATAATTTACACTATAGCTAAACATGATCACATGGAGTGTTTTGATTCTGAAGTATGTGTACTACTATTAATTCTACTTCTTCTAATAGTCATTGTTCTGATCATGAGACTGAAATAATTTACAATGATAAGAATGCAGATAAGGCTATTGAGATGCTTATTGCTCTTACATATGTTTTTGAAAAAGAGAATTTTAAACTAGAACAAAAAATTACAACTCTTGAAAATTAGAAGTTTAGTACTGTCAAATCTCTCAAGAAAAATAATTTAGACAAATATTTTGAAACTATTGAGTTTAAAAATGCGTTATCTGGAATTAGTAAGTTGTGTGACAAAATTGAATCTCTTGAGGATGAGACTGAGGTTTTGTAAAATGATTTTAATGATCTTTAACAAAATGAATTTAAAAGAAAAAATCTTTAAACCTTGAATGAGGCCTTGAGTATTGAATTGGACAATACAAGGTGTGAGCTTGATGGAGCTAGTGTGAAAATCAATTCTGTTGAAAATGAGTGCCAAATTCTTAAGAATGATCTTGAATTTATGCATAAAAAGAATTTTGGTTTATAGGTAAATGTTAGCACCAATGAACAGTTACTTGAGAAGACTAAAAAAGAGCTTAAAGAAGTAATGGATAAATTCAAGGATGTTGAGAGTACTAAATCTATTGAAAAACCAATAGTTACTAAAGTTGCTTCTCAAAATCGCAAACAATATTATGCTCCCGTAAGAAACACTGACTATTCAAAGAGGTGTGGAAATAGTAGTAAGTGTTTTTATTATGGTAAATTTGGTCATTATGAAAACTCTTGTTATTTATTACATGGTTACCCTGTCGAATCCAGAAATAACTGGATACCAAAAAGAGAAAATTTTGGTGTAGGTACAAATTAGAGATTCAGACAAAGGTACAATGAATATTATGTGCTAACAAGGATATTTGAATAGACAAGAAGGTACAATAAATATTCCCTGCCAAAGATGGAACCAAGGTTCAATGTACCTAATAAGAAGAATCAGCACGTGCTAAATACAAGAGTACAGAAGCAACAAGCTCAATATGTGAGAGCTGACAAAACTTATCTACAACCAACGATAAGATACCAGTATAAGAAAAAGTTTATTTACAAAGTTGTGCCAAAGCAGCATGAAACACCAAACAAAGGTAAAGAAGTTCTTACTGAATTAGTTCAAAGAATTGCTATACCTAAGAAGGAAGAAATTAAGGTGAAAAATCAAGCATTGGGGGAGTCAAAGGATACCAAGTCAGAAATTAGTAATCCACCAAACGTACACACACCACTTGCTCCCAAAAATGATCCAGGTATGTCAAAATTTCTTAAGTTTAAGTTTATTAATTTTGTTAGGGAGATTGAGCCTGTTCATTTTGAAGTTTAGATGTTTGCAATATGTGTGTGTGTGTGTGTGTGTGTGTGTGTGTGTGTGTGTGTGTGTGTGTTTAAATGTGTGAGTAATTAATTCTTTTTAAAATATATGTGGATCAAAATAAGAGGTAAAAAATTGAGCTAAGTTGATCAAATTAGGTTTAAATGCACAAAATCAAATAGCTCAGAATGAGCAGTCGACTCATGAGTCGATCGATAGTTTCAGGTTGGAATATCGAGAGTCACGCTGCATTCATCTGTCGATTGCCTTGTCGACTGATCATGTTGGGATATAAATACCCTGACTTGTTTATTTGATTTCATCCGAAACTGAAAACCCTTCTTCTTTGAAAACCCATCATCTCCCAAGTTCGTGCAAGCCTAAATCTCATGAAATCAGTTCATTTTGGCTCAGATTAGAAGAATTTTTGGTTGAATCAAAAGGTCTAAGGCTTGGATCTGTGTGTTGGAGGCTGATTACTCGCGAAAAAACAAGGTTGGTCTTCTCTAAATTCTAGGGTTTTGGTGGGTTCTTGGTTTAGACTTAATTTCTTGAGATATTTTCGTTGACTTATTATAAATTTGTGTGAAAAATGCCTAGAATAAAAAATCGTGCTAATAGGGCCATATTTGATAATGTATTTTTTTGAAAGGAAGAGGATGAGAAAAAAAAAAGAGGAGTTTGTCAACAGAAAGGTTTTAGGTTGCAAACCTATTGATTTTGTTGATTTGAAAGAGAAAATATATTGATATTGAAGGATATTTTAGGAATTTGGGGTTGGTTGATTTTGTCACAAAAATGAATGAGTGGATGTCGGTATGGGTGAGAATGTTCTACAACAATCTCACTTACAATAATATTTCAATTTCATCCTATGTTAAAGGAAAAGAAATCCGGTTTGATAGGGGGTTATTATGTGATATTTTGGAAATACCTAGAGGAGACATAGTTCCGTACAATACCCCTCACTGGCTTTCAATAAATTTCAATAGAAGGGCAATTGTTGAGAAATTTGATTTAGAGGGAGACGAAGTAGGATCATTATCTATTGTGCATCAATTCCTTTATTTGGTGCTGACCTATTCGGTTGTGCCTAGAGGGGGAAGTCATGCTAATATAAATGATTTTGATCTGTATTTGATGAATGAGATTGTTGAAGGGAGAAAATTAGATTTAGCTTATATAATGATGGACCACATGAAGTATCATGTTCAGAAACCCTCTAGAATACTACCCTATGCTAATGCACTCCAAAGGTTGTTTGATCACTTTGGAGTTGTAATTGATCATGATGAGCAAATATTTATGACAATCACACCTGGATGGATCAATGTGGGGAATGCTTCATTAATGGGATATGAGTACAGAGGAAATAAATTGGTAAAAAAGAGAAATCAGAAAAGGTAGATAATGCTGGTTGTAGGCGAGGAAGAAGAAAATGAAGAAGAAGTGAGCATAGATCAGAAGATGGATTTTTCTCACTGATCGAATTGATGATCTAAGGATACATGTGGATTTAATGGATGATCAGATGACTGGGCTAGAAAATAAAATGATTCAAATGAATATGAACATGGAAGCTAGATTTGGGAAAATCACAGGGAATCTTGGTGGTTGATTCGAGTTTGTCGAAGATGCATGTTAAAGATGTTCGTTTCTCGAATGGGGACTGGGACATGCAATTTATTTAAACGCTTATTCCTGCAGATTATGTGAGATAATTGGGAAACCTTCATACTCTTAAGACGTCCGACCAAGATGTAACGATTTGGATCCCTACCAACTTGGGAGAATTTTCAGTTAAATCTGCTTGGGAAGTGGTTAGAAAAAATCAGAATGCTCATCTGTTCTTTAACAAGATTAAGTATAATTCTCTTCTAATCAAAATCTCCATCTTCATGTGGAGGCTTTTTTATCAGATTGTTCCGGTGGATGAGGCAATTCAGAAGAAAGGCATAAAGATCGTTTCCCGGTGTAATTGTTGTTATAGGCCTCAGGTTGAATCTATACATCATCTATTTCCGCAAGGGGATTTGGCTAAAGCAGTGTGGTTTGCTTTTGGAGCGGATTCTTAGAATGGTGAAGTATTTGGCAGATTAGTTGGCTGGTGGCAACATCAGAGTTCGTCCCCCCTCAAAATTTTTTATGATACCCTCTTTCCTTCTGTGCTTTGCTGGGAAATTTGGAAAATAAATAACAAGATAAGGTTTGATGGGATCCAATGCGACGCCCACAAGGTTATTGTTAACATACACTAGACTTTGGCTAAGATTGCTCCTTTAGCGAGAAAACCGAAATCTAAGATTCAACCGATTTATTGGAATCCGCCTCAAGATAAGAATCAAGATTAATTTAGATGGAAGCTCTCGAGGAAATCCAGTCCTTATTGGTGGAAGGGGCACTCTCCGTAATACCAATGGTGAGTTGTTGCTTGGTTTTGCTCATTATTTTGGTTTCGGATCCAGTTTACTTGCTGAAACGAAAGCCCTTTGGATTGCGGTTAAGTACTGTGTTGACTTTGAGTGGTACGGGTTGGAGGTTGATCAAGGATTTTGGCGCTTAATGTCTCTGATTAGGATGATCAAGGATTTAGCTGCAAGGATCCAAGTCTCTATTTCGCATTGTTTCAGGGAAGCAAACTCGACTGCAAATATGTTACCCAAGTTAGGCAGTGCTGGAGAAGATCAAATTTTCTAATCAGAATCAGATTTCCCGACTTCTGTTAGAGGTTGCTTAAGACTAGAGAGGCTTTGATTCCCGAACATTCGGAAGACTAAAGATATGTCTTTAGAGCTTTTGTCTTGATAGATTGCTTGTGTTTGTTGTTTGTTTAGTTGGGCTCGGAGGTCAGGCTTCGCCCCCCTCTGTTATTTGTTTGCTTTATTTTACAAAATCTCTTTTTTCTTTAAAAAAATAAAAAAATAAATAAAAATAAAAATTTGGAACAAATGTTTCAGTTTATGCAGTCATCTCATCACGGATACTAGCAATAGTATAGTGCTCAGCCACACTTTACAGGACATCCCATGTTTCGAGCACAACAGTCATTTAGAGGACCAACTGCAGCAGGACCATCTAGAGTAGGGCCATCTAAAGTAGGACCATCAACGCCGTTTTATCAACAAATGACTCCAGGACCAATTGTTCAGCCAGGTATTCCATATCTTCAGCAGCCAGCTACTAGTCCGATGGGACTTTATTATCACTTTTTTGGACAGAGCCTCCATTAGACCTTATTTTTTATTTTTTATTTTAATTTTATTATTCAGATAAGTTCCATATTTATTATTTTTGGTCCATAATAGTTAATTTAGGATTGTGGTGAAACTTGATTTCTAGTGTATGAATTTTGTTGGATTAACTAGACTTGATCGACTTAGTTAAATTTTCTATCTCTAATGATGATCCACATGGTATTTGCTGAAAATGATTTTAATGCATAAAGTTGATTTTTTTGGATTGACTTAATGTGTTTTTAAAAAAAAAGTATAATCAATATTCTGATTTGATTACATTAGGTTTATTCTTTCAAAGTAAATAATATGTTTGCCTAAAGTGGAATTATTGTTTTGTTCCCCCCTCCCTAAATTTTATTTTTGAAGATGACAAAGGGGGAGAATTAGTTGATGTTTTATTGAATATCCTAAAGGGGAGTTTAATTTTAATATTTGTGCTTTATTGATCATTTTTTTAAAATCTTCATTCTTATGCCTAAAAGCGTTATAAAACCCGCCATCGAATTCAGGGGGAGTGTGATTATATTATTGTTTTGAAGAAAACATCAAAGTTAATTGTCATCATAAAAAATGGGGAGACTGTTGATCCTAAGATTTTGATGGACAATTAAATGTTGATGTTTTTGGTGGAACTAACCGTTTATTTAAGTGTTTCAGTTTATTAGTTCTGAATGATGAAGATTTGATGGTAAAGATGATGAAGGAATTAAGAGGTTGAAGAATTTGAAGAACCTAGGGAAAACAACTCAGGTTTAAATTTCAACTCTTAATATCCCAATTAGGATCACACACAACACAAAAAGATTTTTAAATGATTTTTATAAATATATGTGTTTTTAATAGGATCCTAATTAGTTAAATTATTTGCTCCTATATGTAATTGAAAAAGAAATATTTATAATTGATTAAAATTGGAGTTAAGTATTTAGTGGAGCTAATTAAGAAAAGAAAATGGTTAAAGAGGCGAAAACGTAAGTAAGAATGTATTAAAAATGAGTTTAGAAAAGAGATCCAGCATGCATAAGTTGATTGGTAAGTCGACCGGATAAAATAGGTGAAACTCTCTGTATCTCTCAGTCGACAGGTAAGTCGACCAGTAAAAAGAAATGGAACTCTCTGAATCTCTAAGTCGATAGCTAGGTCGACCGGTGAAGGAAAATTGAACTCTTTGAATCTCTAAGTTGACATATAGGTTGACCGATGGGCACAAAATCTTTGGCTTAGCTATATCTTGAATCAAACGGTCGACTGGTCGGTCGACTGATGGCGCAATTTTAGGATATTGAGGATTCCGAATTCATATATTAAATTAGCTATTTTTGGTTGAGATTTGTGAGAGATTTTAGGGATTTTATGATATTTAAGATATGTTACACCTATTATTTAATTTCTATTGATTTGATTCATTAAGTTATAATATTTCTCAATTTGGTACATAAAATTGTTTCTATTCTATTTAATTGAGATTGAGAAATATTTGGGGGACTTAATTGAGAGATTTAAAAGCTATAATTAAGTGAATTGAACCAAAATGAAGTTATAATGATATAAGGGGTCTAAGAGAGCATTTAAGTGTCATGACATATTGGAACTAGCCGTTAGAGAGGTGATTTATATCTCATATATATAGACCTGTGTTTTTCATATCATTAAGAGTGGCTAAGAGAGATTAAGAGATCAAGAAATCATATTGAGCTTTTCTAATAGATATCATACTGAGTTTTTGTGAGAGTTATTCTAAGAGACAATCTTGATAATCATTGGTTGTTGATCATTGCTATTACCGAATCTGAAGCAACTAGGCTATAATTAATATTTTTCGGTGGATTCTGGGTGAGATCTTTCCAATTACTTTCTGTAATGTATTGCTTGTTTAATTTTTGGAAATTAATCTTTATAAATTGTTTCTGATTTTTATTGAAGAAAATATTTTATAAACAATTTTTTAAATCTGATTATGTGCTAAATTACGTGCTACCTATCTTTTGTTAAAAATCAGATTTTTGAATATTTCACATTTCTATCACTAGTTTTGAGATATTAATCGAGTTTGAATTTATCTGGGGTGGTAGAAGCTCCGAGTGAGATAATTTGCTTATCAATTTGTATTGGTGAGTAGTGTGACGAATTAAATATTGTTGGGGGTATTTAATCAAAGGGTAGTCGATTTCAGTCTCTTTTCATAAAGAGATTGAAGTAGTAATTCTTCTTGGATAGAATTGATTTGTGTGAATTTTGTAACGGTTCAATCCATACCGGGTAAAAGGATATTTGTAGTATTGGTGAGGTTTTGATTCTTTTGACTTTGTATTAAAAAGAATTAGGTTATTCTTTAGCCTATGAAAAGTAGAGGTTCTTCCTTAACCTGCGAAAAAGATTTTGTAAAGGTTGATTCTGAGGCTGTAAAAGAATCGTTATGAGGATTTGATTCCTATCTTTAAATGGACCTTGAGTATTACTGGGTATGACTCTCCGTGGGGCTCGGAGGACTAGATTAACCAAGAGTAGCTTGGTGCACCAGTATAAATTTATGGTGTGCTGCAATCTTTATTTTATTATTGTTGTTTGGTGTGCACTTCGTTGATTTGATAATTCCGCTATGATATAAAAATAATAATTATTTTAAGATTAAAATTAATTATTTGATTTATTGAAATATTTTTTCTATCATATTTTTAATTACCCAATTCACCCCCATCTTGGGTATTCCACTAGGCCAACAATAATAATTTTTGTATAGTTAATATTGGCTTAAGAAATTGTGTGCTTAATAATTTTGTAAAATTAATAAAATTTGGGAATGAAGAAAATTATATTTCTGTACCATGCATTTCATGTATTTCAATGTCATATTAGATTTATTTAGATTTATTCTTAATTTAGGCTCGATCGTTGTTGGATTTACAAAAGACGCTGAACCTGTCAGTATTATGACGGTAACGTAGTAAGCAGTACAAATATCGAGGTCAATTTATTATCTTCTATATAAATTGTCAAATTTTATTTTCATACTAAAATGTGAAAAGAAAAGGTTTATTAAAATTGATTAGCTTATAACGTTACATGGATCAAGTAAATGGTTGATTGTGAAAAGTTGTATCAAAGCACAGGTTACGACCACTCTAGGATTGAATTATGATACCCAATACTCATAATAAGTTAAGTAATATTTAAAATTAATCAATTTAGTATAATTCATTAATTTATTATATTATTGTGCAAAAAAATAATTACATTATTAAGAACAGAAATCGAAAGAACGAAGGTATAAAAAAAAAATAAAAAAGTAAAAAAATATAATAATAATAATAATAATAATAATAATAAAGACAATTTACAAATGTGCTTTCCTTTTGAAAAAAAAAAAAAAAAGCATAACACATCAATTTTTATTAAAATATCACTTTTGTCCCTATAGTTTTAATTTGAACAATTAATACCTTAACGATTATATATTTATTTTGAGTCTAAATGGTATTTTAGAAATTCAATTAGGGTGGAGGGGTTTATGCAATATTTTTATATACATGTTAAGGGAAAAAAAAATCATTTTTAGAAATTTAATTACAAATAAATAAGCGATATTATGCAACGTTGATTTCAGTTTGGATTTTAGAAAGAATTTCTAACTCTTTTAATATATGTATTTAATCTCTTTATATGTATTATGTAGTTTATGTTATTAATATTATAATTTTTAATTTTCATAAAATAATTATGATTATGTGAATACTACGTGCGATACAATATTTGTTGCAGGGTTGACGAATGGATCAGCGTCGAAATTTTTGTTAGAATTTTTAATTAATTTGTAATTTTTTATTTATTATTATTGTTGTAAAAATTGACACGCTTAAATAGATAAATACAATTATCACAGCAACTTGTCAATGTTTCAGATTTTATAAAATAAAAAATTAGTCATTTAGTTTTAGTATTAATTCTCTTTGGGAGAAACCATGTAGCGGCCCTGAAAAGCCGGGCCATTATATTATAAATCTAAAACACTTGATAAAATCATTAGTTCCACAAAAAACATCAATATTTAATTGTTCATCAAAACCTTAGATTCAACAATCTCCCTATTTTAGATGATGACAATTAATTTTAATATTTTCTTAAAAAAGAATGTAATCATGTTCCCCCTCAATTTGAGGATGGGTATTTAAACTCATTTAAGCATAAATATGAAAACAAAAATAAACAATGATAAAGATATGCAACTTAAACCCAATTTAAATAATAACGATATTCGACATTAAGCCCAATATTTAACATCTCCCTTTAATCAATGCAATGCTTAGGCAAACAAATTCCTAAGCATCAACTAACTCATTAAACATCAACTTCTCCCCTTTTTTCATCTCATAAACTAGGGACAGAGACCCAAAAACATCACTCGAGGCTACATCGTTATGCCTATCCATACATAAACCTCGAATAATTTCATGAATTGATCTTTCGCTAGAGGTTTGGTAAAAATATCGGCAAGCTGATTGGAGGTATCAACATATTCAATAGTTACATTCATTTTTTTGAATGTGATTACGAATAGAATGATTTTTAATCTCTATGTGCTTAGTTCGTGAGTGTTGTGTCAGATTCTTACTTAAGCACATAACACTTTTATTATCACAATAAATATGGACTTCCTCCATGCATGTTCTACAATCATATAATTGTTTCTTAATATATAGAATTTGAGCACAACATTTACCAACTGTTATAAACTCTGCCTTAGTAGTAGGTAAGACAATTGAGTTCTGTTTCTTACTAGATCAAGAAACCAAAGCAGGTTCTAAAGAGTGACATGACCCGCTTGTGCTTTTACACTTAACCTTGCATCCACTAAAATCAGTACCGGAGTAACTAGTTAATTAAAATTGCTTCCCCTAGGATACCAAATCCTAGGTTAGTTGTCCCTTTTAAATATTAAATGATTCGCTTAACCGCAGTTAGATGCTATTCTTTAGGACAAGACTAAAATCTAGCACAGAAGCACACACTAAACATTATGTTAGGTCTACAAGAAGTAAGATACAACAAGTTACCGATCATACCTCCATGCATTTTCTCATTTACGTTTTTGCCCGTATCGTTTTTTGCTCGTATTGTCCTTTTCTATTTACGTAGCTGTTTCTGTGAGAGTTTTGTACTCTTCAGCGCCATCTAAGCCATACTTTTTCAGTAACTCTTTATTGTACTTAGCTTGATTAATGAAAATCCCGTCTTTAGTTTACTTAATTTGTTACCCAGGAATGAAGCTTAATTATCTCATCATACTCATTTCAAATTCAATCTGCATAATCTTGGCGAACTCTTGACAAAAATCCTCATTAATAGAACCAAATAAAATATCATCAACATATTTTTGTACTAATAGGATATCAGAAACATTTCACTTGATAAATAAAGTTATATCGCCAAGACCCTGTCGAAAACCATTTTCGATCAAATATCTGCGAAGTCTCTCATATCAAGCTCAGGGAGCTTGTTTGAGCTCATACAAAGCCTTCCAAAGTTTAAACACATGATCAAAAAGTTTATCACTCTCAAATCCCAGTGGTTGTTCGACATAAACTTCTTCTGATAGAAAGTCATTCAAGAATGCACTCTTTGCATTCATTTGATATAATTTAAAATTTCAAAGGCTAGTAATATTCTAATAGCTTCTAATCTAGCTATAGGAGTATACGTTTCATCATAATCAATTATCTCTTCTTGATTATAGCCCTCTGCTACAAATATTACTTTATTTCTAATTACCATTCATGTTTCATTCGTTTCATTACAAAACCCATTTAGTACCAATTACATGATGAAAGTCCAGTCTAGGAATTAGAGACCACACCTTTTTATGTTCAAATTGAGCTAATTCTTCTTGCATCGCGAAAATCAAGGATTCATCAGTTAACGTATCATTCACATTCTTAGGCTCAATTTGAGATAGAAAAACAAGATTAATTATATCCCTAAGGGATGATCTTGTACTTGTACCTTTCTCAAAATTAGCAATAATTTCTTTTACCTAATGTCTTGGTGTTGTCTTTATAGCACGTGGTAAAGTTGTGTCCTCTCCTTTTGGTTTCTCATTCTGTGGTTCATTTGTCGTATCACCTCCTTGGTTTTAGTTATTCTGTATACCTGCATCATCATCATAAAAAATCTTTCTTGACATAAGTGGATCAGATTCCTCAAATATGATATACATAGATTCTTCCACTATAAAGGTACATTTATTATAAATTCTATATGCTTTACTATTAGAAGTGTACCCAAGAAAATATTGTTATCAGATTTACCATCAAATTTACCCAAATTATCCTTATCATTTAACATAAAACATTTGCAACCAAAAACTTTAAAATAGGATATACTTGGAGTATTACATTCCAAATTTCATAAGGAATTTTATTAAAATCTCTTTGGATAGAAACCCTATTTACAACATGGCAAGCGGTGCTTACAGTTTCGGCCCAGAAGTATTTAGGAAGATAATTTTCATTCTATATTATTCTTTCCATTTCCTGAAACATTTTTTTTCTCTCCACAACACCATTTTGTTATGGCGTTTTAGGTGTAGAAAAATTGTGAGCATACCTGTGGTCATCACAATAACTTATTGCCTCATCATTTTGAAACTCTCTGCTTCTATCACTACAGATGTTAATGATGCAACATTGCTTCTCATTTTAAACGCGCTTACAAAACTTAGAGAATATAGAAGAAACTTCACTCTTCTTAGTTAGGAAAAACACCCATGTAAATCTAGAATAGTTATCCACAATTACGAATGTATAAAATTGACCTCCTAAACTAGCAATGGCATTCAGACCAAAGAAATCAAGATGCAATAATTCAAGACATCTAGATGTGGATGTGCGAAATTATTCTTAAAAGATGATCCAAATCACTTACCTAATTGACATGCATTACATACTTTATCTTAACATATTTTAATGCAGGTAAGTTAAGTGCAAGACCCTTTTCAAACATATTTGAAATTAACTCCATACTAGTATGCCCAAGTCATCTATGCTATAGCCAACTATTACCCAAGTCGTCTATGCCATAGCCAACTATTCTCAAATAATACATTTAAACATGATTATTGGCCCAGTAGAATACCTAAGAGGGGGTGTGAATTGGGTAAAAAAAAAAACTTATCAGAATAAAACTTGAATAAATAAAATAATTAATTAAAATTAATTATTATATTTGTAACACAGCGGAATAATATGATCAATCTATGTACACACCCAAACAGCAAAAATAACAAAGTAGTAATGCAACACACGAAAGATTTATACTGGTTCACCAAGCTACTCTTGGCTAATCCAGTCCCTCAAGCTCCACGGAGGTCGCACCAACTAAAACCAAGATTCTTTTAAAGGTAGGAACCAAACCCGCACACCGATTCTTTTACAGTCTCAGAATCAACCTTTACAATATCATTTTCTTAGGCTAAGGAAGAACCTCTACTTTTTACAGGCTAAAGAAAAACCTAATTCTTTTTAACATTAAGGCACAAGAATCAAAACCTCTCAAAACACTCCAACTATTCTTTTCATAGGTGAGGATGAAATCTTTACAAATCACTCACAACACAATTCTTATCCAGGAAGAATCACTACCTTAATCTCTTTACAGGAAGAGACTGAAACTCGACTACCCTTGATTAAATACCACCAATGGTATTTAACCCGTTACAACTCACATATACAAAAATTGATAAGAAGTAAAATCTTACTCGAAACTTCTACCACCCTGGATAAACAATAAATCAATTAATATCCCAACTAGTGATAGAAATACGTGAGATACAAAAATCTGTTTTCAACAATATATGGGTAGCAAATTGGAGCACGTAATTAGATTCAAGAAATTGTTTGTAAAAAATATTTTCTTCAAAAATCAGACACAATTTCTAAGATCAATTTCCAAATATAGAATAATAAACAAACAATAAGAAATATGGAAAGATCACACCCGAAATCCATCGAAAGAAAGTAGTATTGCAATGTAACTTCAAATCGGTAGCAACAATGATTAGCAAATGATTCTCTTAGAAACGCTCACTCAATTCTCAATAAGATATCTCTTAGAAAAGCTCACTCAATTGATAAATTCTTATCTCTCTTGATAATAAATGGATTCTATCTCTTAGAATGATTAGTCCTAAATAAAAATTCACAGGTCTATTTAAAGGAATATGTAATCAACCTTCTAACGGCTAGTTTACATATGTCATGACAAATAAAAGCTCTTATACACCCCTTATATCATAAGGACTTCATTTAGGTTCAATTCCACTTAAAAACATCTTTCAAATCTCTCAATTAAACCCCCAAAGTATTTCTCAATTTTAATTAATAAGAATAAAATCTATTTCAAGTACTACATTGAGAAACATTAATATTTAATGAATCATATTAATAGGATTTAATTACTATTATTAGTCTTTTCCTATTTTTGTAGCCCTTACCATGGGAGTTTTGTACTCTTTAGCACATTCCAAGCTATATTTGTTTAGTAGCTCCTTGGTGTGTTTAGCTTGATTTATAAATATCCCTTCTTTGGTTTGCTTAATTTGCAATCCAATAAAGAAATTCAGCTCTTTCATCATGCTCATTTCAAATTCAACCTATATTATCTTGGCAAACTCATGGAAAAGATCCTCATTAGTAGATCCAAAAATGATATCATCAACATATACTTGTACTAATAGAAAATCAGAATCAATTTGCTTTACAAATAGTGTAATATCACAAATACCCATTTGAAAACTATTTTCGATCAAATATCGGCTAAGTCTCTCATACCAAACTCTCGGAGCTTGTTTGAGCCCATACAAAGCCTTGCAAAGTTTAAATACGTGATCGGGAAACTTATCACTTTCAAATCCCGGGGGTTGTTCCACATAAACTTCTTCAGCTAGAAAGCTATTTAGAAATGCACTCTTTACATCCATTTGATATATCTTAAAATTACGTAAACATTCAAAGGCGAGTAACATTCTAATTGCTTCTAGTCTTCCAACAGGAGCATATGTTTCATCATAATCAATTCTCAATAAGATATCTCTTAGAAAAGCTCGCTCAATTGATAAATTTTTATCTCTCTTGATAATAGATGGATTTTCTCTCTTAGAATGACTAGTCCAAAATAAAAATTCGCAGGTCTATTTAGAGGAATATGTAATCAACCTTCTAACGGTTAGTTTACATGTGTCATGACAAATAAAAGCTCTTATAGACCCCTTATATCATAAGGACTTCATTTAGGTTCAATTCCACTTAAAAACATCTTTCAAATATCTCAATTAAACCCCCAAAGTATTTCTAAATTTCAATTAACAAGAACAAAATCTATTTTAAGTACTAAATTGAGAGACATTAATATTTAATGAACTATATTAATAGGATTTAATTACTATATGAACCATATCTTAAATATAGATAATATCCCCTAAATCTCTATCAAATCCCAACCAAAAGTGGCTACTTTTGAATATAATCTCGGATCAAACAATATGCATTCGGTCGACTGCCCAGTCAACTGCCCAATTCAGGTTGTAGCCAAGCTATCGCTGCTGCGTGCATAGGTCGACCGCCCGGTCGACTTGTAGATTCAGAGAGTTCTTCCTTCTTTCATCGGTCGACCTATCAGTCGACTCCTTGATTTAGAGAGTTCAACCTTCTTTCACCAGTCGACTCACCAGCCAACTGCTATCACTGGATCTCTTCTCTGAATACGTTTTTAACTCATTTTCTTTTACAATTTCGCCCCTTTAACCGTTTTTTTTCTCTTGATTAGCTCCACTAATATTCTTATATTCCATTTTAGTCATTCAAAATTATTTTTTCTTATTTCACATAGGAGCAAATAATTTAACTTAATCAAAACACACATAAAAGATAAAATACATTTTGTGCCATGTGTGTATTCCTAAATGAGATATTAAGAGTTAAGATTCATCTGAGTTGTTTTCCCTAATTTCTTCAAACTCTTAATTTTTCTTCATCATCTTTACATCTTCATTTAGCATCCATTTAATTTGACGTCTTCATTATTGGAACTTTAAATCATTGAAACACTTCAATTAAACATTAGTTCCACCAAAACATCAATACTTAATTGTTCATCAAAATCTTGGGATCAACAATGATAAATTTTGAGAAGATAAATCATCAAATGAACATGTATAGACATTTTCAAATCGTGATGCAACAAGTAATATGCTATTGTTATGCCCATTCTTAATAATGCATCTATCATGATAAAAAAATAACATTATAACATTTATCACATAATTGACTAATACTAAGCCGATTATGTTTAAGACCTTCTACTAAGAGAACATATTTAATAGTAGGAAACTCATTACTGATATTACCTACACCGATAATTTTACCCTTTGCGTTATCTCCAAATGTCACGTGACCTTCGACTTTAGATGTCAAAGACGTGAATTTAGATTTGTCACCCGTTATGTGCTGAGAGCAACCACTATCTAGGAACCATTTTTTCTTCCCTATCGATACTTTCAGAATAACCTGTAGCACCATAAATAGTTCCTAAGTGGTACCCAATCTAAGTGGGTTCAATCTTGTTAATTGTGACAACTTTAGTTCCTTTAGGAACCCAAACTTCTCTATATTTAGATACTTTAGAAAAAGATTTACTAATAGTATGCCCCACAACGTTACATTTAAAACATCAAACAAGATTCTTGGTTTCAGAAAAAATTTATGAAATCTCTTTTGTTTAAGATTTTTCTGAAACTCAATTCCAGCTTTATCAAAGACACTTCATGAACTTCCCAAAAGTATTTTTAGATTATTATCACCACCCCATGAATTTGGGAACTATCGAATGTAAATCCGATATTTTGGATTTTAATTCAATGTTTTTAGATTCGAATTTCATCAATTGCTTATTAAGTGTATTAATTGTAATTTGTAGGGCATTAATTTAAGAACACTAGTTTTTATAATCATGCATTAGTTCTTGATAAACATCAAATAAATCATCAAAATCTAAAGGACAAGAACTAAAACATTTCATTACCTCATTTTCAGTGGCCATCAACGCAAGCATAGATGAATTGTCACTCCTTGATTTTTCTGAGCTACTTGACTCAGAGTCATTCTAGGTGGCTTTCATTGATTTCTTCTTACTCTTCCTTACCTTCTTTTTTTCTTTTTTTTTTCTTTTTTCCTTCATTGGTTCGGGATAGTCGGATTGGAGATGTCTGTTCTTGTGACAATTGAAGCATTCCACATTACTCATGTTGAAATTTCTCTTTCCCCAGAATATTCGTCCACTCATTTTTTTGAAATGTTTTGTGAGAAACACCACATCTTTTTCTTGCTTGCTGTCGAGACTGATGTCATCACTGTCATCTTTTTCCTTATTTTTTTAAACTTTCAATGCAAGGAATTCCTTTTGATGTTTTTTGTTTCGTCTTCATATCCTTGTATAGCCGTCTCATGGGTCATTAGGTTTCCAATAAGCTCATCATTGGGTCATTAGGTTTTCTGTTTCGTCCTCATATCTTTGTATAACCGTCCTCTATTATCGTAACTTTTGGCTCCCAGACTTTAGTTAATCATCTAAGAATATTTCTCACTTTGTCCTTCATATTATAAGGCTTTCCAAGTTGACTGAGGTTGTTGCAGATATGATCGAATCTTGTAGATACTTCTGAAATCGATTCTGCGTCACCCATTCTGAATAGCTCGAATTGACAAATTAAGGCATTGACCTTAGACTGTTTCACTTGATTTGTCCCTTCATGGGTAATTTGCAATGTGTCCTACATATCTCTAGCCGATCCACAACTTGAAACCCTAGTATATTCATTAGCATCTAAAGAACAAAAATGAATATTAATAGCTTGAGAATTAATAGAAAGTTTTTGTTTGTTAGAGATTGTCAGGTGCGCTTTCTTCTTAATCACTCCATTCTCCGTAGGAATGAATAGACCATCCTTAGTGGTTAGCCATAAATAATAATTGGTGGCTTAAAGAATTCTTTGAGAATGAATAGTTATCAACTGCAAACAAAGGTGGACGGTGCATAGGCGGACCTCACCTAGAGTGCCTATGGAGTGTGCCATGTTATCTTTCTTAGCTAGGATTTTAAGCTAAACGAGATAAACTAGCTCTGGTACTAATTGTTGTCCCACATAACTACCCAAGAGGGGGAGTGAATTGGGTAGTTAAAAAATTTAAACAATTAATTTCTTTAAACACTTAATATTAAATAATCAAATTCCCTAAATTAGTTATTATCTTAGTCACATAGAGAATATGTGTTTAATATTAACTGCACAACCAAACACAGTATAAGAAAATAAACAATGAAGCACACAAAGATATATTCTGGTTCAGTCAAGCTAATCTTGCCTACGTTTAGTTCCCCGAGCTCCACGAAGATTCACAATCTACTAAACCCTTCTATTCCTTTACCAGTGTAGGAATCAAACTCTTGCAACGATTCATTTAAAGGCACATAATTAACCCTTACAAATTACTATTTTCGCAAGCCAATGATGAACCTTATCTTTCTTCCAGATTAAAGAAAAACCTAACACTCTCTCATTTATCATTTTTACAGGGAAAGATAAATCTTTACAATTCACTCAAAAAACAATTCAATTCCTAGAAGAATCAAAACCTAATTCTTCTCAAGGGAGAAGAATAACCTAACATTTTTACTAGGATAAAGATCAAACCGGTGGCGGAATTTCACGTCGTCACTTTCACCACAAGTGTATAGGTCAAGTTTTATAGAATAGTGAATGAGTACAGTTGTCGTATTCACAGGGATTAGATTATATCATCGCTAAGTACTGCGATTGTCATAACTAAATTTTATCTAGGCGATTGAATTTTGGGTTTTTGTTTTAAGAATATAAACTAAACTAATACCTAATTAAATTATAATACTAATGATGACGTTTAGGGGAATAAAATATTTAGGGATTGACTTCGTTCACTTAAACGTATTCATTTTAGTCTAGTTTACATTAATGGCATTCAAACTATCCGACAATCTAGGTATCGTAAACTCGCTCACTACCTCTCCCGAGTGTAAAGTGAGCTAATATGTGTCTTTGCATCAACACCGAAGTCCCTCTCAATGTCTATACGACCTTTAGTCACATGAGTCTTGACCCAACCTCATGGATTGCACACTTTCTAAACGCCCTCTCAGGTCGTTAATCGTCATGATGTGTTTAACCCTAGTTCGAATCCAGGGTTACCTCTCTTAAGTGTCAAACCCCATATTCTCAAAACCAATCCTAATATCATAACAAGCATATCAAGATTGTAATAAAGCGGTGAACACAATCGGATAAAGATGAACAATCGATAACGAAACATGGATTCACACAAACAACATGTTCATTAACTAATCAACCCCTAAATAACATATGTTTAGCTATACCTGATCATTACCAAATATTCAAGATTTGAAGAGAAAAACAACATTATACAATATGAAAAGTTAAGAACAAAGAGAGAAATGAAAAAAAGAAAGTAAATCTTAAGAGTGGGGTATTCCACTTCCGACGAAACCACTCTGATCTTGTTTCTACTTCATCAAAATGGGTTCTCCTCTTTGGTATTTGATCAAGAATCTCCACAAATGTCCAAAATTATCTCCCAAAATGTTCTAGGGTGTTTGGAAAGAAGAGGAGATGATATAGGGATAAAAAAATATCCCAAAATATCAATTATGTCAGTTGTCGGACCTCCGCGATGGTGGGATCACCAGTGTGGCAGTGGAAATGCAGATAGTTTAGCAACTCTCTACTATTTAACCACCGCGGTGGTGGTGTCACCGCTGTGGCGGTGACACCCTTTGGTATTTTTGCTGGAACTTTCTTTTCCGAACTCTAATTAAGGTGATTCAAAAACCTATGAAAATCTAATAAAAATATATACAACTTTCATATTTTGAGTGTTTCCAAAATCGTGTGGAATCATGTTCAAAAGCAACCTTGAAGTTACAGCACCTGTAGCGACTTTGCATCTTTCACCTATTTATTCAAAAACCTATAAAACAATACAAAAACACATTAAAATAACAAAAGTGCTTGAAAACACACAAATATTTGAATTTAAAAGTACTTGATTTGTTGGTAAATAAAACACTCATCAAATACCCCCAAACTCAAACGTTTTCTTGTCCTCAAGCAAAAACACACAAACAAGAAAATACAACTAATTATGAAATTAAAAAATGAAAATGAAAAAACTAAGAAGAATAATGTGCAAGTTTTGAATATCATCTACCAGCCAAACGATTTCTCCCTCATCGGCCCCGAATCCTATCAAGTTCAAACATATAACACACCATGTGGTGTTCTAGAATTTTAACATTCAATAATAGTAAGCGCCATTCTAGATCCTGTCCAAAGTGTGTGTGTTAAAACTCTATTATACAACCATCCGTCGATAGGATTGGATTATCCACCAAATAAGCTCATGTATAAAACCGAAGGGTATAGGGAATCCATAAGCCTGACCGAGATCTATCCTCTACTAATATAGGTTTGGAAGTTCATAAAGATCAATATGACTTAGTTGGGTATTAGGAAAATGACCAAGGGTATATCGGAAATAGAAAATAGGTTAACATCGTTAACTTAACGATACTCGAGGCACATGCTTAGCACTCTCACACTCGAACCCCCATAGATAATTTTGAAACAACCCTGAACAATACATTTAAGACCGACGTACTCACTTGTCAAAAGAAACGAAATTTAACTATTTTTACATATGTTTTTTTTTTAACAATCACACCCCCAAACTTATTCGATTATTACAATTTCACAGGTGTGGTTAAAACAAAAGAAAAATGACAAGTGAGTACTCAAATACCAAACCAATTAAAAGTTCTCCCTAAACCCAACTGCTCACTTCAAGTAGCATTTGCAATTGCTAACTTGATTTACTCAAATTGTGCCTTCAGTTCAGCGATATAGGTTTGGAAAAAGTTCAATTGTCCAGGGTATTAGTTATTTGTTCAGAATTGAAACGGCATTTAGGCTTCGACAGGGTAACGGAGGATAAATATAGCATGGTAAGCTTCGAAAGCCCAAGCAACAAAATGAATGCTTAAATCATATCTCCTGAACTACCTCACCTAGGATTCCACCTCGAATTTCCCCCAAATCAGGTTCTAAAATCCCTATTGTCATGAACTTGGGTGACGAATAATCGTTTTCAAATCAATTGGACAGTTATATATTGAGTTTACGTGCTCGTGCATTTAGGATCCACAATAACGTTTACTAAAATAATATGTCAAGCACACATAACACACCCGAATGAGCTTTAAGCTCGACCTCAATAAACAATCGGGGAACAAACTCATCTTCGGGTAATGTCCTAGATGAAGTCAAAACTTAGCACATAACAACAACTAACCTAAGAAAACTAATCCTAAACAAACATGTATGCATAGAAAACAATAAAATATACTACACATCACCGCCAAACTTAAAATGGACAGTGTCCTCAACAACCCATCCGTGATCCGAATGACAGCATATAGCATGACAATGAAGACGGGGGTTTAGAACACATACCTGGGAGGCGAGAGAATCTCACCTCCGAATCAAGTTGGATGTGATGGATTTAACTTATTTGGTTTTGACCTTGGGTTGCCTCCAAAGAAGTGCATGGTTTATTGTCCTCGCCCGATACAGAGAACTGCACGTTAAAAAGTGGTTTCTGCCTGTAGTACTGTCGTACAAAACCACATATGGGTCTTGATTTAATACGCCCTGAAGCTTGGCGAGATAAGGCTCTGATTGGCTCAAACTTTCAACAAAACTCTCTACTGGCTCATGTGCTCTGTAGGCATAAAAGAGCATTGCTTTTGGCGACGAAGGACAAGTGAGCTACATCGGATCCTTGTAGATGTGATCATCTGGGATCGATGGTGGCATCACAATGTGGATCTCCAATGGTAACGAATCACAATCGTCGATCCATGTTTGGGTTCCCATCTCATTTGAATAATCATAGTTGTACTCTCCCAAGCTCCTCTCACTTGTTTCCGACTCCTCACGGTGGCTTTCATTGAATGTGGTTTGTGAATATCCCAGTGCCACCTCATCTGACTTGGCCTCAATGAAGTAGATTAGCTGACCGATTTGCATCTGAATAGATGTTACGTTCGCATCTACATTGGTGCAGATCATCTCAATATTACCAAGATGATCCTTGCGCTCATTGATTCGGTCATTCGTCTCCCTCCAAAATGCCTATGTTTCCCCAATAAAATCAACGAATATTTTCTCCAGAGTGGGAGAAGACTCAACGTATTGGTCCGGGGTGTCAATCCATGGCGTCGAAACGGTGGACTTAGCCCCCAAGCTTTGGTAGCTTATTGAATAATTCCAATAGTAAAAATCATACTCGACCATCGCTTCCAACAATTGATAAGCTTCGTCCACGATTAATTGGTTGAAAGAGATGGTACCATTTCCTCTTTCAACCCAATTTCTGGTTGCGGATAGAAACCTATCGAGGAAGTTCAGTAGTTGACACTCCCTTGGGAAACGATGGTTTACAAACTGGAACAACAATTCCTTGTAATGATCCTAAGAACTATAAAACGGCTCGAAATCCCGTTGAAAGGAACGCAAAAGCACTTGTTGATCGAACATTTTCAAGCACCCTACAAGAAAACAAAAACAAAACTACAAAGAAAAAAATTATAAACACTAAAAAATACCTAAATTAAAATGAAGTTATTTAAACACAATATTAACAATAATCTAAAACACGATCCTCGGCAATGACGCCCAAAAATTGCTGGCAGAATTTCATGTCGCCACTTTCACCGCAAGTATACGGGTAAAGTTTTATAGAATAGTGAATGAGTAGGGTTGTCGTATCCATATGGATTGGATTAGATCGTCGCTAAGTATTGCAATTGTCACGACTGGATTTTATTTAGGTGATTCAATTTTGGGTTTTTATTTTAAGAATATAAACTAAATTAATAACTAATTAAATTATAATACTAATGATGACATTTAGGGGAATAAATTATTTAGGGATTGACTTTGTTCACTTAAACGTGTTCAATTTAGTATAGTTTACATTAACGACATTCAAACTATCTGACAATCTAGGTATCGTAAACTCACTCACTACCTCTCCCGAGTATAAAGTGAGCAAATATGTGACTTTGCGTCAACCCCGAAGTCCCCCTCAATGTCTATACAACCCTTAGTCATATGAGTCTTGACCCAACCTCATGGATCGCACACTTTCTAATGCCTCCCGGATCGTTAGATCCTCATGATGTGTTTAACCCTAGTTCGAATCCAGGGTTACCTCTCCCGAGTGTCAAATCCTGTATTCTCAAGACCAACTTTAATACCATAACAAGCATATCAAGATTGTAATAAAATGGTAAACACAATCGGATAAAGACGAACAACCGATAACGAAACACGGATTCAAACAAACAACATTTTTATTCACTAATCAACCCCTAAATAACATATGTTTAGCTATACCTGATCATTACCAAATATTCAAGATTTGAAAAGAAAAACAATATTGTACAACATGCAAAGTTAAGAACAAAGAGATAAATGAATAAAGGAAAGCAAATTTTAAGAGTGGGGTGTTCCATTTCTGAGAAACTACTCTGATCTTGTTTCTACTTCATTAAAATGTGTTCTCCTCTTTGGTCTTTAATCAAGAAGCTCCACAAATGTCCAAAATAATCTCCCAAAATGTTCTAGGGTGTTTGGAAGAAGATGAGATGATATAGGGATCCAAAAATATCACAAAATATCGCAAAATATCAATTATGTCAACTGTCAGACCGTTGTGGCAGTGGAAATGTAGAGAGTTTAGCAACTCTCTACTGTTTTACCGCCGCGGCGGTGGTGTCACCGTTGTGGCATTGACACCCTTTGTTATTTTGGTTGTAACTTTCTCGTTTGAGCTCCAATTGAGGTGATTAAAAAACATATGGAACTCTAAGAAAACGATATACAACTTTCATGTTTTGAGCTTTTCCACAATCGAATGGAACAGTGTTCAAAATTGTCCTTGAAGTTACAACACCTGTACCGACTTTGCCTCTTTTTACTCATTTTTTCAAAAACCTATAAAACAATACAAAAACACATTAAACTAGCAAAAGTGCTTGCAAACACACAAATATTGAAATCTAAAAGTTCATGATTTGTTGGTAAATAAACCACTCATCACAAACCCTTACTTGTTTCACAGAAAAAATATCAAAACCTAGCTACCTTGACTAGATACTGTCCCAAACATGTCTGATCAACTAAAACTCATAAATACAAAAATAAAAATGAAAAAATAAAAGTTTCTTCCGACAAGGAGCTTCTACCACCTTAATACGAATATCCTCAATTAATGACCCAAATAAGTATAATGTGATAGATACAATGTGTGGCAAATAAAATAAAATTAATAAATAATATGGGTAGCAAAATTTAAGCATATAATCAAATAATCAAACAAAAAATTGTTGAAAAATATTTTCAGGCTCTTAAGTTTAAAATAATTTTTTAATCAATCATATACCAAGTAGTCAATAAAAATATAACTTCAAAGAAAATAATAAAGTTTGGATAGATTTCACTAGAAAACACCAAAGATAGTGACAGAAAAGCAATAGAACTCAAGTCGGTGACTCCAAACGACAAACGCTTTAGATCAAGAACTTAGAATAAACCTTTCACAAAAATCTCAGCGTAAATATCACTCTTAGTATAACTCAAACAGATAGTTCTTGAAGTATTGATCTCAATTCCCACAGGTCTATATTAATAAACAAATATCAAGCCCTCCAATGGCTAGTTTCTCAAAGATATGCCTCTCAAATACATTCTTAGACCCCATATATGATAATCTTTTAATTCAGGAGTATTTCACTTAAAAATTACTTTTGATTTTCTCAAATTAGTCCATAAAACTATTTTCAGTTTAAAACCATAGAAATAAGAAGTATTAATCTATTTAAATTAAAGAATCTTTGAATCTGTGGACCAAATCAATTGGGATAATAGAATAGGTTGTTAATATCCTCATTATGTTCAAATCCCCTAAATCCCTCTCTTAGAATCATCAGAAACGGATCATTTTTTACCAAGAGACCAAATCTCTCAATTTCCCAACTGACTTAGTCGGTTAACTGAGTCAAACAGGTCGGTTGACCGACCTGTCAAGATCTCAACATTGTTGTTGGCTTAAATCCATTCGACTAATCGACTACATCCAATCAATTGATCAACTGGATCAATGTGATCCACTTTTTCACCATTTCTCTTTCTGACTCAAACGGTAGACTGATCATTTTTATACGGTTAATTGACTGGATTAGTATGCTTACTTCTTTTGCTAATTTGGTTATTACTTCAAATGGTTGATCTACTAGTTCCATTTGGTTAATCGAATAGATCAATAGCACCTCATTTCAACTTTAAAATTCATTTTTTGATTCGGTTGGCAGATTGCTTTCTCAGTTGATCAAATTAACTCCAAAAATTCAACTTTTTTATACTTTAAAACACGTTTTCCAATTTTGTCAATTATCAATTTTATTTTACACAAGGAGCACATACAATATCTCATTTTAGAATCTTAAATTTATCATTTCTTATCAATACACACACATAATTAACTCATTTAAAGTGTCGTGTGTGATCTTAATTCGACTTGCATTAAGAGTATATAAGTAGAGAGTTGTTTTCACCTATTTTTCTTTAAGGTCTTCAAAACTCTTAACAACTTCATTGCGTCCATCTTACACCATTTATGTTTTCTTCATGAGGTATTCTTCTTAATCATATGCATAAAACTTATAAATTTTAAACACTTGATAAAATCATTAGTTCCACCAAAAACACCAATACTTAATTGTTCATCAAAGCCCTGGTTTCAATGGACTCGACTTAAAAAAGAAAAAAAAATTACAGGAAACTTAAAGCGCGGAAAGGCACAGTGAGTCGGTATATTACAGAGTGATTGTTCCTGGTATATTTTGGGATCAGTACAAACTTAGACTCTACTTTCTCTTTCTCCTCTTCTAACTGGACTATACTTGCGATGAATGAGGATGTAATATTGATGTGAGGGATTTTCTTGGCTCCCTTTTGATGTTCATATTTTTTCTTTTCTTTTGACACATACCCTAATCCAAAGGTATCTCTCTTTCTTCTGGCCTTGAGTGGGACTGGCACTCCTATCCCATTCAATCTGAGACTTTTCTTTAGGTTGAATCCTATGATATATTGGTGGTTGGACAACATGGTCATAGTAGCTGATAATCTGGGAATCGACAGAGGATTCCCTTCTCAAACAATAGTAGCATTAGATATGTCGAAGGCTTAAAACGAGGTTGCCTGCTAAACTTATTTGGCCAGAACTACTAGAGTGGTTGCGATTCTATAGATGGGTGGTTGTCTTCGACATGGACGATTATCGAATGTGAACTTCATCGTTTGATGCAATGACGAGGGTATAGCCCCTACTGAGTGTATCCATGTCTTTGATTAATGGATATCAGGTGGTTAACGTCGATTCTTTTGTCAAATGATTTATTTGGTAGTGTTAATGGGTAACTTGAGTGTTCATCTTTGGATGGACAACATAAATGTATCACTTTGTCGAACATATCTACTACTTTTGTGACTTTCTTACTCAATATATCCATTTTTCCCATATGAGCTCTAACTCTTCACGACCCCAGTGGATCATTTCCTTTTCCTTGATTCTTTAATATCGATATCGATTACTAGTTTTTTTTTTTTTTTCCTTTGCTAGTCTCTTCTATCGGTATTTCTTCTTTGAAATCACTCTCTCATCCGGTAGGCGTGAATGGACGGTCATCCCCTACCCATAAAGGGGGGCTCATAAGTCTACGCAATATGCTTTCGAGCAGTTGCTTGATTCTCCTAGGTTGTCTCGGGCGATTTCGGATTAGTCTTCTAGACTCCTCTAATATCATCGGAGTAGTTTCCCTGATCTCAGCCAATTATGTTGAATATTGGAACTGAGTCTTCATGCTTCGGCAATAGGTTTTGCTGATAATTAAGCCTGTCCATCTCTCTATTTTTTGGAAAAAATAGCCTTGGTGATGCGAACCTCATTAAGAATTAGTAATACCCGAAACCAATTTAGGGTTTCTTCGCTAGGATCGAACTAAATTTAAATGTAAAAACGAAAAAATCAAAATTACAAAGTATTAACCGAACACAAAAATTTAGAATGTTGGATAGATTATTTTGACCTAATCATTTATGAATAAAATGTGAACTAAAGGTATAAAGTAACAAGCCTTGACCTAATGATTATAAGTGAATCACGAACCGACGGTATAGAGTTTAAACACCACAAGAAATTGTTGATAAGTTTGAGGAAAGTTCTTTAAAGAACTTAAGATAAAAACTCTCACAATTATATTAATCAAAGTAATAGTTATTTTATCAGGGGGTACAAGCTTATTTAAATAGGTGGCTAAGAGAATAAGTAAACACTAGTTGTCCATCATAAAATTCATTGTCCAAGAATACAAGTAAACCCTAGGTAGGTGGCAGCCTTCTCATTACTTGGCCTAGATAAGGTCCTCTATTTGGTGCCTCAAGTTGTAATAATTATAAGTATGATGACCAAGTCATCCAGAGTGATAGGCATAGAATAGGTTAACTTGGGCTTTAAGGGCTTTGTCAACTTAGAGAAATTGGTGCAAGCGTTTTGTTTTTTATACACTCCATGAGGTTTCAAGATAGTGGTACTGGCAGAGGGGTGAATTGTCTTTTTTGTTTCATCGAAGGATTAATCCCTTGTCGGTTACGATTGGGGTTGAAAGAGATTGGAGGAGGTGGTGCTAGAGCTCTGTAGGGAGTGGTATATGGATAAGGGGTATATGCTGGAGCATGAAATGGAACGAATTGGGGTAAACCCTGGTTTTGTGTAGCGAAGTTTTGGTATTTGGGGGATTTGGCTATTAATGGGTGTATTGGGGCCTAATATGCAGGGAGTTCCTTTGATTGTGGGAAATCATCGCTACCTCGGGATTTTACTTTTTAGAAGGAGCATACATCTTAGTTTTACTATCGGATGGAGTTTTTATTTTGCCAGTTCGGATTCCTTCTTCTACATATTCTCCTTGGAGTATCACATCATAGAATGGCCTACCTAATGTATTGAGGAGGGACTCATAGTACAGATGCGGTTGAGCATGTACAATCATTTGTACCATTTTTTATTCTTTTATCATCGGTACTACTTATGCAGCCTTATCCCTTCAGCAGACGGCATACTATCAGAAACTTTCTACACTTTTCTTGAGTAGAGTGTGGATAGATATTTTTTCGGGTGATATCTCATAGTTATAGCCATACTAGGCACAAAATACTTTGACAATATCAAGGAAGGTTTTTAGTTTTCATTGTTCTAAGGTTCCATACCATCGGGCTATTGGTCCGTCTAAAGACCATGAGAAAAATTTGACGGCTAGCACCTCGTTATGGATATAGGCTCCTATTTCATTCTTATATCTTTGAATATGTCAATCTGGCCATCTAGATCCTTTATAATTAGTAAGGCTTGACATTATGAAGTTTTCAGGAAATTTAATTTGAGGGACGAATGACAACCTTATGTATCTAGGGTCGATAGATGATTCTCCTTTCTTTACCTCTTTCAACTCTCTTTCTATTTGTTGCAGATTTTCAGTCAGTGACGAAGTCTTTTTGAATTGTTCATTTACATTTTTTTAATAACTTTGGATACTTCAGGATTTGGGGTTACAGGATTTAAAGACATAACATTTGCATTTAGATTTACGAGGGTGACTTGTGGTCTTGACGCATGAAGCGACGATTCTCCCACTACCGGGCTAGGAACTTAAGAACTTGATGGATGTTGCGATACCACTGACTTGACTTTCACGGAGGCTTGGACAGAAGTTATTGGATTCTACTGAGACTGTGGAAATTGATGCAATAATTCAGTTATGTGACCAACGACTCCTTTTAATGACACCATGTCTTCTTTGAGTTGAACTATCTCATTGGGTGTTTGCGTTCTTTCTTCCATGTTTTCCATAGGGATAATTAATCTAGTTGAAGCACAAGTATGGATTGAAGAGCGAGAGGCGGGAGTCTTTCTACGAGGAGAAAATTTTCCTTTCATGTCCTAAAAACATGTTGATATCATTTATTCACAAAACGCATTTGAATTTGACTATGATTAGGGAAGCACAAGATTTATGCTTGCCCAAAACTTTTATAGATAACAACCTTATCAAATTTTGACATTATTTCCCCACAAATTGGGACTATTTCAATTACAAACTCGATGACACTTCTTTTGGGCTAAATAAAGATCTTATCTCTATTTTCTTGTCATTATCAAGTTCAAACTAAATAACATCCTAAATCTATACAACATGATATCTCATAACCAAACGAATTGTGGCATAAACAACGTCAGACTTCCCAACTTCTCCTTATGACATGTTCATTGTTATTTGGACAGAGTCTTGACTTTGAACAAGATCATGGGAGGAAAAATGAGAATTTCTAGGTTGGCTACTTTTAGGTTTTATTGGTCCTAGAGATTTCGAGTGAATAGTTTCATGCTATAAAAGATAAAACAAGATAAAGTAATAGATGTGTAAGCATGTCTCTCCAATCCAATGTAGTGCCCTAAAAGTCAAGTGATTGGTAGCAGTCTATCCTAGACTCACTATATAGGGCTCATGGCTTTCTTTCTAACGCATCCTAAAAAGGTTCGGCTCCAAGATCTTCACACCTCCAGCGTACCAAGTAAACATCCATCATTAGTTGGTTATCTAAGTAAGACACATTTTGAGGCCAGATCCCAATAGATGAATCATGCGGCCTAGCCTATACTGACTCATCTTTTCTAATCCTACAGGGTTTCGAAGCTAAATCGGGTTAATCGCTTGATTTTTGATATCGTTTTATTGCTACACACCACACGTCTAGGGGTCATGTTTTGATAGTATAGGGTAAGTAAAGTGACTTTTCCATAGGGATTGGTCTAAATTGTCGCTAAGTACCGCAATTATCATAACCCTACTTTATCTAGGCAATCAAATTTTACGTTTATAAAAATAGAAGTAAAACAAATAGAAAATCAAAAGGAAATTAAAATATGGACTTCCTATGCACAAATATTCTAGGGGATTGATTTTATCTCAATATTCCCATGTCATCCTATTAAGCAATTATTAGCCAATTCTATTTATTCAATTATCAAGGTCACTCTTGCTTTCTCACTACCTCTCCCGAGTGTTAATTGAGAGAATATACAAACACTTCAAAACTGATATCCCTATCTAGTATTTAGGTGAGAACATTTGTTATGTCCCGACCTTATAGATTACCCAAGTTTTAATAATCTCCCGATCTATTAAAACTTAAGTTGTGCTTAACCTAAATCCTAACCTGAAATTATCTTTCTTGAGTGTCAAATCTCAAGTTTTTCAAATCCACCAAGATATCATAAGAAAGCATAAATTGGAAGCATTAATAAGGCAAACACAATTGAATAGTAGTCCTAGTTGATAAATCCAAAACTTGATCACCTCTCGGTCTTACAAGATCCTAAATTCCCAATTTGATTATCTAGGTGTCGATCTCTTCCCAATCTCAAAGCAACCTAAACTATGCACTCTTAATTCCAGTCACGAACTCAATCTCTCTCGAGTATAAAATTCACAACCTAAAATCATCTAACTCATTAGTCACATGAATCAAACACATTAAAGAGAGGCATAAAATGGAACTCAAACTAACAATTAACAAAATATTCAAATTATGGTTAAACGAAACTACATAAAGCCTTAGATATGAATTTTAACTCAACATAGTGGAATCCATGACTAATCTTTTCAAGAAATTCATAAATGCAAACATGCTCCACACAATATCAAAAATAAAAAATTTAATAAAGATTAGGGTAAGAGAAAGGAAGAGAAAACTTTTTTGTGGAGATGTGCTTCAAATCTTCAATAAACTCCAACTCTAAGCTCTCTCTTTAGCGGTTTTGTGCCTCCAATAGTGTTCTCTTGTCCAAAAGATGTCCACACCAATGGAGTTTCTCTCCCAAAATTGTCACCCTAGGGTTTGAGGCATAAGGTAGTATAAGTTGCCGTCCTAGGGTTTGCAGTGCGCTTTAGGTGTGTTGTAGCATGTATCTGGGTCCTGGACACTAACGAATTGGTGTTGCAATACCGTTTAGGCAGGCTGCAGTGCGCCTCCTAGGATGAGAACATGTTGGGTTCGTATTTTGGCCATAACTTTCTCGTACAAACTCCAATTGAGGTGATTCAAGATGCTATGGAAATATCAGAAAGAGAGATACAACTCTATTGTTTTGAGTTTCTACAGAACTAGATTGAATTATGGTCAAAATTGGAGTGGAAGTTGCTGCACCTGCACTCATTTTACCGTTTTTTGTTTTTTTATCTTTTCTCCTAATTATTTATGATTCCTACAAAACAATACAAAAATATATTAAACAAACAAAAATGCTTGAAAACTCACAAAAATATGAACTCAAATGTACTTGATTTCTTGGTAAATAACCTCTTCATCAAATACCCCCAAACTCAAACATTTGTTTGTGCTCAAGCAAAAGAAAAGAAAATGGAAGAAAATACAAATCAAGCACTAAGAAACAAATGAGAAAATGTGAGTTTCATATCGATTCAATAACATTGGAAGAATCTCCGAAGCAATAGAATGCTCCAAGCTCAAAGGAAATGCAAACATTGAGATTATTTAGAATTTCAACTCCAAGCCTCGATTTCAACCTACTCTCAACTCTTGATGTGTAAGTGCATGCACAATCGTTCTCACCTAACCAAACGAGCCTCGAATATATTTATATGCTAAAGAGACAATAAATGTTCTCTACATGCTGAAGTTAAGAACAACCATAAGCCCATTTTTCGTATCACTCTCCACTAATTATGTTTAGGTTCATATGTCATTGGAGATCTTTTTTATCTTCGAGGGTTGTAATGTATGGTTAGGGTAGAAGGTAGATGAGAATGTCATTTTTAAGCTCAAATCACCCTAGTCATGTATCACAACTCATGATCTTGCAAGATTTTTAAGAAAAAAAATCACCGACTCCCCCCTTTTATCATATGTCTTCTTTCAATCGATCCCACAATGTATTATTCACAAAAAAAAAAAAAAAACCAGAACACAATTTTTTTATTTTTATTTTTTCAAAATAGGTAAGAACCACACCCCTAAACTCAAAATCAATATTGTCCTCAATGTTGTAGCGAAAATACATGGTGACAGGCGGGAATACTAACCACTATACTACGACAATTTGTTTTTTTTTGAATTACACATAAACAACTCAAATACCAAATAAAACACACAACCCATTCCGCCAATGACTTTCCAAAGACAACTTATGCTAGTCCTTACATTGAATGAGCCATGCCAACATACCATTTAGTGATGGTTTAGGAAGTGGAAAGACATTTAGTGGGTTGGATGCACGTATGTGGGTAATTAAAGAATTAGGCAATAAGGCTCAACGAGGGTAACAAAGGATAAACAATTTTTGAGGGTTAGCTTCAAAAGCCCAAATGATCTAAAGAAATGCCTAAATCATCTCTCCAACAACAAATAGCATAGTATTTCGCCTCACGTTTCACTCAAATGGGTTCTAGTATTCATGAGATGTCAAAGTCTATCTAGATCACATAAATGTTCTCCAAATGCTCAAAAGACCAAGTGATTATGATTTTTGGTTCTCAAAAGTAAAGAGTCAAGAGTGAGCTTCAATCAACATGAGTCATGCACACAGAAATCTCAATGCAATATATTTCAAAAGACCAAAAAGAACATCAAGTGTCTATACTCATCATCCATAGCAAGTTATTTCTTCTCAACAAAACTCACAATTTATTCAAACAAATATAAAGAAAAGAAACAAAAAATATGGCCAAAAGAACACAAATCATGTAAAGAAAAGTCATAACTAACACACGAGCATTTCCTAAAGCCAACAAACATAATCCAATATGTGTCTCACCCCTAAACTCAAAGTCAAACATGTAATAAAATTAAGTATAAGGGAATAAGAACACATAACAAGGAGGTGAGACAATATCGCCTCCTAGTGTGGTCAGCGATGATGCTTCGGGCATTGTGGGATAAACTCGGACCGATTTAGGGCTTTTTTTCCTTAGCTTATATCCTTAGGCTCAATTATTTGAAAACTTGGTTTGCCTCCCTTGAAGCGTTTGGTTTAGAGTCCTCGACTTGACAACAGAAAAGTGCTCATCAAAGAACAACTTCTGGACATAGCGTGTGTCATAAAACAAAATAAATGGGTATTGGTTTTGAACGCCCTCAAGCTTGGGGAGATGCAGAAATGATTGGCCCATATAGTCAACGTGACTCGGATATGGCATATGTGCTTGATGGGCATAAATGAATAGTGCTAAAGGTGGAGGAGGTGATAGCCATATCAGATTCTAATAGATGTAGTCGTCTTTAATCGATGGTGGTATTACAACATGGATCTCAAAAGGTGGAGACTCATAAGTGTCATCTTGTGATTCTTCATCGTCGATCAATTATTGGGTCTTCTCCTCATTAGAATCATCGTCATTAAACAAACTCAAGTTCCTCTCACTTGTATTAGGTTCTTCGTGGTGGCTTTCATATATGAATGCCCAGTTTGAATTATTCCAACTCCAATAGTCAAAATTGGTCATGTCTTCCAACAACCAATAAGCTTCGTCCACCAGTCGACAGTAGACAAAGGCAGTACCACTTCCATTTTCCACCCAACTTCTTGTTGCAATATGTAGACCATCGAGGAAGGTTTGTAGTTGAGCCTCTCTTGAGAAACCTTAATCGGAGAGCCGAATAAGTAACTTCTTTTATCTTACTCAAGCACAATAAATCGACTCGGAATCTCATTGTGAAAATCTCACAAGCACTTGTTGATCAACCATCTCCAAGTACCTCACAATATAAGAAATCAAAAACAAAATTTAAAATGAAAATAAATGCCTAAACTAAAATCAAGTTTCTTAGTCAAAATATAAACAACAATTTAAAAAGCCAAACCCTTGGCAATGTGCTAAAAACTAGATAGCATTTTATTGCTACACACCACAAATGTACAGGTCAAGTTTTGATAGTATAGGGTGAGTAGAGTGTCGTATCCACAAGGATTTAGTTAAATCATTGCTAATTACCGCGATTATCGTAACCCAACTTCATCTAGGCAACCAAAGTTTAGGTTTATAAAAGTAAAACTCAAACAAATATAAAATCAAAAACAAAATAAAATATAGATTTTCTATGCACAAATGTTCTAGGGGTTTGATTTCATCTCATTATTTGTATATCATCCTATTAATAAATTATTAACCAATTCCATTTATTCAATAATCAAGGTCACTCGTGCTCCCTTACTACCTCTCCCGAGTGTCAAGTGAGAGAATATGCAAACACTTCAAAATTGATATCCCTATTTAGTATTTAGATGAGAACATTCGTTATGCCTCGACTTTATAGATTACCTAAACTTTAATAATATTTCGATCTATTAAAACTTAAATTGTGCTTAACCTACGTCCAAACCTGAAATTACCTCTCCCAAGTGTCAAATCTCAAGTTTCTCAAATCAACCAAGATATCATATGGAAGCATAAATTGGAAGCATTAATAAGACAAACACAATTAAATAGAAGTCGCAGTTCATAAATCTAGAACTTGATCACCTCCCGGACTCACAAGATCCTAAATTCCCAACTCGATTATCTAGTTGTTGATCTCTTCCTAGTCTCAAAACGACCTAAACTATACACTCTCAATTCCGATCACGAACTCATTCTCTCTCGAGCATAAAATTCACAACCTAAAATCATATAACACATTGGCTACATGAATCAAACACATTAAACATAGAGAGGCATAAAATAAAATAAAATCTAACAATTAACAAAATATTTAAAACATGGTTCAACGAGACTATATTAAGCCTTAGATATGAATTTGAACTCAACATAGAGAATCCATGACTAATATTTTAAAGAAATTTGTAAATGCAAACATGTTCCACACAATATTACAAATAGAAAATTTAGTAACAATTAGGGTAAGAGAAAGGAAGAGAAAACTATTTTTGTGGAGATGAGCTTCAAATATTCAAATCTTCAATAAACTTCAACTCCAAGCTCTCTCTCCCAAATGGGTTTGTGCCTCTAATGGTGTTCTCTTATCCAAACGATCTCTATACCAATGGTGTTTCTCTCCCAAAATCGTCACCCCTAGGGTTTGAGGCATAAGGTGGTATAAATAGGGCTTCAAAATTAGGGTTTTTTCGGCCATCAGCACAAAGAGGCATGCTGCAGCGCACCTTAGGTGCACTGTAGCGTGCATCTGAGTCATGGACACTAACGAATTGGCACTGCAGTGCGCCTCCCAAGATAAGAAGGTGATGAGTTCGTAAATTATCTATAACTTTCTCATCCAAACTCCAATTGTGCTGATTCAAGATGCTATAGAAACTTCAGAACGACAGCTACAACTTTAATGTTTTGAGTTTCTTCATAATTCGATTGAATTGTGGTTAAAACCGGGCTTGAAGTTTTTGCACCTGTACTTATTTTACCATATTCTCATCTGTTCTCCCAATTATTTATGATTCCTACAAAACAACACAAAAACACATTAAACTAACAAAAATGCTTGGAAACTCTCAAATATTTCAACTCAAAAGTATTTGAGTTGTTGGTAAATAATCTTCTCATCAATTTTAGCTCTGACTATTTAGGTTGTGTTGATGTATATAAATGCATTTTGGTGCTCGTGCCTTGGAGAAAATCACAACAAGACATATGTACAGAAATAGATAACTAAATGAAATAACGTAAAGTAAAATGGGAAAATTAAACAATAGAAAGCAAATATAGAAATTTAAAGTAGGAAGTAAACAAGAATAAGATGCAGCACTTTAAGAGCAGGAAATAAATATGCTTATGTACTTATGCATGAAAATGGAGAAGACAAACTTTTTATTTTTTATTTTTTTATTAAGGGGAAACGTATTATTTTAACAAACAAATTGAAACAAAATTCTTGGACGTGGTTTTAATTTAAAATTTATGTAGACACCACTAGGCTTGACCCTCATCAACGTCCTAAGTGGAGTTTCCAACTGACGCGCCCCAGATTATTTGCGAACACAACACCAACCAGGTGCCCATGTTATATTTGAATCTCCTTCATTTTGAAAACAAACTTATCCTTTTTGTTTAAATGCTTTTGGATAAACTTTATTTTTTGAAGATCTTTCAAAAATAACTTCATGGATTTTTCTAAGCGTCGGTTTTGAACAAATTTACTTGGATCGATTGTTTATAAAATTTTGGAGTTGCCACCGGGTTTTGAAGAAAGTAGTAAAATAAAATAAAGAAAAAATCTTTTGAAGTGACCCAAATTTTGACTCAAAAATATCTTAAACAGAGTATTCTTTAAAGGTACTCGAGAAATGTGTTAGGCAACCCAAGATACTCTTTCGAAAAGGTACCCAGTGTCTAAGATGGAAAGTAAAATAAAAAAAATAATAATGTCTCCCTTTTAAACCACCTATTGATTATGCAAGAATCGACAAGCTTCGTCGCAGAGGGGAGAGGAGGTTTGATTTTATAGCTCAAGTTAAGATGGAAAAAAAATTGTGTATGAAAAATAAAAGAAGTAAAAAATAAAATAAAAGACCTTACATTAATACAAGTATTTTAGGAAAACATAATTTTCCTTGGTTAAGAAAATAATTAGAAGAAAACATTTTTTTTTGTTTTATTAATGATGAAAGTGATTAAAAAAAGATTTTTAAAAAAAGGCAATTTAAACAAAAATATTTTTTGATTTTGAAAAATGTTTTAAAGAAAACAAGGATTTGGTTTCTTTATGAAGAAAAACTTTAAACTTTTCTTGTGAAGAGAAAAAATATTTTATAAGTAAAAAAGAGAGTTTGTTTTCTCATGAAAAACAACCTTGATTTTTTAAAACAAATTTAACAATGAGACTTTTATGTTATAAAAAAACACATTTTAAAGTTACATGTTTTAGTTTTTAGAAAACATTTCTTTAAGAAAATGTTTGGTTTTCTTATGAAAAAAAATACTTATTTAGGGAAAAAATACTTTTAAGAAAAGCATTTTTAAAGTAACTAAAATATTTTTTAAAGTGTAGAAAAACATTTTTAACATTTTTTCTTTTTTTGAAAAAACAATAGATTTTTTTTTTTATTTCTAAAATAAATATTTCTTTTAAAAATGATTTTTTTCAGTTGAAAGAAAACATTAAATTTTTTGTTAAAATATATTTTTTTTAGGGAAAAAAATTGGTTTTCTTACATGAAGAAAAATATTTCTTTTTAAAAAAAAAAAAAAAAAAAACGTTTTTTCTTTTTATGGAAAGGACTTTTAGAGTAAAAAACCAAGAATATATATTCTTTTTAAAGTTTCTTTGTTTTATGGAAGAAAACAAAGAGACTTAACTTTTCTTTTCTTTTTTTGGAAAAAAAAAAAAAAATGAAAAAAAAATACATCTATTTTTGCCATAATAACCTTAACAAAAATCATTTGGGGGAAGGATTTTTCTTAACCCTCATTTAACATTTCTCATGTAATTGGGAAACCTAAAAGCAAGGTACATGTAATCTACCTTTTTTCTATTTTTAATTATGGAGAAGCATGTTATATATATGTATACTCAGTCCCAATCATAGCTAGGAATGGCGAAATGTTTATGGAGAGGATTGTCCTTATCCGACCATTTGTTTTTTATGAGATCACAAAACCCAAGTATGGAATAGGGGGTCCGCACTTATTCGACCTTTAGATAAGGAGGATTCATCTTAAAAATAGAAAAAACAAATTGTCGAAAATTTAAAGTACGAAAAGGTGCAGAACTGTTAAAGTAAAGTGCAGAAAAGTAAGACCGTGGAAAGATATAGAACAGGAAAGTAAATGACAGTAAAATAAATGCAAAAAAAGAAAATCAAGAAAAGACACAGAGCGGAAAAGTAAATGACAGTAAAAGTAAATAACGATAAAGTAAATGCAGGAAAATAAACTTATTTTAGTATTCTCTTTGTAATGAGTTTTTTAGGTTTCGACCGGTTTTATTTTTCTTTCTTTAGTGAGGAAAAAAATGGAAAAATGTGCGAAAGTAGGTTTAGGGTACTTGCCTTGCTTCATGGAGGAAGTTCTTCATTTTTTACGTTTTCTTCTGCTACTTTTCTTTCTTTGTCTTTTCTTCTTCTTCTTTTTTTTTTTTTTTTTTTTTTTTTTTTTTGTAGAGTTTTTTCTAAGACTTTAAAACTACATTTTTTCTAATATTTTTGAGAGGATTTTCCTAGAGAGAGAAAGTCTACTTGCATGTATATAGAGTGCATGGAAGAGATTCACAAGTAAAATAGCTAGAAAAATGGTTGGGAGGACACTCCTATTTATAGGGACTAGTATTTACACACTCACCAGGGCATGGAACCTAGGTAGTGTGCAAGCCGATTGACTTGCAGTGGTAGTTGTCCTTTGATGCACAGTTATCCCTTATTTCATGAAAATATGCATTTTAGCCCCCTTTATTCTGAGAATTTGTTGACTTTGTTTCTTCACTTTATTAAGTCATACCATTAAGGGTAATGACTTGGGGGACTTTGAAGGTGGATAAGGGCACTCCAATTTGGAATCCCAATGCTTCGTCTTATTCCCAGGAGGTGTACATGAGGTGAATTTTGTATATTGAGCATTTTTTATCAATTAAATATAATTCTCTGTTTTTTTGTTTTTTGTTTTTTGTTTGTTTTTTTTTTTTTTTTTTTTTTTGTCAAATTGAAATGATAAAATGAAATTAAACTATACAATTTGATATTGGAATGTCCAATTTTGAAAATAAAGACTCAATCGGTTGTCAATTTGACAAAACTAGTGAAAAAACAAATTTTTTGGGTTATAATGAAAAGTAGTTAGAACTAGTAAATTTCTTAAAATTGAAGGGTGGAAAATGAAATTAATATATTAAAAGTGATATTTTGTGAAAATACACTTTCAATTTAACCAATTTCATCCCCAATTAACTTTTAGAAATTTTAATTTTAGCCCGAAACTTTATTTCTTTGCCGAATTCCTTCAAATTACCTGATTTTTTTGTATTTTTCTTTTTTCAAAAAAATAATTAAAAATTAAATACATGAACCTATTGCTTAAATTCATCCCTTTAAATATAATTTAAAGTTTGTCTGAATTTGTACTTTAGACCTAACACTTTTATAAAAGTGTAAAAGTGGGCGAGACACAATACGGTGTCTACAATGATAAGCATAAAATAGATCTTTATCACTTTTGACCATTTTCAAAAAATTAATATAAATATTTTTATGTTTCATGCGTGATCCTCATCAGGTTTCATTAAGAGTTTAGAAATAATTAGTTTGTTTTTACCTGGTAATACATAAAATCTTCAATATCTTCCATTAAAATCAACTTGATCTTTATCAACTCTTCTCATTCAAATAATCTCTTCACACTCAATTATAGGAATTAGACTCTGAAAGCATTTCTCAAAAAAATCAGTAGTCTCTTGAAACATCTAAGCTAATTGTTTCATCAAAACATTTAGGATCACAGGTAGGTTGGGGGTGTGGAATAGGGGAGCGGAGGGGTGGGTGGGTTGGAGAGTGGAGGAGAAGAGAAAAGAGAGAAACAAAGAGAAATAGAGAAAGAGATAGAAAATATAGTGGTTGTTGATGAGTGAAGAAAGAAAGAGAAGAGAGGTGATGGCAGTGGCGGTGGGTACAGTGGAGATGAGAGAAAAGAAGGGTTGTCAAGTTCGTCAGAGTTGCGGAAGGTAGAAGGTGAAATGTGTAGGAAAAATACATTTTTACCCCCTAAAACTTCGAATGACTTTATAAATAGACCCCATTAAATTAGTTAGAACAAAATCACAAAATTACCTTTATGTTTGAAGTAATATAATAAAAATACCCCCAATTCTATTAAATTTTGGGTAAATTTTACTTTGCACCCTTATAGTTAGATCTAATTGCGCTTTGCACCCCTATAGTATTTTCGACACCACTTACATACCCTGTGGTTCTGAGTTAAGTGCAACATTTAAGTTTTCTGCTAACTTTAATGGCCAACGAGTAAAAGTCAACTAAAATTTGTAAATTGTTGTTAAATGAGATTTATATCATTTAAAAAATTTAATTGGGACAATTTAATTTTCTATCTAAAACTTAAAGGTCAAATTTATATTTTGGATACTATTCATCATGTTCTTCCTCAACCCAAACGATAACTACCACCTCTCTCACCACAACACCAACGGCTACCACATCTCTCACTACCACTACCATACCGATGGACTGACAACACCCTTGCTGACAACCATCCACTAACCAATGGCCTCTACTGTCTTTCCTCTCTCTCTCTTCTCTCATCTCATCTCTCTCTGTATAATACACTCTCTCTCTCTCTCTCTCTCACACACACACACACACACATACACACACACACATATATATATAGACACACACCCAAATATATACATATCCTTGCCCTGATTTATAAATCAAAACAAGGATCTACAAATTCGAGAGATCCGAAGCTCAGATCTCTGATCTATCTCTCTACATGTATAGATATGTATGTGTATATGTTAGAGAGTGACAAATAGAGAGAAAGAAAGGATACCACCAAAATAGAACGTCGGAACGAAGCAGAGGGAGATAGTTAATGTCACTAGAATGGAGTAGTAGACTGGAACATTGATATGAAAAAGAAAAAACATTTTTGACCCTTATAATTTGAATGACTTTTAAATAAACCCTATTAAATTAGTTAGAGAAAAATAACAAAATTACCCTTAAATTTAAAGTCAAATAAAGAAATTACCCTAATTTCTATTAGTTTCTTAATCATTGCACTTAACTCAAAATCCCAGGGGGTGTATGTGGTAATGAAAATATCATAAGGGTACTAATGTATAGAAAATCTGCCGATCACCGAGCTCTAATCATCGCGTACCACGTGGCAAGTTAACCCTCTTTAAAATCCACCTTACTTGTGAATAACATCATTGGGTCCATCAGTGGGGTTTTTTTGCAGAGCTCCAACCAGTAGACAAAGGAGGACTAGGTGGACCCATTAACTTACTTGTTGAGATTTGACCTTCGCGCAGAGCTCATATGGGCTTGTTTTGGCGATTGTCCATCCTTCCTGTAAGCTTTTCTTTAGTGGATCTTCAAGTTTTGACCTCAACACCTAACTCAGCTCCGCCCTAATAGAGGCATCCTCATAAGGCTTTCCATGGCGTGGCCGAGATCCAAGCTCAAGGTGGCCCTTGACTTGGTAAAGCTTAATGTGGCATCCTCATGTGATCTCAGGACCTGGACGAGCTTCGACCTCATGACCTTGTCGAGCTCTGACCTCATGATCTTGTCCAAGCTATTGCCTATCTCCTCGGAAGCTTACTGTTAGCCGAGCTCTGAGCTCCAAGCTCCTTGTGCTCGAAGCCCCATAATATGAAGACCATTCAAAATTGGCCAAGCTTGTTAACACTAAGTCAGCCAAATTAATTAAGCTTGAGCTCCCAAGCTACCTGTGCTCAGTCATCATTAATAATATTGCATATGGGAGTTTAGTCGAGCTTCGAGCTCCCGAGCTGCCTATGCTCGGTCATCCTGACACCAAACCTCCCATGATCTTATCAAACTTAGAGCAACGATCTCCACCCAGTGGTCAGAGTTGAGGGGTTTGTTGATCCCAAGATTTTGATGGACAATTAAATGTTGATGTTTTTAATGGAATGGTGGCCGCAATTTAAGCGTCGCTACTTTCACCGCAAGCATATGGGTCAAGTTTTAGTATATGGACCTTTCAGTCGGGTATCGTATCCACAAGGATTGGTTGAGATTACTATCGAGTACCGTGATTGTCATAACCTAACTTTATCTTGGTGCTAAAAATGGAATATAAAATTTAATACTAATAGTAAAATACTAATTTAACTATACCAATTACTAATACGAGATAGTTATGGGATGGATTATCTAGGGACTAACTTTATTTACTTAAACGTGTTTGATTTCGTTTAGTTTATAATAATGGTGTTAAAACTATTTGACAATCTTGGTATCTAAAATTCCTCTGCCACCTCTCCCTAGTGTAAGACGGGGGAATACGCAACTTCATGTCAACGAAGAAGTCCTCCTCAACATCTTAACGACCCTAGGTTACATGAGTCTTGCGCCAACTTCATTGATTGCACACAAAATCTCAGTTCATAAACTCTCCCGTCATCTCTCCCGAGTGTAAGACGAGGGAATATGTGACTTCGCGTCAATGCTGAAGTTCCCCTCAACGTCTTAACGACTCTAGGTCACATAAGTCTCGCCCTAGCATCATTGATTTCATGCGTTGTGTTTACCCTAGTCCGAATCCGGGTCTTCTTCTTCCGAGCGTCAAACCCCGTATTCTCGATATATCTAAACTAGCATATAATCACGAAAATACAATAAACCCATTCCAACATTGAAGAACAATCATTAAAGAAACATAACTCAACGAAAATGACATTTTTATAAATAATATTCATCCCTAAGATAATCCACATTTAGCCTATGGTCATAGCCGTTTATATAATTGAAACTAGACTAAACATGCTCAAACAATTATCGAAGTTAAGAAATAAAAAGAAACACGGATGAACTTAACCGATATCCAAAGATTAGCCGCTAAAACTGTCCACCGATTGATTCTCCTTCTCCGTGTGGTAATTTTCTCCTTCGAAATTGTTTGAGCACTCCCCATACTCTCTCTATATTCTAAACTAAGCCCTAAAAGATCTAATGGCCGTAGCGAGCCAGAGGAGAGGAGAGGATATTTATAGGAAAAATATCTAAATAAAATATCTATCTAAATTATGCAGAGATCACCGTCGCGGTGGTGAGGTAAGTCGGTTAGATGGTCGCCTAGGCGGTGGAGAAGGCGGTGGATTAAGGTCCATCCTGCAGTTTCACCGCTACGGCAGTGGATCTCACCGCTACGGTGGTGGATGGTCAGCAAGAATAGCCCACTCTGTATTTTCACAGCCGCTGTGGTGGTCTGGATGCTGCGGCGATAGGCTTCTTTTCAGAATCTTGCCTCATTGCTTGTTTTTCCATCGTTCTCTGACCGTTTTTGGTCCGAATTGATCGTTTGCTCTCCGATTTCCTACCTTTTCACCCCATACACCTGTTTTAATACAAAAAGAATAAAAACATATTGAAATGTATTAAAAACATAATAAATGTATTCAAAAACTAATAATTTTGGTTTGGAAATAGATAGGTAGATCACACCTATCAGATACCCCCAAACTCGGAATTTTGCTAGTCCTTAAGCAAAACACCCACACAATACAAGAAAATATAAAAACTAATTACGAAATTGAAAACTAAAAACGAAAAGCACTAAAAAAAATGTGAAAGTTTTGATTATCATCTACCGGCCAAAAGATTTTCCCTCATCGGCCCCCAATCCTATCAAGTTCAAGTACAAATCACACCATGTGGTGTTCTAGAATTTCAACGTTCAAAAATAGTAAGCGTCATTGTAGATCCTGTTTAAGTGTGTGTGTGTGTGTAAAATCAAATATACAATTATCCATTGATTAGATGGGATTATTCCTTAATATAGTTCATGACTAAAACTTTTAAGCTATAGGGAATCCATACACCTGACTCGGGATCTATTCTCCACTAATGTAGGCTCGGAGGTTCAAAAAGATCAATAGGGCTTGGATCGGTTTTGGGAAAATGGCCAAGGGTAAATTTGAATAGAAAATGGGTTAACGTTGTTAACTTAACGTTACCCAAGGCATATTGCTGGCACTCTCACACTCGAACCCCCATAGAAATATTGTAAACATTCACAAACAATCATTTTAGACCAACGTATTCAGTTGTCAAAAGAAACGTAATTATTTTTTTATTTTTTTTTTCAAACACACCCCCAAACTCATTTGAATTTCTACAATTTGAGTGTGCAAAAAATAATTAAGTAACACAGCCCCAAACGTATTTGAATTTCTACAATTTTAGGATTGTGCAAAAAGGATTAAGAAAATGACAAGTGAATACACTAATACCGAACCAATCTGAAGTTCGCCCTAAACCCAACCGCTCAAATCAAGTAGCATATATGAATGCTAACTTCATTCACTCAAATGTGCCTTTAATTCAGCAATATAGGTTTGGAAAAAAATAAACTAGCCAGGGTATTTGTTCATATGTTCTAAATTGAATTGGCATTTAGGCTTTGATAGGGTAAGGAGGGATAATTATATTGCATGGTAGGCTTCAAAAGGCTCAAGCGATCAAATGAATGCCTAAATCATATCTCCTAAACAACCTCGCCTAGGATTTCTCCTCGAATTTTCCCTAAATCAAGTTCTAGAATCCCTATTGTCATGAAATTGAGTGAAGGATAATCGGTTTCAAATCAATTAAATAGTGTTATATTGAGTTTACGTGTTCATGCATTTAGGATCTACAATAACTTTTACTAAGACGATACGTTAAGCACACAAAACACACATGAATGATCTTTACGCTTGACCTCAATAAACAATCAGGGGATAGACTCATCATCGGGTAAAGGCCCAGATGACATCAAAACTTATCACAAAACAACAGCTAAACTAAACAACTAATCCTAAACAAGCATGCATATGATAAAAACAGTAAAACTTAACTAATATCATAGACACATACTAAAAACATACTACATATCACCACTAACTTAACATACGCATTTCCCAAAACGACCTGTCAGCGATCCCATTGACAGTATATGGCATGATATTGAAGACGTGGGTTTACAACACGTACCTGGGAGGCGATAGAATCTCGCCTCCAAATCAAATCGGCTGTGACGGATTTAACTTATTTTAGAACTTGGATTGCCTCCCAAGAAGCGCGTGGTTAATGTCCTCGACCTGACACATGCCCTCAAGACTGGCGAGATGTTGCAATGAAAGAAACGCAAGAGTACCTATTGATCTAACATCTTCAAGCACCCTGCAGGAAAACAAAAACAAAACTACAAAGAAAAATTATAAACACTAAAAAATGCCTAAATTAAAATAAAGTTATTTACTCACAATATCAACAATAATCTAAAACACAATCCCCCAATAACGGAGCCAAAAACTTGGTGGCGATTGCCGGAAACTACATATGACAAACAACCAATCCCCGGCAACGGCGCCAAAAACTTGGTGGCAATTGCTGGAAACTGCATATAACAAACAACCAATCCCTGGTAATAGCGCCAAAAACTTGGTGGCCGCAATTTAAGCGTCGCCACTTTCACCACAAGCGTACGGGTCAAGTTTTAGTATATGGACCTTTCGGTCGGGTATCGTATCCATAGGGATTGGTTGAGATTACTATCGAGTACCGCAATTATCATAACCTAACTTCATCTAGGTGCCAAAAATGGAATATAAAATTTAATACTAATACAAAAATACTAATTTAACTATACTAATTACTAATACGAGATAGTTATGGGATGGATTATCTAGTGATTAACTTTATTTAATTAAACACATTTGATTTTGTTTAATTTACAATAATGGTGTTCAACATATTTGACAAACTCGGTATCTAAAACTCCGCCGCCACCTCTCCTGAGTGTAAGACAGTGGAATACGCAACTTCGTGTCAACAAAAAAGTCCCCCTCAAAGTCTTAATGACCTTAGGTTGCGTGAGTCTTTCTCCTATGTCATTGATTGCACACAAAATCTCAGTTTGTAAACTCCTCCGTTACCTCTCCTAAGTGTAAAACGAGGGAATACGTGACTTCGTGTCAACGCCAAAGTCCCCCTCAACATCTTAAAGACTCTGGGTCATGTGAGTCTCGCCTTAACGTCATTGATTTCATGTATTGTGTTTACCCTAGTCCGAATCCGGGGTTACCTCTTCCGAGCGTCAAACCCCGTATTCTTGATTTATCTAAACTAGCATATAATCATGAAAATATGATAAACACATTCAAACATTGAAGAACAATCATTAAAGAAACACAATTCAACCAAAACGACATTTTTATAAATTATATTCATCCCTAAGATAATCCATATTTAGCCTATGGCCATAGCATTTTATATAATTAAAACTAGGCTGAACATGCTCAAACAATTATCGAAGTTAAGAAATATAAGGAAAAACAGATGAACTTAGCCGATATCCGTAGATTAGCCGCTAAAACCATCCACCGATCGATTCTCCTTCTCCGCGTGGTAATCTTCTCCTTCGAAATTGTTTGAGCACTCCCCATACTCTCTCTATATTCTACACTAAGACCTAAGGGCTCTGATGGCCGGAGCAAGACATAGGAGAGGAGAGGAGATGATATTTATAAGAAAAATATGTAACGAAAATATCTAAACTATGTAGAGGTCACCACCGCGGCGGTCATGTAAGTCGGTTAGATGGGGCGGTGGATTAAGGACCATCTTGCAGTTTCACCACCGTGGCGGTGGATCTCATTGCTACGGCGGTGGATGTTCGGCAAGAATAGCTCACTTTGCATTTTTACCACCGTGGCGGTGGTCTGGACGCCACGGCAGTAGGTTTGTTTCCGGAATCTTGTCTTCTTGCTTGTTTTTCCATCGTTCTCTAACCATTTTTTGTCCGAATTGATTGTTTGCACGCTGATTTCCTACCTTTTTATCCCCCACACACCTATTTTAATACAAAAAGAATAAAAACATATTAAAACGTATTAAAAACGTAATAAATGTACTCAAAAACTAGTAATTGCAGTTTGGAAATAGATAGGTAGATTACACCTATCATGGAACTAATGAGTTTATTGAATATTTCATTGTAAAAGTTCCATTAATGATATTATCATGAAGAAATTTTTAAGGATACAAAGAGACAGACAAAGAAGTGGATTTGAAGATCACACACGACACAAAAATGAATTTATATTTATGTGTGTTTTAATTAGGATCCTAATTAGTTCACATATTTTCTCTAATATAAAATTGAAGAAGAAATATTGACCTAAGAAATATTAGTGTTTTAAAATTGATTAATAGTGTCAATTAGGTTAATTGAGAAAAGAAACTGTTTAAAGGGTTGAAAACATCGAAGATTGGAATTGAAATGAACAAAGGTAAAGATGTTCCAGCATTGATCGGTTAACCTACCAAGTAGGATCGGTTAACCGATAGGCGTAGGGTAGAAAATAAAGTAGTCTCAGAATCGATTGGTCAACCGACCGAGAGAGATTAGTCAACCGATGTCCGAGAAGTGAACTCTCTGAATCAATTGGTCAACTGATCGTCGATGATTAGTCGACCGACTAGGGTTGAAAAATAGCTTGGGGAGCATCCTGAATCGATCGGTCAACCGACTCTTGGGGGTTTGGTCAACTGACCATGTTTAAGAAATGGTTTGGGCTACAACCTGAATCGATTGATCAACCAATGGGTTATTGGTCAGTCAACCAACCTGGCAGTTTTAGGATTAGAGGATTTCGAGGATTTGATCTAAAAGTAGCCGTAACTAGCCATTTTTGGCTGATTTTTTAGAGTTATGTTAGCCTAGTGGAATACGCAAGAGGGGGGTGAATTGGATAATTAAAAAATTATCAGAATAATACTTCAATAAATCAAATAAATAATTTTAATCCTAAATTAATTATTGTCTTTATATCACAGCGGAATTATATAATCAACTAGATGCACACCAAATAACAAAAATAAATAAATTAAATATTGCAACACACTAGAGATTTATACTGGTTCACCAAGCTACTCTTGGCTAATCCAGTCCTCTGAGCTCCACGGAGAGTTGCATCCACTAAAACTCAAGATCCCTTTAAAGGTAGGAACCAAACCCTTACAATGATTATTTTATAGGCTCATAATCAACCTTTAGAAAATCATTTTCACAAGCTATAGAAGAACCTCTACTTTTTACAGACTAAAGAATAACCTAATTCTTTTTAATACTAAGGTCAAAGAATCAAAACTTCACCAACACTCCAAATATACTTTTACCCAATTAGAATTGAACTGTTATAAAATTCAAAAAAAAAATTATATCCATGAAGAATTACTACCTCAATCTCTTTACAGAAAGAGACTGAAAACCGGCTACCCTTTGATTAAATACCCCCAACATTATTTAATCTGTCACACTACTCACCAATACAAATTGATAAGCAAATAATCTCATTCGGAGCTTCTACCACCCCAGATAAATTGAAACTCGATTAATATCCCAAATCTAGTGATAGAAAAGTGTGAGATTAAAAATCTAATTTTAAACAAAATATGGATAACAAATAATTAAGCACGTAATCAGATTCAATAAACTGTTTATAAAATAATTTCTTAAATAAAAATCAGAAACAATTTCTAAAGATCAATTTCCAACAATTAAACAAGCAATGCACAAATAGAAAGTAACTGGAAAGATCTTACTTGGGATCCACAGAAAAAATAAATAGAGTGATGATACTTTAGATCCGGTAGCAGCAAAGATTATTACTAATGATTCTCAAGATCGTCTCTTAGAATAGCTCTCACAAAATCTCAGAAATATAACTCTTAGAACAGCACAATATGATCCTATCTCTTTAAGCTCACTTCTCTTTATTAATGATATATGAAAAACGCAGGTCTATATATATGGGAAATAAATCAGCTCTCTAATGGCTAGTTCTCATGTGTTATGACAATTAAATGCTCTCTTAGACCCCATATATTATTATGACTTCATTTTGGTTCAATTCACTTAATTATAGCTTTTAAAACTTTCAATTAAGTCCCCCAAATATTTCTCAATCTCAATTAGAATAGAATAGAAACAATTTCATGTACCAAATTGGGATATATTAAAACTTAATGAACCAACTTAATAGGATTTAAATAATAGATGAAGCATATCTTAAATATCCATAAATTTCTTAAATCTCTCTCAAATCCCAATAAAAAATGACTACTTTTATATATGATTTCGGAATGCACAGAATCCTGAAACAGCACCGTCAGTCAACCGACCAGTCGATTTCTAGATTCAGGATTAAAGTTGTTGCGTTCATCGGTCGACCTATCTGTTGACTTGGAGATTTAGAGAGTTTGATTTACCTTCACCGGTCGACCTACCTGTCGACTTAGAGATACAGAGAGTTCAGCTTCTCTTCACTGGTCGACCTTCCTGTCGACTTAGAGATACAAAGAGTTCATGCTGCTTTGTCCGGCGACTGACCAGTCGACTTTTATATGCTTGATCTCTTTTCTGAACTTGTTTTTAACTCATTCTCTTTTACGTTTTCGCCCTTTTATCCATTTTCTTTTCTAAATAAGCTCCACTAATTTCTTAAATTCCATTTTAGTAAATTATAATTTATTTATTTTTTTAAATACACATAGGAGCAAATAATTTCATCTTATCAAAACACACCAAAACAATAAAAACGTTTTGTGACATGTGTGTGTTACTAATTGGGTATTAAGAGTTGAAATTCACCTGAGTTGTTTTTCCTAATTTCTTCAGACTCTTAATTCTTCATCATCTTTGACATCATCATTTAGAATCCATTTATAAATTTGTCATTGCATCTTCATCACAGGAACTTAATTAACTGAAACACTTGAATAAACCATTAGTTCCATCAAAACATCAATACTTAATTGTTCATCAAAATTTTAGGATCAACAAGTTATCTTAGGGATTTGAACTTATGATAGATATATCATACTTATTTGATTATCCCTATAGATATGGTACACTTATCTTAAGTGTTTCTCAAATTGGAACATTAAATACTTCCTATCTTATTTTTATTTGAGATTGAGAAATATTTGGACGACTAAATTGAATATTTTAAAAGCTAAAATTAAGTGAATTGAACTAGGATTAAGTTATATTAATATATGGGGTCTATATGAGCATTTAAATGGCATATCTTGTGGGAACTAGCCATTAGAGGGCTTGTTTCAAATATATTTAAATAGACCTGTGTTTTTTCCTTTCAAAAATATCTATCCATAAAGAACAAATCAGTTCCTGATTTTTCTGAGAGTTATTATTCTGAAAATATACTGAGAGTTTATTATAAAATTATTCTTGAGAAATGTGTTGAGAATTTTGAAATCACCAATCTAAGTTTTAATTACGATTCAGTTTTTATTCTTTCGGTGGTATCCTGATGAGATCTTTCCAAGTTACTATTTTATATTTTGAGTTATTATTATTATTATTATTATTATTATTATTATTATTATTATTATTATTATTATTATTATTATTATTATTATTATTAGTTTGGATTTAATATGTGTAAAATTGTTTTCAAACTTTAAAGCGCATAAAATTATTTTTAAGATGATTTCTAGGTTATTCTAATTACGTGCATATTTGTGTGCTACCCATATATTTTATAATCAGATTTTAAATTTCTCACGTAAAAATCTATCACTAGTAAATTTGAGAAATTTAATTAAGTTTAAATTAATTTGAGGTGGTAGAAGCTCCGAGTGAGAAAAAAACTTATTAATTTATTGTAATTGGTGAGTTGTGTTGCGGATTAGATATTGTTGGGAATATCTAATTAGGGGTAGCTTGGTTTTAATCTCTTATGGTAAAGAGATTGAGGTTTGATCTTTACCTAAGATATAAAAAGGTTAGGTTACTCTTTTCCCTGAAAAGAGATAGTTGTTAATTCTTCCTAAATAAAATTAGTTTGTGCGATTTTATAACGGTTCCATCCTTACTGGTGAAAAGGATACTTGGAGTGATTTTTTTGTGAGGTTTGATTCTTAACCTAAGTATAAAAGAATTAGGTTAATCTTTAATCTGTTAAAAAGATAAAAGAATTAAGTTAATCTTTAGCCTGTTAAAAGGATAAAAGAATTAGGTTAATCTTTAGCCTGTTAAAAAGAATTATTTGAATTTAAGTGCTGAAAAGATAATTATTTGTTTTAATTTTATAACTACCCAATTTACCCCCCCTTGGGTAGATCACTGGGCAAATAGGGTTCTCTACAAAGACATCCATGTTGGCATTTTATCAGCACTCTTGGATTTGTGGTGTCCAACTGATAGCGGAATATTATGTCCCTACTTTTATCGCAAGTGTACAGGTCAAGTTTTAGTATAGTAGGAAGAGTAAAGGTTGTCGTATCCATAAGGATTGGATTAGATCGTCGCTAAGTACCATGATTGTCATAATCTAACTTTATCTAGGCGACACAAATTTAGGGTTTTTTATAATAATTATCAACTAAAATAAATTAATTATTAAACTATAATACTACTATGACGTTAATGGGAAAATATTATCTAAGGATTAACTTTGTTCACTTAATTGTGTTCGATTCAATCTAGTTTATATTAATGGCATTCACACTATCCGACGATCTAGGTATCGAAATCTCACTCACTACCTCTCCCGAGTGTAAAGTGAATGAATATGCGAATTGGCGTTAACACCGACGTCCCCATCTAGCGTCTATATGACACTGATCATATGAGTCTTGCCCCAACCTCACGGATTGCATACTTTCTAATACTCTCCCAAGTTATTAGATCATCACGTTGTGTGTAAACCCTAATCCAAAATCGGGGTTACCTCTCCCGAGTATCAAATCCCGTATTCTCAAACCAACCAATATATCATAACATGCATAAAATTAAAGTAATAAAATGGTAAACACAATCGGATAAAGATAAATAACCATTAACAAAACATCGAATTATTTAAACAACGTTTGATGAAATACATCAATCCCTAAACAATATACGTTTAGCTACATAGGGCCATAGCCTAAAGAAGACTAGCCGTTATCTGAAGAACGTCCGCTAAAACTGCTCCGAGATCGTTTCATTTTCTTGGATTTCTGATCTCCTCTTGGTTTATATATCTTGGAGCTCCAAAACACTCCCAAAAACATGCCTATTGTGTTGGCCAAGAAAGGATTAGAAGAGGAATCCAAAATATCCCAAAAATGTGCCTATTGTATTGGACCGCTCCAGCGGTGGGAAGTCAGTAGGTCCACTGGCAACTGATCGTTGCAGTCGTGGAGGCCATCGTTGCAGCGGTGGTTAGGCAGAAGATTTTTGTTTGATTGACCGCTGCAGTGGGGGGCTTGTATTCCTGAACTTGCCTTTTTGCTCATTTTTCCACCGTTCTTCCACCGAATTATTCGTTTATCCACCGTTTTCATCATTTTTCATCCCAAACACCTGATTTACATACAAAAAAATAAAAATGAATTAAAACACATTAAAACACTATAATAATACTCGAAAACTACCAAAATCGGTTTGGAAATATATAGATAAATTACACCTATCACCAACTAGAGACCTCTTACTTCACTAGGGAAGGCCCCATTACTCCTATGGGCTGGCCTCAAAATCCTAAATACATGGTCTAGCCCATTGGATATTTTTGATGGGACAATAGACAAGACCTAAAGTCCTAATTAGCTCACTCACCTGATCATTGGCTACATGCTGGGTTACCATAATTAACTGCGCTTAGGGCTATAATATTACGGAGCTAATTATACTTATTGCCTATAGATACGTAGGCATTCAATGCCCTAGGTAATGCTCAACTACCACCTTGAAATATTATATAGCATTTTTTTCCTGAAGCTATTACTCTCACGCTGGAGGGACTTCACTAGGCAGAACCCTAGTGGGTCTTTGTGCAGGTATAAGCTCAGAACCTCAGCTCGAATTTTGAAAGAATTGATTGTGAACCACGAGACATTCATAGAACTCTGATCTCCAAACTCTAGACTCAACCTCCAACTCAGTAAGAAATTCACACTTAGACTCTGACTAGACCAATTCAAGGTGTTAACCAATGTAAGACAACAACATTTGGTGCCATCTGTGGGAAGAGCACAACAAGCCTTCATTTGGACATCACTCTTTGGTCGGCCACACCATTGGACAAAGAACTCAAGAAACCGCCATGAATAGGCATCAAAATAGCCAAATGCCTGAAGAAACGAAAGCAATATCTAAGATCCTAAGATCAGATGCCCAAGCTCCTACTAATTGGAAAAATATACCGCCTATGGGCCAGACAGGCCGGAACGCCTTGCCCTTTGGTGCCTTTGTAGGATCGTATTAACCCTATAGAATGCCAGCTCTATGAGTTTCAGACAAACACCCATTTCCTCATCCGCGCCTGCCGCCAGCCCTTATTGTGGGGGGGATTAGCTTTCCAAATCATAGGTATGAGAAGCAACCTCAAAACTTTAGGGACATGGTGATCTTCTCTAATGGACGGGACTATCTCCCCTGAAACCACATGTCAAGGAGCGAGAGTTGTCTCCCCTAGCTACGTCAAGATCCCTTTTCTTTCATCCATGAAGATATGGAGCTCGGGAACGATCAACGTCCCTCATAGACTAAGCTCCCAGCCATGTGGTGAGGTTTGACCTAAGGGCATGACATGAGCATGAGGTCAACTCTTACTCGTCGTTCTCCTGTCATCCCAGTGTCCGAACAGGTAAGGGTGTAAACTATAATTTAAATCACCCAAATATCGTGGCAACTCCTCAATATCATCCATCACCTTTCGAAATGAAATCAACACAAAAGCTTGAAGCCAATTTTGACAATAAATAAGGGCTTCTACCATCAATGGAGATAACGAGCTACGAAATGGATCAAGCACACGCCCCCCCAGTACTAAATGCCGATTCCGAAGCAACCGTAGAAACCGGTACAACCAACACATCCCACGCAATCGAGATAATGCTGGAAACCTACTATTGCTACTTTTCTACCAATTTAAGATGTCAAAATTCTCATCACTTGCAACTTTAGGATTCTCGGCCAAATATTTGTCTACCTCATTTTACCCCCAAACGATTGTCTCCCCTCTAAAAAAATTTTGAAAATGAGAAATGATTAATCTATGGGTATCATCCACATTGATTGGCTTCTTTGAAATTCCATTAACGCCACTAGTACTACCACCGGAAACATTCACAACAATTGGCGACTCAAAAGGAGCATAACAATCAAACAACCAATTCAAAAGCATCTTTTACCTTTCTAATGAACTCATGTGCATACACTTCATCATACATGTCGCAGAAACAAAACTGAAGATAAGACAACTTTCTCCTTAGATCCAAAACAACAACAACATATAGAAGAATATTTATCTTTTCTCTAGCCCCCAAATGTATATCAAACTTAGCTTTCATATTAAAAGCCATTTTGGATAGCAAATAATCTTCACTTTGAATTAACTCATTTATTTTCCCATGAATTATAACTATCTTATCAAAACACGTATTTGACGTAACAAGTAAAGTACCCAAAAATAGTTTTATAACCAAATAAAATAGCCTCAAAAACTTCACAAAACTACGAACATTTTCTCAGTCTAGACTGCTTTGTGGACTTCCACTACTCTCACCATCAACAATAACATTATCAAAAAAGTGATCACGATATTTTCCATCCTCAATCTCTAATCTGCCAAAAGCTTTTTTGAATTTTTCAGCACTCTCTAGTATCTTATATGTGGAATTCCAACGAGTTGGAACATCCAGGCACAAGAGACTTTTCGATTCAATATTAAGCAGTTCAACACATTTTTTAAAAGCATAAAATCTATTCAAAAAACCCTTAACATATCTAACCGTTTCCCGAACTTTAACTACTGACTCGTGCAATCCTTTTAATCCATCACATAAAATCAAATTCAAAATATGAGCATAAGAATGCATGTGTAAGAATTCATGACCTAAGACTGTATCCTTCCAGTCTTTAGTTACTATTTGCAAGAATCTAATAGTAGTACTATTAGAACTCGCGTTATCAACTGTCAAGGTGAAGTAACTATTAATATTCCATTCTTGTAAACGCGATTCAATTTTTTTCCCAATCGTTTCCCCCTTATGATCTTCAACAACACAAAAACTTAATATTCTTTTATGAAAAACCCAATCATCATCAATAAAATGACACGTAAGACACATATAATTAAATTTTTTTATTAAAGTCCAAGTGTTTGTGGCCAAGACTCTGCACAACTTTCTTTAAATTCTCTCTCTCCTCGTGACATATCTTCACAACATCTCTAGCAACTATAGTACAACATGGAATATTTTTAAATTTTGGTTGCAAAGCATAACAAAACTTTTTAAAACCATAATTTTCAACAAATCTAAATGGTAATTCATCCAAAATAACCATTCCTGCTAGCGCTCTTCTAGCATTATCCATGGAAAAACTAGTTAATACAAAACTATCTTGTCCATCCTTTTTAAGTTGACTAATTAACTGGGTTTGTCCCTAAGCCAACTCCCTATGTGGATGATCATTACAAACGTGAATGTGAGCCTTTAAATTACTAGTCCCATGAGTTTTTGGATCTGCGTGATATACTTTCCCATCATAATGACAAGATGCCATTTTATTTCCATCCTCATCTTCAACTTTTGTAAAATGACTCCAAACGTCACAAACTTTCTTACTAGTTTGACCACATTTCTTCACTTTTTTAGGCAATGGTAGTTTTTCAGTAGGGGGAGCAGGGGCAGAAGTTGGACGGTTACCTTCAAGGGGTATAGAAAAACCCTTAACATTAGCATGTTCCATATTAGCAAACGCGGTCGAGCACATGGACAGAAGGAATTAGCAATAAAATACTCCCTACCAAACAGAAGTAGAAACAAGAATAGGTTAATATTAAACAGAACACCAAACAAACATTTTAATATGGGAACAGAACACTAAACAAGACTGTCAAGAAGACTGAACAAGAACACTATTTTAATATGGGAACAAGAACACTAATCAAACATAATCATGATTCATGAACAAGAACACTGTTTTAATATGGGAACATAACACTAAACAAGAAGACTGAACAAGAACACTATTTTAATTTGGGAACAAGAACACTAATGAAACAGAATCTTGATTAATGAATAAGAACATTGTTTTAATATGGGAACAGAGCATTAAATAAATGCCACCAAATGAGCAAGAAGAAGAAAAAAACATAATCCTAATCCAAGAACAAGTTAGCTCAAATAGAAACAAAGACATGGAATTGCTATATTCATGTTTTGAAACAGATCATGTATTCATGTTTTGAAGTGGAAACGGAAATAAAAAAAGTATAAAAAAAAAAATAAAAAAAAAAAGCCGAAACAAAAAAATAGAAACAGATCATACAGAATCAAACAAAACAGAAATAGATCATATAGAATCAAATTGAATTCCCTAATCCATACAAAATGGGAATCGAAACAGAACGAACACTCATTGAAACAAAACGCTTAATCTGGGAACATGGAAACATAACACTAAAAAAGTAATCAATTGTTACAAAAACCTAATCTAAACACTAATTGAAACAAAGACCCTAATTAAAACAAAACAGTAAAACACAAACACTAATTGAAAGTTTGAAACAAAATTCAAAAACCCTAATCCATGAAGAATCAAAATCGAAGAACAAACAAATCAAACAATGAACTTCTTTCAATAGTAGATTTCGTGTCTCACGAGTCTCAAAGATTGAATGTTTAGTTTTGGATTTTGGCTTCAAATCAAACAAGGGAATCGAATATGAGATGAACCAACTAAATGGAAGATGAGATGAACCTTCAAAGGGCTTTATAGCCATTGTCATTCGTTGAAAAAATAAAGAAAAGAAAAGAGACGATGTGCTGATCGATGTGCAAATCAAAGCGACGACAAAGACAATCAACCAATAGCGAAGTGCTGATGTGCAAATCGAAACATCATTGCAAGAGTTAGAAGGCTGGAGTAATGAGAGTGTGGAGAGAATGAGCATCACTTAGGTCAAAATTTTTGGGCGGGTCGAGTCTTCTAGGTAATCTGCATAGCCCTACTAGTAGGGGACAAGCACGTAAGGTCAAACGGAAGTAATAGAGAGTTGTCTTGCAGACATTGAGTGCGATTTCGAGAGATCCTTTGCGAAAGAGGAACAAGTAGTCCCACCATCGAGGTAAGGTCCCTCTTCATGGATAAAATTTTGGATGAGGTAGTGCTATGACGTTTCGTACACCTCTAGATTATCACTTACGATAGGACCTCAGACCCTGTGGACCACTTGTCTATTTTTTGACCCTAGATAAACATGCGAACTAAGTCCATAGCTGGTAGTGGCATGGGAATATGCCACTACTTACATTCGCAAGTGCATGAGGTCTAAGTTCTAGTATAGTGTGATAATTAAGATCAGATTATCGTATCTACAGGGATTGGTTTCATTACTATCGAATACTGCGTTTGTCGTGACCTAATTTTATCTAGGTGGAAAAAATGTATTTAATTAATTAAACTAATACTAATATAACCTAAATTAACTATATTAATATACTAATATGTTTTAGGGTCAAGAATTGCCTAGGGATTAACGTGTTTACAAATACGTGTTTGATCTCAATTTACTCACGTTTATGGTGTTCGACCTATTTAACAATCTCGGTATGTAAACTCCACCGCCACCTCTCCCGAGTGTAAGACGGGAAAATACATGACTTTGAGTCAACGAAAAAGGCCCCCTGAACGTCTTAATGACCCTAGGTCACGTAAGTCTCACCCAGCATCATGATTACACACAATCCAACTCCCGACCAGGTCACTGGATCGTGCATTGTATTTATCCTATCGACAATCTCTGTTATTAAACTCCCTCGCCACCTCTCCCGAGTTTAAGACGAGGGATATAACGTGACTTCATGCCAACGAAGAAGTCCCGCTCAACATCTTAACGACCCTAGGTCGTGTGAGTCTTGCCTCAATGTCATCGATTGTCTACGATTCAAACCCCGACCGAGTTATAGAATCATGGCGTTCATTTACCCTAATTCGAATCTGGGGTTTGTCAAAGCCTCGTATCCTCTATTTATCTGACTAAGCATGATAAACAAACAATACAATAAACACAATCAAACTACGAAGAACAAACATAAACGCGACACCGAAATCATCCAAACAACATATTTATAAATATAGTGTTAATCCCTACTACAATCCAGCTTTAGCTATGACTTTAGCCATATTTACAATGAAATAACAAGCTAAACATGCTGACATGATCTTAATATAAAGAAATAAGGAAAAATAATCGAAGAACTTAGCCTTGTTCGAAGATAAACTGCAAAGAACACTCAACGTTCGATTCGTCGTCTTCTCCACTTCGGGATGTAAGCTCCACCTCTAAAACTCCTAAACCCTAGCCTAAATATAGCTGAAGGTGCCCAAATGTCCGGGGGGTTCAAGAAAGGAGAGAGGGAATGGTATTTATCAGCAAAATATCGAAATAAATACCCTAAAAATATCTAGGTTGTGCAAAGGCTCTCCGCCTAGGCAGAGGTAGGTGAGTTTGTGATCGCCATGATGATGAAGACAGCGGTGGCTTAGGAAGAACAATCTGCTGAATTGCTGCGTAGGTAGTGGAATTCTCTACGTAGGTGATGGGCCGTCAGTAGTCTATCTTTGTTTTCTCGACTGGATTTTTGCCTAGGTGGTGGATTTCTCCGCCTAGGCGGTGGTCCATTAGTAACATTTGCCTTTCTCAACTTTTTCACTGCCATGGCGGTGGTCTGGATGCCGCGGCGTTGGGCTTGTTTCACAATTTTGCCTCACCGTTCTTCGGTGTGAAAATATGTAGGTAGATCACACCTATTAAATACCCCCAAACTTGGAATTTGGCTAGTCCTCGAGCCAAACACACACGAAAATGAAAATACACAAACTGAATTAAATAATAAACAACCTAAAACAATCTAAACATAACAACATGTGAGTTTTAAATTCTTCTAACAGCCAAGTTATTGTCCCTCAACAACCACTAATCATATCGAGTTCAGGCGGTAACGCACATCATGTAATGTTCTAGATTTTTGACATACAATAATGGTGAATGTTATTCTAGATCCTGTAAACGTGTTAGTGCGAGACTCAATAATATAGCTATAAAATTACCAGATTCGATTATCCAGCAACGAAATTCATGACTTAGACCATGAAGGACTAGGATTACCATACGCCTGATTGGGGTCCACTCTTCACTAATGTAGGCTAAGTAGTTCGTAGAGATTAGAAGGACTTGATTCGATTTAGGAATATTTGGCCACGGGTATTTCGGAATAGAAAACGGGTTAACGTTGTTAACTTAACGTTACCCAAGGCTCAACGCTTGGCACATTAACTCTTGAACCCCCACACTTAGATTAGAAACAATCCTGAACATGCATTTAAGACCCACGTACTCATTTGTCAAAAGAAGCAGGAATAAAAACCGTATTTACATTAGATTCTTTTTTTTTTCTATTTTTTTTTATTTTCTTTTCAACGCACACACCCCCAAACTTATTTGATTGTAACAATTGAAGGGGTATGTGAAATACAAATGAAAAACGACAAGTGAGTAAAAAAATACTAAACCAATTAGAAGTTCGTCCTAAACCCAACTGGTCACATCAAGTTGCATTTACAATTGTTAACTTGATTCACTTAAATGTGCCTTTAAATTCAGGGATTTAGGTGTGGAGAAAGATCCACTGGCCAGGGTATTAGTTTATGTGTTCAGAATTGAATTTGCATTTAGGCTTCGACAGGGTAACGAGGGATAATGATATTGCATGGTAGGCTTCAAAAGGCTCAAGTGACAAAGAGAATGCCTAAATCACGTCTCTCGAACTACCTCGCCTAGGATTTCACCTCAAGTTTCCCCTCAATCAAGCTCAAGAATCCTTAATGTGTTATCATGAGTTTGGCTAGTCGATAATCATCCTCAAATCAATTAAATAACTATACATTGAGTCTATGTGCTCGTGCAAATTAGGATCTACAATAATTTTTACCAAAAGCATAGTCAAGCACACAGAATTACACATGCATGGGTATTACCCTTGACCTCTAAAACAATCAGGGATAATTATCATCATCGGGTAACAGCCTAGATGAACACAAAACTCAACATATAACAAAATAGCAGAAAAACATAAACATACTCTAACATAAACACACATGCAATACGAGAAACAATTACACATAAACTAATAATACTAAATACTACACATCACTTCCAAACTTAAAATAGACAGTGTCCACAGCGATCCCAATGATCATTCTTCAACATATGAAATTTAAACATGTTAATGAAAGGTGTTTAGAGCACTTACCTGGGAGGCGAGAGGATCTCGCCTCTGATTCAAGTCAGATGTAACGAATTAACTTATTTGACCTTGGGTTTTCTCCCAAAAAGCATGTGGTTTAATGTCCTCGGCCTGATATTTTCAAAACGCCCTCAAGATTGGCAAGGTATTACACTGGATGGCTTGATCTTTCAACGAAATGCCTCATTGGCTCATGTGTTTGGCCAAGCAACATAAAAATGATTGGAATCCCGTCGAAAGAGATGCATCAATACCTGACGATCTAACATCGGCAAGTACCCTGCATTGGAAACAAAAACAAAACTACGAACAAAAATTATATACAAAATAATTGCCTAAAGTAAAATCGGGTCATTTACCCACAATATCGGCATCGCCAATACCTAAATAAGATATACTTTCTTGTCCTATCTAAAACTTAAGTCTCTGGCCGTTACTGTGTTTCTCCGGTAGTAACATCAAAACAATCCCCGGCAACGGTGCCAAAAACTTGGTAGTGGCGTGGGACTACGCCGCTACTTACACTCGCAAGTATACGAGGTCTAAGTTTTAGTATAGTGTGATTGTTAAGATCGGGTTATCATATCCACAGGGTTTGGTGTCATTACTATCGAATACTGTATTTGTCGTGACCTAATTTTATCTAGGCGAAAAACAAATATATTTAATTAATTAAACTAATACTAATATAATCTAAATTAACTATATTAATATACCAATATATTTTAGGGTCAATAATTACCTAGGGATTAACGTGTTTACAAATACGTGTTCAATCTCAATTTACTCATATTTACGGTGTTCAACTTATTTGACAATCTCGGTATGTAAACTCCACCGCCATCTCTCCCAAGTGTAAGACGGGAGAATACATAACTTCGAGTCAACGAAGAAGTCCCCCTCAACGTCTTAATGACCTTAGGTCACGTGAGTCTCACCCGGCATCATTGATTGCACATAATCCAACTCCCGACCGGGTCATTGGATCATGCGTTGTATTTATTTTATCGACAATCTCCGTTCTAAAACTCCATCGCCACCTCTACCGAGTGTAAGATGAGGGATATAATGTGACTTCATGTCAACGAAGAAGTCCCCCTCAACGTCTTAACAACCCTAAGTCATGTGAGTCTTGCCCCAACGTCATCGATTGTCCACGATTCAAACCCAGACCGGGTTATAGAATCGTGGCGTTCATTTACCCTAATCCGAATCCGGGGTTTGTCAAAACTCCATATTCTCCATTTATCTAACTAAGCATAATAAACAAATAATACGATAAACACAATCAAACTATGAAGAACAAACATAAACGCGATACCGAAATCATCCAAACAACATATTTATAAATATAGTAGTGTTAATCCCTACTACAATCCATGTTTAGCTATGGCCTTAGCCGCATTTGCAATGAAATAACAAGCTAAACATGCTCACATGATCCTAAGATAAATAAATAAGAAAAAACAATCAAAGAACTTAGCCTCGTCCGAAGATAAACCGCTAAGAACGCTCAACAATCGATTCGTCGTCTTCTCCACTTCGGGATGTGAGGTCTACCTCTAAAACTCCTAAACGCTAGCCTAAATATATCTTAATGTGCCCAAATGGATGGGGGGTTCAATAAAGGGGAGAGGGAATGGTATTTATAAGCAAAATATCTAAATAAATATCCTAAAAATATCTAGGCTGTGTAGAGGCTCTTTGCCTAGGCAGAAGGTAGGTCGATTTGTAACCGCCGCGGCAATGAAGATAGCGGTGGCCTAGAAAGAACAATCTATTGAATTTATGCCTAGGCGGTGGGCTGTCAGTAGCCTATCTTTGTTTCCTCTGCTGGATTTTCGCCTAGGCGGTGGTCCATCAGTAACATTTGCCTTTCTCAGTTTTTTCACCGCTGCGGGTGTAGTCTGGACGCCGCGGTGGTGGGCTTGTTTCACAATTTTGCCTCCGAGTTTTTTTTTTCCACCATTCTTCAATCGTTTTTGGTTCGATCTTATCGTTTTTGCTCCAGTTTCCTATCTTTTTACCCCACACGCCTGATTTAAACAAAAAGTATGAAAACTAATTAAAATGTAATAAAATACTATATAAACATTCAAAAATTAACTTAATTCGGTTTGAAAATATGTAGGTGGATCACACCTATCAATAGCCATAAGGTACAAGTGCTTCCCGCTCTTCTTCTCGGTTACAGCGAGGTCGTGGTTCTAGCGCGTCAGACTAGCCTCTATCTCTACCTTTTGTGAGCTTGAGCATATTTTCCTGGCCCATTTCAGCTACTCACACTGGAGACCAAACACCATGGATCACATCCTTGCCCTTTAGTAAGAACATAGTGAATCTCTCAGGGAGTATGTGGAAAAATTCAATTGGGAAGCCAATATTTGTGATGAGCTCTCTGAGAGTGTCGTACTATCCAAATTCATTGACAATCTTAGGCACTAGAGGTTGTTGTACGAACTTTTCTCAAACCCCACTGCTAACCTTGATCAAGATATGGATCGTGCCACCTATTTCCATAATGTCAACCCGAGGTTCATGGCTAGAAGAGAGAGAAAATGGGTTACAAAAAAAAAAAAAAAAACATAAGGGCAAAAAAATAAAAAATAAAAGAAGAGGGATTAAAGAGGCTCCGAGATGAGGATTGCGTTCGGTGTTGTTAGGGGTCGACGAGTTTTTCTACCAATTAGGTTACGATCTCCTAACTTTTATCTCCTCGCGATGTTTGGGTGTACTAGCTCCGTGGAGATTTATGGTAACTTCTTTGGCAATGACCAAATATTGAATTCTAGGACAATAAAATATATACCACAAAGAATTGCTTCCAGTCGGGGAACAAGCACCACTCAAAGGTGTAGTCGAGTAGACCTCTATCCCGTTATGGATGGAAACGAGTAGCCCTCTAGTTGACCTAAGGTCATATCTGAGAGACGAAGCCGAGAAGCCCTCCATCCCGCCATGCACAAAGACGACTACTCGCCCAGCCGATCTATGAACATAGCTCGAAGGCAGAGCGGAGAAGTTCTATATCCAGCCATGGACAAGGATAAGTAACCCTCCAACCGATTTGATGTGCCTCAACTTTCCAGAATGATAAAATATGAAATAATAAAGAGCGTAAAAGAGAATGAGTTTTTAAAGGTGCCGATTTTCTCAAAAAAATACTTAGGCCATTTAAAAATAAGGAGTCGCCACCTAGAATGAGTTTTAAATGGTGTTTTAGGCCACCGAGTTTTTAGAAAACAACATAAAAGGCCTAAGTAAAAATTGACTCCAAAAAAGACGGTCAAACCAAAGATTCATTTAAGATCTCAGGGGTCAGTTACACCCGAGAAAGGTGTTAGGAATCCCAAGATGCTGCTCCAAAAATGGTACCCTATGTTCAATTAAACACATTAATTGGTATTTTTCAAAAATAAGATGGGACAAGTTTTTATATTTTGGGAATGTTCTCCTGGTATGACTTCTTATTGAATATTAATGCTTCGATAAGGATGGTCCCCAGGGGGTAGTTTAATTTATGTTTCCGAGGAATTTCTTTGATTTAAATGGGTAAACTAAAATAAACGAAAATGTATGAAAGTATAAATGCAAAAACTAGCATGATATGAATGTTAGTTTATTTATGCAAAAGTAACTTAAAAAACTACTTATATGATTTTTTGTGCAAGAATGGTATTAATTTAAACGTGCCAATGCAAAATGGTATGAATATAGGAAAAAAAATATAGAAAACCAAATGAATTAATGTGATTATGCGTGACAATGATTTAATTATCTAATATATATGAAAAATGAGAAAAAATGATGTGGATTTTGAAACCTAAAAGAACCTATATGTAATGAAATATAAAAAAAAAAATATAATGGGTGAAAGTGTCCTAAACATGTCATCTAAATAATACAAGAAATCAATATGGATTATGAAATCTAAAAGAACCTATATGTAATGAAATATAAAAAAGTGTAAATGGTGAAAGTGTTCTCTTTGAATTTTTGTTTGTCTAAACTAGGAGGAGGAGAAGGGTATTTATAGAGAAGGATGGGGAGTGAAAGGTCCTAGAAATCGTAGTCCAATTCAGTAAGGAAGCAGAAACTGAAACCCAAAAGGAAAGAAAAAAAGAAACAAGGGGGAAAAAATGAAATCTACTCCCATTTCGACAAGAAAAATGAAATATTTTTTTTTCTTTTTTTTTTTTTTTTTTTTTTTCACCCTCTTTTTTTTTTTTTTTTTTTTTCTACTTTTTCTGTTTTCTATTTTCTTTTTTTTTTCTTCCCCCTCCCTTTTTTTTTATATTTTCTGAAAATAAAAAAAATAAAAAATAAATTAAATTATAAAATAAAATATAAAATTTTTGTGGGACTGTTAAAATGAAATATTTACACCATCTGCAAACACAGCTCAAAAGAGGAGCCGAGTAACCCTTTGTCCTACCATGGACCAAGATGAGAAGACCACTAGTCAACCTATGACGCAGCTCAAAAGTTGAGTTGAGCAGCCCTCTGTCTTTCTATGGATGGAAATGAGTAGCCCTCCAGTTGACCTGTAAACACAGCTCAAAAATGGAGCCGAGCAACTCTTTGTCCAGCCATGGATAGGTGCAAGCAACCCTCTAGCCGATCTACGAGAATGGCTCAGTGTTGGAGCTAAATAGCCCTCAATCCTAGCACAGGCAAAGACAAATGGCCCTCGAACCTCATTGAAGAATCAGTTACTATGCTATGATCAATTTTTTAGAAGAATTACTTGTGACTACACTCTAGTGTCGGGCACCAAGGGTGAGAACCAGACCCCCTACATAGGTTAGTAAACCATATTTTAGGATCGGCCACAATCGTCCACCAAAGCCAGGGCATCGATCAAGTCTGAGGCCTATAGCCAACCATCGGTTAGGCATTAAAATGGTATAGGGGCTCATGGATAGACAAAATTTAGGAGAACTCAAAAGGGCTCAGAAACGGGCCTGACTACAAAGAGTCCATCGATGACTGGCTATAGGGGTCTGACCGAAGCATTACACTCTTAAGAACCACGAGGACCGGGCACCATAAAGACCTCTTAGCCTTAACCCATGACCCGACCACATTTTCACTATCTCGGGTACTAGGATAGAGGATAGGAGGCCATAGGCCTGACAGCACACCACAAACTTAATCGCAAAATATGTAAATTTTTTATAAAAATTGACAACATAAACAAATGTTCCAAATAGGATTCTATGACCTCCATCCTAAGGGTGTTGAGGAAAACAAGAGGCTAATGAGGTAGATTTAGTCTTAAGGATGGGAATAGGTCTAACCTCAACCTTTCATTCATTGTCTTCATCCCTCCAAATTAGAGATCAGATCAATACTTGGTTCAGGATGATTCAGAGGGAAATTATAGAAAAATTGTCCAAGTCTAAGGTTTCCTCCGACTAAAGAACAAGAAAGGGTTGTCTCCATATGGATACGTTAGCCTGAGCTCCAGGCTCTTTGTGTTCGGAGATCAGAATGTAAAGACCCTTTCTAATTATCCAAGCTTTGGGATCCTTTTAGGTTCGTTCACATGAGAGTTTAAATGGAAAAAGTATAAGTTCAAGTTTTTTACCGAACAGAAGCATAAAGCGCACAAGAAAACGTGATAGAAAATAAAATGGGCTACGACCTCCAGACTCAACAACAAGACAGATAGTTCAAAAAATTATATTCATGTGTATATAAATGTTCAAAAAATTATAACACAGTGAAAAATACCAAGTAGAACAAAGATCACCGTCCACTGACTCCTCTCAGTGCATGAAAAATAATGTTGCTACCAAGGGAATCAAGAGATGAGACCTAAAGTTGATGAAGAAACTAGGAGTGGAGAGGAATCTAATCTCAGCTTACTCAGTACCACTCTAATCTCTCTGATCAGAGCTCTACTCACTACTTGGGTAATGGGTGGTTCGAGTGATAGGTGTTGTGAAATTGTATAAGTTTGAGTTGTGTATTGACCTAGGACCCCCGACTCCCGAACTGGTATCAGCTCAGCGTGGATACATATGGAAGGAATAAAAAGGGCATACCCTTAGTGAGCACTTCACTGAACTCTGTTCGGTGACTAAGCCACGTAGGAGTTTATGTCCTTAGCAAGCACCAACCCTCAACTGAGCTCGGTGCTGATGAGTGGATAAAGGAACAAAAGTTCAAGTGGTACAAAAGTGTACAAGTATGACTGTCCTACCGAGTAGAATGCAAAGGCTAATTAGAAGAAATAAAAAAAATGGTCAGAGTGCACCAAGAACAATGCAACACGTGACAGCATGATGGCCAAGGTGATCCCTTTTAACTGCCCACCACTGACCAACTAAACAGGCTAGACTTATCACAATTGGGCGGACTCTGGCCACAACTATTGTTGATCCTAAGATTTTGATGGACAATTAAATGTTGATGTTTTTTGTGGAACTAACGATTTTATTGAGCGTTTCAGTTTATTAGTTCCAGTGATTAAAATGATCATGAAAATATTGTGACAATGCAAAAGATGATGACAAATATGATGCAAGATTAAGAGTTTAAAGATATTGAAAAACTTAGGGAAAATAACTCAAGTTAAATTTTAACTCTTAATGTATCCTGGTTAGGACCACACACAACACAAAATATTTTTCAAAATTATGTGTGTTTTTATAGGATCCTAATTAGTTAAATTATTTGCTCCTATATGTAATTAAAAAAGAAATAAAGATAATTGATTAAAATTGAATATAAGATTTTAGGGGAGCTAATCAAGAAAAGAAATCAGTTAAAGGGGTGAAAACATCAAAGAAAATGAATTAAAATTGAATTAAAGAGAGGATTCTAGCATTGATCAGTTGACTTGTAGGTCGACTTATGAAAGATAAGTGAAATTGTTGAATCTCTCGGTCGACAAATAGGTCAACCTGAGCTTAAAAGGTGAACTCTCTGAATAGGTCGGTCGATAGGTAGGTCGACCTATGGCCAAAAGAGGAAGTCTCTGAATCTTCCAATCGATAGGTGTGTTAACTGGTGAAACATCTTGAATCGTCTGGTCGACAGATGAAATATGGGCGAAGGATTTTTAGTCTAACTACATCCTGAATTGGGCGATCAACTGATGGGTCTTGGCCGGTCGACAGATGGATTAGTTTCAGGATTTATGGAATTTTGGATTTTATTCAAACAGTAGCCGTTACATTTATGGAATTTCGGATTTTATTCAAACAGTGGACGTTACTAGCCGTTTATGGTTAAGATATGTGAGATATTTTTATCCGAACAGTGGACGTTACTAGCCGTTTATGGTTAAGATATGTGAGATATCTTAAAGATCTGATATATGAATAGTTAAATATCCCTATAGATATGGTTTAATTAGTTTTGATATTTCTCAATTTGGTACATGTATATATTTTTATCTTATCTAATTGAGTTTGAGGGACTTAATTGAATATTTTAAGAGATATTTTAAGTGAATTATACCAGGAATGAATCATTATGATATAGAGGGTCTATTGGTGTAATTAAATGTCATGATTTACGGGAACTAGTTGTTGGAGGGCTTGTTTTATTCCCTTATAAGTAAACTTGCGTTTTTTAGGTTTTGATTAATCAAGATAATCCAAATCATTCTGAGTTATTCAACTCTTGTGCCTTTTAAGGGTAATCATACTGAGTGCATTATGATATCTTTGTTGAGATTTGTTCTTGAGAAACATTTGCTATGGATTATTGCTACTACCGATCTGAAGTGTCATTACTATTTTAATCATTATTCTTTCGGTGGAATCCTGGTGAGATCATTCCAAATTACTTACTATTAGTTGTTTCTTGATTTTATTATTTATTATTTGGAATTTGATATTTGAAATTGTTTTTCAGATTTTTTACTGAAAATTATTTTATGAAACAATTTCTTGAGAAAGTCTGATTACGTGCTTAATTGCTTGCTACCCATCTTTATTTGAAATCAGATTTTAAAATTCTCACTTTTCTATTACTAGTATCGGGACATTAATTGAGTTTGAATTTATCTAGGGTGATAGAAGCGCCAAGTGAAAAAGTCACTTATCAATTGTTTGTAATTGGTAAGTTGAGTGTTAGATTATATACTATTGTGAGTATCTAATCAAGGGTAGTTGGTTTCAATCTCTTCCAATTAGATTGAGGTTTTGATCTTTGCCTAGAGTATAAAAAGATTAAGTTTTAATTCTTCCTTTATAGAATTGTGAGTGAATTGTAACGGTTCAATCCTTACCAGGTAAAAATATATTTGAGCGTGTTTTTGTGAGGTTTAATTCTTGAGCCTAAGGTATAAAAAGAATTAGGTCATGATTCTCCCTGTAATAGAATTAGGTTAATCTTCTGCCTGGTGAAAAAATAAAAGTCATTCTTTAGCATGTGAAAAGGAATTTTAGAGGTTGATTCTGAGCTTGCGAAAAGAATCGTTGTGAGAGTTTGGTTTCTACCTTTAAAGGGATCTTGAGTTTAGTGGGTATGACTCTCCGCGGAGTTCGGGGGACTGGATTAGCTAAGAGTAGCTTGGTGAACCAGTATAAATTTTTGTGTGTTATATTATTTATATTGTTTATATTTTGTTGTTTGGGTGTGCACCTAGTTGATAACACATATCTACTGCTATAAAAGATAATAATTAATTTTAGGATAAAATTAATTGTTTGAGTTTTTGAAGTTATATATTTTGATAATTTTTTAATACTACCAAATTCAGCCCCTTCTTGGATAGCTCATTGGGCCAACAATTTGTATCAGAGCTGGTTTAGCTCGACACACTTAGCTAACAAAGATCACATGGTGTACATAATAGGCACACTAGCTGAAGGCCAGTCCATGCACCAACCACCGTTGTTTGTAGGCGAAAATTATTCATTCTGGAAAGACAGAATGATAGTCTTCCTTTAGGCTACAAATTATGATGTGTGGCTAACAATCGAGGATGATTCATTTGTTCCAATGAAAATTAGAGTCAAGAAGATGAAAGAAGATGAAAGACCAGTTGACTGCTTCTGATAAGCAGAAACTTTCTATGAACTCTCAAGCTATTAGTATTTAATTTGTTCTTTGAATGCTAATGAATACTCGAGAGTTTCAGCTTGTAAATTAGTAAAGGAGATGTGGGACAAGCTACAAGTTACTCATGAAGGGACAAGTCAAGTGAAATAATCGAAAATCAACGCTCTTATGAGGAAATTTAAATTATTCATAATGGAAGAAACTGAATCGATTCAAGAGATGTATACTCCTTCCAACAACATTTGCAATCACTTGAGTCAACTTAGAAAGCCATGCTCCATGGAAGATAGAGTTTGAAAGATCCTATGATCTTTGACAAAAGAATGGGAATCGAAGGTGACTGAAATTGAGGAAGTTAAGGATCTTGGCAAATACGAAATTGATGATCTCATAAAAAACTTGATGATTCATGAAACGACGATTAAAGGATATGAGGATGACACCGAAAATAGCAAGAGAAAATCCATGGCGCTAAAGGCTCAAATAATTGAAGAAGAGGATGACAATGTTGATAAAAGTCTTGACAGTAAGAAAGAGAAAGACGTGGCACTTCTCACAAAGAATTTTAGAAGAATGACTCGGCGCATATTCCGCGGGAAAAAAAACTTCAACATGAACAATGTGGAATGCTACAACTATCACAAGACCGGTTACTTTCAAATTGATTGTCCCGAACCAAGAAAAAAAAAAAAGAGAAGAAGAAGAAAGAGAATAAGAAAGGAAAGAAAAGCAAGAAGAAGTCTATGAAGGCTACTTGGAATGATACTAAATCAAGTAGCTCTGAAAAATTAGAAAGTGAATAAATGTCCATGTTTGCATTAATGGCCACCGGTGGTGAGGTAACAAAATAATCATGTTCTTGTACTTTAGATTTTGATGAATTATTTAATGTTTATCAAGAACTTTTGCATGATTATAAAAATCAGTGTTCTAAAATAAATACCCTTCAAAGTACAATTAACATATTAAACAAGTAAGTAATAGACTATGAATCTGAAAATAATGAATTGAAATCCAAAATGTCGGATTTATATTCAATTGTTCTCAAATTCACCGGCAGTGAGAATAACTTGAAAATGTTTTTGGGAAGTGCACGTGGTATTTTTGATAAAGCCGATATTAGATTTCAGAAAAATCTTAAACAAAAATATTTTCAAAAATTCTTTTCTGAAACCAAGGATCTTGTTAGATGTTTTAAATGTAATGTTGTAGGGCATACTATTCGTAAATATTTTGCTAAAATATCTAACTATAGACAAGTTTGGGCTCCAAAATGAACTAAAATTGTCCCAACTAACAAGATTAGACCCACATAAACTGGGTACCACTTAAGAACTATTTGAGGTGCTCCTTGCAGGTTATTCTAAAAGCATAAAGAAGTAAGGACAAATGGTTCCTAGACAGCAGTTGTTCTCGACACATGACGGGAGATAAATCAAAATTCACATCTTTGACACCTAAAGATGGAGGTCATGTGACTTTTGAAGACAACGCAAAAGATAAAATTATTGGTATAGGTAATATTGGTAATGGTACTACTATTATTAAATATGTGTTACTAGTTGATGGACTCAAACATAATTTGCTTAGTATTAGTCAACTATGTGATAAGTGCTATAATGTGATATTTGATCATGATAAGTGCATTATTAAGAATGGTCATGATAGTAGTATCTTGTTAGTTACATCACATTTTGAGAATGTTTATACCTGCTCATTTGATGATTTTACTTCTCAAAATTTATCATGTTTGAATGTTTTATCTGAAAATAGTTGGTTATGGCATAGGAGACTTGGGTATGCTAGTATGGAGCTAATTTCTAAATTAGCTAAGAAAAGTCTCGTACGTGGCCTACCTAATTTACAATTTGTGAAAGATAAAGTATGTGATGCATGTCAATTAGGCAAGCAGTTTAAATAATCATTTAACAAAAGATGCACACGTCCAAATCTAGATGTCTTCAATTGTTGCATCTTGATTTATTTGGACCAAATTCTGTTGCTAGTCTTGGTGGTAAGTTTTATGCCTTCGTAATAGTTGATGATTATTCTGGACTTACCTGGGTATTTTTCCTTACTAAGAAAAGAGAAATTACTTCTGTATTTGCTAAATTTTGTAAATGTGTTCAAAATGAGAAGCAATATTCTATTATTAATATTCGTAGTGACAGAGGAATAGTTTAAGAATGATGATGTTATGCTTATAACTTCTCTGCACCAAGATCACCACAACAAAATGGTGTAGTGGAAAGGAAGAATATGATGCTTCAAGAAATGGCCAGAACAATGCTTAATGAAAATCGCTCATCAACCTACTTCTAGGCCGAACCAGTAAGTACAGCTTTCCATGTGGTGAATCGGGTATCGATTTGTAGACAGTTTAACAAAACCCCATATAAAATCTAGAATGGTAAGACTCATAACATTTGCTATTTTAAGTATTTGGGTGTAAATGCTTCATTCTGAATAACAAGGATAATCTAGGTAAATTTGATACTAAATCTGATTATGGGATTTTCCTTGGATATGCTACTAACAGTAAAGTTTATAGAGTTTACAATAAACGTACGTTAGTAGTAGAAAAATATATGCATATGGTGTTTGAGGAAGCTGACCTATTTTTTTCGAGAAAGGTTTTGGATAATAATGATGCATGTATTTCAAATAACCAAAACTAAGGTGAAAATAAGGCTAAGGAGTCTCAAAAAGAGGAGGAGGCTAAGGAAGAGGATTCAATGTTACCACGAGTTATAAAGACAATACTCGGACATTCAGTAAAAGAAATTATTGATAATTTCGAAAGAGGTGTAAGTACTTGTTCCTCTATTATGAATATAATTAATCTTGCTTTCTTATATCAAATTGAGCCTAAAAATATAAATGAGGCGTTAACTGATGAATCTTGGATTTTTGCAATGCAAGATGAGTTAGTTCAATTTGAGCGGAACAAAGTATGGTGCCTTGTTCCGAGACCGGATTTTCATCTTGTTATTGGTACTAAATGGGTTTTTCGAAATAAAAATGATGAGTTTGGTATGGTAATTAGAAATAAAGCAAGAAGTAGCACAGGGCTATAATCAAGAAGAAAGAATTGATTATGATGAAACATATACTCTTTTGGCTAGATTAGAAGCTATTAGAATACTACTCGCTTTTGCATGCTCACGAAATTTTAAGCTATATCAAATGGATGTTAAGAGTACATTTCTAAATGGCCTTCTAGCAAAAGAAGTTTATGTGGAACAGCCCCCGGGATTTGAAATTGATAAATTTTCCAATCACGTATTTAAACTTTGTAAGGCTTTGTATGGGTTCAAACAAGCTCCTAGAGCTTGGTCTGAGAAACTTAGCTGATATTTGATCGAAAGAGGTTTTCGAAGGGGTATTTGTGATATAATACTATTTGTTAAGGAAACTGAATCTAATATCCCATTAGTACAGGTTTATGTTGATGACATTATTTTTGGATCTATTAATGAGGATTTTTGCCAAGCGTTTGCTAAGATAATGTAGGTCGAATTCGAAATGAGTATAATGGGAGAGCTGAATTTTTTTCTTGGGTTGCAAATTAAGAAAACCAAAGAGAGGATATTCATAAACCAAGCTAAATACATTAAGGAGATATTAAAGAAATATGACTTGGATGGTGCTAAAGAATACAAAACTCCCATGGCAACGGCCATAAAGATAGACAAAGATGATACGGGCAAAAGTGTGAATGAAAAAATGTATCGAGGTATGATTGGTAGCCTGTTATACTTAACTGCTAGTAGACCTGATATCATATATAGTGTTTGTTCATGAGCTAGATTTCAGTCTTGTCCTAAAGAATCGCACTTGACTGTGGTTAAGAGAATTTTTCAATATTTAAAGGGAACGACCGACTGACCTAGGATTATGGTATCCTAGAGGGAGTGATTTTAAATTAATAAAGTACTCCGACGTTGATTTTGTTGGTTGCAAAGTTGAGCGAAAAAATACAAGTGGGTCATGTCATTTGTTAGGACATGCCTTGGTTTCTTGGTCAATTAAGAAACAAAATTCGATAGCCTTCTCTACTACTGAGGTTGAGTATATGACAGCTGATAACTGTTGTGCTCAAATTTTATATATTAGGCAATAGTTAAATAATTTTGGAATCTTTATGGTGGAGGTTCCGATTTATTATGATAATAAAAGTGCTATTTGTCTAAGTAAGAATCCTACACAGCACTCATGAACTAAGCACATAGAGATTAGACATCACTTTATTCGTGATCACATTCAGAAAATAGACATTGAGATTGAATATATTGATACCTTCGACTAGCTAGCTGATAGTTTTACCAAACTATTAGGGAAGATCAGTTTGTGAAAATCATTCGCGATTTGGGTATGGGTAGACATAACGATGTATGCCTAGAGTAGTGTTTCTTTGTAGTTCCCCTTCTCCAATTTTTTTGAGATGACAAAAGGGAAGAGTTAGTTGTTGTTTTAATGAATATCTTAAGGAGAAGCTTGAATTATTTTGTTGAATATCTTAAGAGGGAGTTTATTATATATTGAAATTTGTTCTTTATTGAAAATCTTATGATTATCTTCATCACTTTGCTTTAACGAGTTAAAGAATCCGTCCTTGAATTTCGGGGGAGTATGGTTACATTTTTGTTTTGAAGAAAATATCAAAATGAATTGTCATCATAAAAAAAAAAAGAGGAGATTGTTGATCTTAAGATTTTGATAGACAATTAGATGTTGATGTTTTTTGTGGAACTAACAATTTTATTGAGCGTTTCAATTTATTAGTTCCAGTTATGAAAATGATCATAAAGATATTGTGATAATGCTAAAGATGATGATAAAGACGATGGAATATTAAGAGTTTGAAAAAATTGAAGAACCTAGGGAAAATAACTCAGATTAAATTTTAACTCTTAATATATCCCGGTTAGAATCACACATGACATAAAATATTTTTCAAAATTATGTGTGTTTTTATGGGATCTTAATTAGTTAAATTATTTTCTCCTATGTGTAATTGAAAAAGAAATAAAGATAATTGATTAAAATTGAATTTAAGATTTTAGTGTAGCTAACAGAGAAAAGAAATTGGTTAAAGGGGTAAAAACGACGAAAAAAATGAATTAAAATCGAATTAAGGAGAGGATTCCAGTATTGATCAGTCGACTTGTAGGTCGACTTATGAAAGATAAGTGAAGTTGCTGAATCTTTCGTGTTGACAGGTAGGTCGACCTGAGGTTAAAAGGTAAACTCTATGAATAAGTCGGTTGATAGGTAAGTCAACCTATGGCCAAAAGAGAAAGTCTCTGAATCTTCCAGTCGACAGGTGAAACATCCTGAATCATCCAGTCGACAGATAAAGTATGGGCGATCGATCGATGGGCGAAGGATTTTTGGCTTGGCTATATCCTGAATTGGGCAGTCAACTGATAGGTCTTGACCGGTCGACAGATGGATCAGTTTCAAGATTTATAGAATTTTGGATTTTATTCAAACAGTAGCCATTAGTAGCCGTTTATGGTTAAGATATGCAAGAATATATCTTAGGAATCTGATATATTTTGAGTTATTTAATCAATATTTAAACATCCCTATAAATATGGTTCAAGTAGTTTTGATATTTCTCAATTTTGTACATATAATTCTTTCTATCTTATTTAATTGAGTTTGAGTAAACGTTTCAGGGACTTAATTGAATATTTTAATAGATATTTTAAGTGAATTATACAAGGAATAAATCATTATGATATAGAGGGTCTATTGGTAGAATTAAATGTCATGATTTATGGGAATTAGCCGTTGGAAGGTTTATTTTATTCCCTTATAAGTAAACCTGCGTTTTTGTGATTTTAATTAATCAAGATCATTCAAATCATTCTAAGTTATTCAGCTTTCGTACTTTCTAAGAGTGCTCATACTGAGTTTATTGTGAGATCTTTTTTGAGATTTGTTCTTAAAAAATATTTCTTGTGGATTATTGTTACTACCGATCTGAAGTGTTATTGTTATTCTAATCACTATTCTTTCAGTGGAATCCTGGTGAGATTATTCCAAATTACTTATTATGAATTGTTATTTGATTTTATTATTTATTATTTGGAATTTGATCTTTGAAATTGTTTTTCGGATTTTTTATTTAAAATTATTTTCTGAAACAATTTCTTGAGAAAGTCTGATTACGTGCTTAATTGCTTGCTACCCATCTTTATTTAAAATCAGATTTTGAAATTCTCACTTTTCTATCACTAGTATCGGGACAGTAATTGAGTTTGAATTTATCTGGGTGTAGAAGCTCCAAGTGAGAAAATCACTTATCAATTGTTTATAATTGGTGAGTTGAGTATCGGATTAGATACTACTGGGAGTATTTAATCAAGGATAGCTAGTTTCAATCTCTTCCGGTATAGAGATTGAGATTTTGATCTTTGACAAGAGTATAAAAATATTAGGTTTTAATTCTTCCTTTATGGAATTGTGAGTTAATTGTAACGGTTCAATCCTTATCAAGTAAAAGGATATTTGGAGCGTGTTTGTGTAAGGTTTAATCCTTGAGGTTAAGGTATAAAAAGAATTCGATCGTAATTCTCCCTGTAATAGAATTAGGTTAATCTTCCGTCTAGTAAAAAGATAAATGTTATTCCTTAGTCTGTGAAAAGGAATTGTTAAGGTTGATTATGGGCCTGCGAAAAGAATCGCTGTGAGGGTTTGGTTCCTACCTTTAAAGGGATCTTGAGTTTAGTGGGTGCGACTCTCCGCAGAGCTCGGGGGACTGGATTAGCCAAGAGTAACTTGGTGAACCAGTATAAATTTATGTATGTTGCATTATTTATATTGTTTATATTTTGGTATTTGGATGTGCACCTAGTTGATAACACATATACGTTGTTATAAAAGATAATAATTAATTTTAAGATAAAATTAATTGTTTGAGTTTTTGAAGTGTTATATTCAGATAATTTTTTAATATTACCATATTCACCCTCCTCTTGGGTAGCTCATTGGACCAACAACTTTCATTACTTCCTAGTACCTCTTATCTTACTACTTAGGAGTGGGAGCAGTTGATGTGGGAAAAAAATTTCGACCATCGAGCTCTAATTTGAGACCACCACATGGCAAAGTGACGCTTATTAAAATCCACCTCACTTGTGAATGACATTGTGGGGCCCATCTATGGGGTTTTTTTCAGAGCTCCAACTAGCGGACAGAAGAGGACTAGGTAGACCCAATGACCTCCTTACCGAGCTCTGACCTGGTGGTGTTGAGCTCTGACGACATGGTGCCGAGCTTATATGGACCTGTCTTAGCAATTGTCCACTATCATGCAAGCTTACATTTGGTCAAGCTTTAATCTTTGACTTCATAAATTGATCGAGCTTCGACCTTAAGGTGGCATTCTCACAGGGCCTTCTATAACCTAACCGAGCTCTATCTCTCCTATGGGTCGAGTTCAATTGCCAAAACTACTTAGGCTAGCCCATGGGTTCTTTTGGATGGGCTGAAGAACAAAGCCCAAATGACTAATCACCTCACACACCTGCTCATTTTCCACACGTTGGGTTACAAAAATTAACCAAACTCAGGGCCCTAACCTTGTGGCACTAATTGTGTTCCTTGCCTATATATACCCAGACATTCAATGTCATAGGTAATGCTCAACTACCATCTTGAAGCGTAATATAACATTTCTTCCCCGAGTTCTTACTCTTACACCAAAGGGACTTCACCAGATACAACTAGCTATAGTAGGTCTTTCTGTAGGTACAAACTCAGAACCTTAGCTTAGATTTTGAAAAAATTGACTGTGGACCTTGGGACGTTCAAAGAAGTCCGATCTCCAAACTCCAGACTGAAAACCTCCATCTTAACAAGAAATTCACACATGGACTATGATTAGACTAATTCGAGGTATTAACCAATTTTAGGCACCAACAAGTACAAAGTGCAATTAGACCTGACCATAAGGGTGCAAAATGAAATTAACCCTTAACCATTGTAATTAAGTTTAAAGTTCAAGGGGTGTGAGTGGTGACAAAAATACTACAAAGATACAAAGTGAAATTCGATCTAACCACGAGGATCCAAAATGTAATTAATCGTATTTTTTAATACTAAGTTATTTTGTACACTTAAATTAATATTAAGTATAATTAAATGAATATAAAATATGTCAATTTTAGTAATGTAACAGTCGTTTAATATTTTCACATTTATCGAACGCTCATTGTGTCCTTCGTATTTTCAACAATTATTTTTTAACAAATTTATGAAACAACTCACCACTCTTTCTTGATGGTTAATTTTTATTATTTTTATTATTATTTATTTATTTATCACAAGAAGCAAAGTAATCCTAAAGGGTATGGCTACCATAATTGGACGCGTGTTTTGACCCACATGTCCCCCGGGGGGGGGGGGGGGGGGGGGGGGGGGTCCCATCTCTGCGTTACAGATCGTGGCGGATGTGAGTTCTTGGCGATGGGGGACTTGAAAAAATTTAACATCACGGCTTACGTCCCATAAAAAATACACGTGATTCCATACTAAGTTAATAACCCCATGGCGCCTTTTTTGGGTGCCAATGTGGATAAAAGGAATATTATCATGTTTTGGACCCTCAAGATAGAATGTGTACTCGGTTTTGGGCGTGAGTAATTGTGATTTGACAGAGACTAATCACTTTTTGACTAATCAAAAAATGAAAAACAAACTTAATAATTCAAACCTCGGTTTGTTTTTTCCGGTCAACGTTTCAGATTCTCAACACTACCCTTCTTCATCATCTCATCTATAAATTCCGTTTCTTTATTTATTTTTGTTTCTCTCAGATATACCATTCACGATCAGAGATAAAATCTAGAGAGAGAGATGGGATTTGTTGAGATGATATTCCAAGATATTGTGTTGGCCATGGCTATTTTTCTTCTCTTTGTTATGTGGAGATTGCTGCATTCATGCTGGATAAAACCCAATAGGTTTTACAGGAAGCTTAGGAAGAATGGGCTATATGGTCCAACTCCACGTTTCCCTCTTGGAAATATCAAAGACATGAATAAAAAGGAAGAGAAAGAGAATACAAATTCATTTTCTTCATCTTTAGCCATTTCCCACGACATCCATTCATCTGTTTTCCCATACTTCGCAAACTGGCAAAAATCTCATGGTAAGAACTAAGAAGCCCTCTCACCATACCAAAATAAACAACATAGTCAACTAGTTTGATTTATTATGGTTTGTTTGATTGTCGTTTTTAGACTTAATTGGTCTTCGGTTGAATAGTAGAAAGGGTCTTGATTTATTCCTTCCTTTTTTTGGACTGGAATTGTTTTATTGATTTGTTCCGGTAAATTTTCTTATCGAACTAATGATGGGAAATAATGGGAGGGGAAAATTGTATTTTTTATTTGTTTTCATTTAAGGTGTTGTACAAGTTAGTTTACGCGCACCTCAACTAATTTCTCTCCAGGAGATCTTGATAGTGCACTCTACCATATCGACCTGATGCATTCTTGATTAAATTCAAACTTTGATTCTCAGAGTGCTTTTCAGGAGAGTGAAAATCTAGTTGACAAGGAAAATAACACCGCCCTTGCCAATCGGACTAACACAAAGTTAACCTCTTACCAACCGGATTAACACAAAGTTAACCGAGCTACTTAGACACGAAAACTGATTATATTTTTCATCAATGCACAAAAATGAAAATTTTGGGGAGCAAAATGACACCAAACACAAACATTATGGACGCAAAATGAAATTCAGTCTGATTTCTTGAAAATAAAGGTTTTGAAATAGTATTGTGCGTGTGTGTGTGTGTGTGTGTGTGAGCGAGAGAGAGAGAGTGATTGAGATTTGTTAGTAGTTTTAATTAATATTTCTTGTTTGTTGGTGCTGCAGGGAAGGTGTTTATATACTGGTTGGGCACAGAGCCATTTCTTTATATTTCAGACCCTGAGTTTCTGAAGAGGATGAGTGCCGGCATTGCAGGCAAGAGTTGGGGGAAGGCAAATGTTTTCAAGCGTGACAGAGAACCCATGTTTGGTAATGGGTTGGTTATGGCTGAAGGTGACAGTTGGGTTCATCACAGGCATGTTATTACTCCTGCCTTCTTTCCCCCCAACCTCAGGGTATATTACTTCTCCCTCTTTAACTTGGCCCAACTTTAAAATGCTCAAACCCTATTTTCCTTTACCTAATGCTGGATTATTTACGGAATATTGGCATAGCCTATGGCAACTCTAATGGTGGAGTCCACAACCAATATGCTATACCGGTGGGCCTCCCTTGTGGCGTCCGGCAAAGCAGAGATTGACGTGGAGAGTGAAATCACGAGAACCGCCGGCGAGATTATTGCAAAGACAAGCTTTGGGATGAGGTACAACGGCAACGGGAGGGAAGTTTTCGACAAACTGAGAGCATTGCAGATCACGTTGTTCAGATCCAACCGTTACGTTGGGGTTCCATTCAGCAAGTTCATGAGGCTAAAACAAAACCTGAAGGCCAAAAAACTTGGAAAAGAGATTGATTCTTTGTTGTTGTCGGTCGTTAACGAAAGGAAGAAATCAATAGAAAAAGGTGAGCAGTTGTGGAGTCACATAAGAGGTTAAGGAACAACATTAAATTATTTATTATTATTATTATTATTATTATTATTATTATTATTATTATTATTATTATTATAATAATAATAATAATAATATTAATGACATTGATCGAACAAAATAAATAAAAAAAAAAAATCTATGATATAGCCAAAACACAATAATAGTAGTGGAAAATAATATTCAATAAAGTTTAACACCGAGACACCACATGCCATTTTAACAAATATCAAAAATATTTTCTATCAAAAATATTTTCTATTATTTTGATAATATATAACACACTGATCATCTGAAACACTCTCTGTCATATTTTATTAACAAAAATATCTTCACAACATAATATTTTTATTTTCATTTTTTTTATTTTCAATTTTGTATTTGTCTCCTATTTTCTATTTTTTTATTTCATTTATTTTAATTTTGTTTTATTTTATTTTTATTTTTGGATGGTATGAAAAAAAAAATTGAACGCAAAATCTAGACAACAACAAAAAAAAAAAAATAAACAAAGAATTCAAAAAAAAAAAAGTATGAATTCACAAATAAAAGAAAATGAAAATTTAAAAAAAAAAAAAAAAAAAAAAAAAAAAAGGTCTTTGGAATTTAAACTTCTTTTTTTTTTTTTTGGCTTTTCGTTTTGTAATTTTTACTTTTTACATTTTCATTCTTTTATAAGCACCATACACAAAAAAATAATTAAAATTAACTATAAAAGTAAAATAAATATAGGAAGCAAAAGTTAAAAAAAAAAAATAGAAAATAAAAAATAAAATAAAATAAAATATTTTGTAAAGATATTTTTGTCAACAAAATAACATAAAGAGTGTTCAAATATTATTAAAATAATATAAAATACATTTAGTTTTTGTCAAAATGGTAAAGATATCTATGTTATTTAACGAAATGTCACAAGATTAACCTCTATTTAATATCATCAACATTTCTAAATTTAGACTTAGGATTTAGACCTTGGGAGACTCAAAAATATCTTAAAAATAAATAAATATAAACCGTATAGACTTTATATGCTATTTAATTAATTAGACAACTGTATAAATTTTGTAACTAAATTTATGATAAATTATTAGATTATCCTTAAACAAGTCATTTGCTAGTTAATCATCGTAAACAAATTTTTAATATTTTAATTAATATGAACTAATTATTTAATTTTTAAATTAATATTCACTAACAACTAAATTTATACAGAGAATATCAGCAACAACTGTAAAAAATAACTAAAAAATAAAGGTCCTTGAAATAGGATAAAATAAGAAACATTTACACAAAAGACTACATAAAAATAATGCCTAATATGTTTTTCGGGAAAAAAATCATTGCGTTTAATTTTTATTTTTTTGTAATGACCGAAGGTGGAGCCGAAAAGGATCTGTTGGGACTGTTGTTGTCATCGAAGGAAACACAGGTGGAAAGTGGCCGGACGGCGTTGACGACCAAGGAGTTGGTGGACGAATGCAAGACATTCTTCTTCGGTGGGCACGAGACGACGGCCCTGGCACTGACATGGACGCTGATGCTATTGGCGGAACACCCGGAATGGCAGACTCAACTGAGAGAAGAGATTGCAGATGTTGTAGGGGAGGGAGAGATAGATGTTGCAATGCTTGTTGGATTAAAGAAGGTAATGAGTAACATTTAATTCAGAAACTTTTTTTTTTTTTTTTTTCCCTTTTTTCATTCCATCACATGTCTAAAATATTTTATTATTTAGTTAAATAAACAAGTGCATGTAAAAAGTAGGATCTTATTGGGAGTATAAAGTATCCACTTGCAGCCTCTTTTTTGTTTTATAATTTTTTTTTTTCAAGAATAGTGCTAAGTAAGCATTTTTTAAAGGTATGCAAAGTGCGATTTGACGCAAGAATGATATAAAAAAGATTGAAAGGTGCCGTTTCCGGTATTGGTTGAGCAAGGGAGTCAAATGCCAAACTTGGGCTAATGTGGCTTCTTGTTTTTTCACTTTTCTTTTGCTTTTGCCTTTGCCGTCTCATTTTCTTATTTGGGAGTCACAAATACATAATTGTGTTGCAATTTATTTTATTTTATTTTTACATTTTTCTAATGTTGAGTTCAGAAAAATCTAATAAAAATTCTGAAAAAATTATAACTGCAGATGGGATGGGTGATGAATGAAGTTCTACGCTTATATGCGGTGGCCCCCAACGTACAGAGACAACTTAGGAGAGACATCAGAATGGACGAGAAAATAGTAATCCCAAATGGTACCAATGTGTGGATAGACATAGTGGCGATGCACCACGACAAGGCTCTTTGGGGCGAAGATGTACACGAATTCAAACCAGAGAGATTTAAAGATGATTTATACGGAGGGTGTAGCCATAAAATGGGGTTTTTGCCGTTCGGATTTGGAGGGCGAATGTGTGTGGGTAGGAATTTGAGCATGATGGAGTATAAGGTTGTCTTAACCCTAATCCTCACTAGGTTTTCCTTATCCTTGTCCCCAAACTACTCCCATTCCCCTTCTATCTTGCTCTCCCTCCGGCCTTCCCATGGCCTACCTCTAATACTTCGACCTCTTTAGTTGACTCAACATCCATTTTGTCAAACAATTTAGAGGATAGATCTTGGGTCATGAGTTCCTCCATCACCTAAAGATCATGACCCAAGTATTATCCTACAGTCCAAGGGTTCAAAAGAGTAAATCAAACAAACTTAACTACATAAAATATCAAAAGTACGATCGGTCAGAGTTCCTTCTTTCTTTTCTTTTTTTTTTTCCAATAGAGTTCTAAGTTAGAGAAAAAAGTCTAAAACAAGCCCCTTTATATGTCCCTACATCATGAAATGAAGAACAATATTTGTACATATTTGCAAGTATTTCTCTAAGACTTTGTCTCTCTATTTTTTTTTCAATTTATATTTTCTTTATCTATAATTTTTGGTATATAACTTTTTTTTTTTAAATTTTACAGTATTGATGTAAAATGTTGATGTGATAATTAGATATTCTATAGTATTAAGTGATAAGTGCTAAAAAATTAAATGAATCATATATCACTTATATTTTTTTACAAATTTTAAATAGTGAATATATTTTAAGTGATTGTTTAATTTTGTTATCAAACATATTGAATTTAATAGGTACTTAATGCATTCAATTTCAAGTGCTTAATTACGTTATCAAATGGAATTTAAGTCTCTTAAATATATTTTGTAATATTTAAACTAATGTTTGAAAGGACAATATTAAATTTAAAAGCTTGTAACTTTGAAAAATATTTTTTTTAAACATAAAAACTCTTTCTTTTTTCTCTCATTTGTTTTAAAACAAGTTTATTTTTTTATAAGAAAACAAACTCACTTTTTACCTAAAATATTTTTTCACTTCACAAGAAAAGCTTAAAGCTTCCTCACAAAAAACCAAACCCTTGTTTTCTTTAGAATATTTTTTCAAAAAACCAAAAATATTTTAAAATGTTTTTTTATACCTATTTTCAATCATATTTTCCATTAATAAAAACAACAAAAATATTTTCTTAATCTTCAATTGATTTCTTAACAACAGAAAAATCTCTTTTATAAAAATTTTGTTTTAATGGAAAGTCTTTTCATATTTTATCTGTACTTTTAATCCTGTTTTAATGGAAAGTTTTTTCATATTTTAAGGTTTACCATCTTAACTTGAGCTAAAAAAAAATAAAAAAAAATACACCAAACCAAGTTTGTCAATTCTTCCATAATCGATAGGTGGTTTAAAAGGAGACATTTTCTGTATTTTACTTTATTTATTTGTATTTAATTGTGTTTCTTTCTTTCGTATGTGTTTATTAGCTTTACTTCATTTGCATGACATAATTAAATAAATAAAAAATGATAAGGAAAAAAGGCCATGTTAACAAACCAAACTAAATAAAAATTGGACTTAATTTAATTTAAAATACTTAGACAGTGGATACCATTTTCGAATAGGAGTCTTGGGGTGCTTAACACCTTCACCGAGTATAACCGAGTACTAGGGTTAAGACCTTTTTGAGTCAAAATTTGGGCCATTTTCAAAAGATTTTTTCTTTCCTTTTTTAATTACTTTATTTAAAACTCGGTGACCTAGCACACTTTTTTTAAAACCAATACTAGGTGGCGACTCTAAGTTTTCATAAAATTTGGCCCAAGTAAATTTGTTCAAAATCGACGCCCTAAAAACCCATTGAAAATATTGTCAAAACTAAAGTTTATCCAAAAGCATTTCAGAAATGATAAATTTATGTTAAAAAATGAAAGGGATTTGAATATAACACCAGCATTTGGTTGGTGTTGTGTTCGCAAATAATTTGGAGCACGTCAGTAATTCATTTGTAATGTCTCGAAATTTTTATATTTTTGAAAATATCATTTTAAATAAATTTAATATTTTTAGATTATTTTATAAAATTTTGGTATAAATAATATTTGATAATTTTTGGAGTTAAATATTAATTTCACATTGACATTTGAAAAGTTTTGAAATATAATTAATATTTTCTTTATTTCAAAAGGGATGATTAGTGTAAATGAATAAAATAAAATATAATAAATATAAATGTAGCTGAAATTTGATGACTTCTCAAGGAAGTCATCAAACTCAACCACATGTTTTGAGATATATATATATATATATACACACACATAAATGTTCATTACACATGTTGGCCAAAGATAATAATAATAATAATAATAATAATAATAATAATGATAACATATCACATATATAAAGAAGGATCAACAGGTAGAAGGGGGCCACATTATGAGAATTAGAAGGAAAACTATCATTCTTCACCTATCTAAATAATCAGTATGGTAATTAATCTAATTATAATGGATTTTGAGTGTTTTGAGTGTTCCGATTTCGGTTCGGATTTCAACCTCGGATTTCAGGTAAAATTTTTAACTCTTATAATATTTGTATTTAATCTGTCTATTGTGTGGTTTATACTATTATTGTTGGTGAAGTATAGTGTTAGTTCGCATGAGATATTTAGAATTATTAAGTGGAAAATATGTGAAAAATATGTTTATGTGTTAATTTGGGGTTTAATTAGATACCGGTATTAGATGGGTTGAAATTCTACGATGTATTGGCTTACAACCCCCAACGTTTTGATTGTAGGGCCGGTGGGAATAAAACGACGACAGGAATTTTAGTTGAATTTCTACTTAATTTGTAATAATTTTATTTATTATTTACTATTAAAAATTGATATATAATATTTAAAATATCAATTATACTATATTTGAATATATTACCGTTTACTATTATATTTAAATTAACATATTAATATTTTAGGCTATGTGTTCCCAATTTGAACATATTATTTTCGGTTTTAGTACTAATATGTTCAAATCCATTTTATTCAAAATTGACCCACTGTTGGGAATTATTTAACAAATTATATTTTGTACACATATTCATTTATATTTAATATTATATTGTAATAGAGTGTTATTATAGCAGGTTTGCGATCACCCTACGCTTGGGTTATGGTAGCCATTATCCTTAATAAGTGAAGTAATATCTAAAAATAATAATTTTTATATAACTCATTGTTGGCCCAGTGAGCTACCCAAGAGTGGAGGTGAATTGGGTAGTATTAGAAAATTAATCCAAATAATAGCACTTCAAAAATCAAATAATTAATTTTATTCTAAAATTAATTATTATCTTTATAGCAGCGGATAAGTGTAATAAGCTCTAGGCGCATATCCAAACAACACAAGATAAAATAAAGAAAATAAACAATACAGTACACATCAATATATCCTGGTTCACCAAGTTACTCTTGGCTAATCCCATTCTTCGAGCCCCACGGAGATTCGCACACACTAAACTCAAGATTTCTTTAAAGATAGGAACTAAACCCTCATAAAGATTCCTTTAAAGGTAGATATTAAACTCTCACAAAAATTCTTTTCACAAGCTCAGAATCAACCTTTACAAATTCATTTTCGCAGGCTCAAGAATAACCTAATTCTTTTTATACGTTAGGCTAAAGAATCAAAACCTCACAAACACTCTAAATATCCTTTTACCCGATAATAATTGAACCGTTACAAAATTGCTCAAAAATTAATTCAATCAAGGAAGAATTAACACCTAATTTTTTTATACTTTAGGGAAATATCAAAACCTCAATTTCTTTACCGGAAGAGATTAAAACCAGCTACTCTTGATTAGACACTCCCAATAGTATCTAATCCTCACATAACTTACCAATTATAAAAATTGATAAGTTCTTCCCACTCGGAACTTCTACCACTTTAAATTAATTAATACTCAATTAATGTCCCGATATTAGTGATAGAAATAAAGTGAGAAAATAAAATATGATTATAATAAAGAATGCGGGAGCACAATTAAGTATGTAATCAGATTAACACACAAATTGATTTAAAAGATTTTTATGCTTTTAAAGTTCAAAAATGATTTCTCAAAAAGATAAATTCACAAAACAAGTAATCATAATCAAATAGTCAATTAAAGAATAAGTTTAGAATGATCTCACCAGGAAAACACCAATGGATTACAAAACAGATCGCTAGACAGCTCAGATTGATGACGACAAATAAATTAGCGCTTTAACTCAAGAACTTTTACTCCAGAATAATCTCACAATATTTTTAAGTATAATATCATAATAATAACTCTTAGAAAAACTTAGGAACTGAATAGTTCTTGATATTGTGTCTAATATGAAATCTGCAGGTCTTTTTTAATAACTCTCAAACTAGACCTTCAACGGCTAGTTTTCAAATGTTATGTCAATAAATGACACATATGAACCTCATATATCATATAGATTTATAACGGCTATATTTAACCAACAATGTAACTTCTAAAACTCTCAATTTAGTTCCCAAAATAATTTGATCGCAATCAATGAAAGTATAGAAAGAATTATATTTAAATATATGGACTAAATTGTAAGATCAAAATAAAATCCCTTAAATCTCTCCCATATTTTAGACCCAAAATATTCTCCACCAAAATAGAAATATTTAAACTTAAAATTCGCAGGTTTAAATATAGGAATTTCAAAGATATTTTATAACAATTACTTTTCAAATATTATGTCATTAAATTACACCGTAAGACCCCATACATCATATATAATCAAAATAGATATTTTTTCATTTAAAAATATTCTTGGGAAATCTCATTTTGGTCCTTAAACATTTTTAAATTAAAATTCATCAAAATAGAAAATATTAAAGCACTTTAATTAAAAAAACATTTAATTAAATAGACCAAATTAATGGAGATAATAAAATATATAGACCATATCTCAATTAAGTACAGATTCCTAGAATATCTCAATCAGGTAATCCAAAAACTACTTGGTAACGGCTAGTTTTAAAAGAAAATCCTCGAAATCCTTGAAATCTGAAACAGACTCATCAGTCGACCGACCAACACCCATAAGTCGACTGCTCAATTCAAGATACTAGCCAAGCCAAAATTCCTTCGCCCATCGGTCGACCGCCCATCCATCATATGTCGACTAGACGATTCAGAGAGTTCATCTTTTACGCATAGGTTAACCTACCTGTCGACTGAAAGATTTAGAGACTTCTTCTTCTATGCTCTGGTCGACTTACCTATCGACTTGTCAATGCTAAGAACCTCTTCTAAATTCGTTTTTAATTTATTTTCTTTAATGTTTTCGCCCCTTTAACTGATTTCTTTTCTTAATTAGATCCACTAAATTCTTAAATTCAATTTTAATTAATTATCAATATTTGTTTTTCAATTACACATAGTAGCAGATAATTTCACTAATTAGGATCCTATTAAAAACACACATAAATTTTTAAAAAAAAATTGTGTCGTCTGTGATCCTAATCAGGATACATTAAGAGTAAAAATTAACCTGAGTTGTTTTCCTTTAGATTCTTCAAAATCTTCAGTCTTTTAATGTCCATCGTCTTTGTCAGTCTCTTTGGCATGTATTCATTACTTGTCATCATATATTTATCATTGGAACTAATAAAACTGAAACACTTAATCAAACCGTTAATTCTACCAAAAACATCAACCTTTAATTGTTCATCAAAATCTTAGGATCAACAATCTCCCCATTTTTTATGATAACAATTAACTTTGATGTTCTCTTCAAAACAATAATGTAACCCCATTCCGCCTAAATCCGAGGACGGGTTATTTAACTTATTAAAGCAAAGTAATGAAGATAAACAAAAGATTTTCAACAAAGAACAAATTTCAATAAACTCCTCTTAAAAATATTCAACAAAACATTGACTAATTCTCCCCCTTTGTAATCTGGAAAAAAATTGGGGAGGGGAACTATAAAAACATCACTACTCTAGGTAAATGTCATGAACTTTAATTTTCCACTAGAGATTTAGTGAGTATAACAAACTAATCAAAAGTATCAAAATCTTCAATATCATCTTTTTCAATTTAAGCGTAACACATTATTGCCCCACTTATAAAAACTTTTTCCCCTAAATAATTGTAAACAATCAAATTCATGCATAGGACAATAATCTTGAGGCAATCAAAATATTTCAATAATATAACACACAATCATGTAATTTCAGTTAAGTCCACATGCCTTATTAATGATATCAAATAATGTCTTTTCTTTATAGAAACAAAACATGTGATCTTTAATGCACTAAAATAGGAAGCACATCTCAAGACTAATTTACCAATCATAAATCTAGTGCATGCATAAATATGGATAAGTGCATATTTATCTCATAAAATTATACCAATCATGTAACCTTAAATTCATATGGAATGCCGACTGATAAGATCATGATTAATATTAATTTTATCAAGCATTTCTTAGTGATAAATATTTCATCAATAAACCAGTATTTAGCTAACAATATAATTCCATGTAGGCATATAATCAAAGCATGATTAGTCTAGATCAAATAAATCCTTATATACTATCATGCATTTTAATAATTCAACGTAAGCTCAATTTAACTTAATTCATTTTCTAAAATCACGTAACATGTTTCAAAATCAAACACATAATAACTACTCAATATAAGCACATAAAAAACATGTTAATACCACTTAACTAAATGTGATTTTCATAATCACCCTGTACTGTTTATATGACAACAGATAAACACATCATTTAGTATAAGTCTTGAAAACCATCACCAACTTACCTATTTGGTAAGTCGAGCAGCTTCATCTTTAACAAATTTAATAAATTTAAACTGCGAGTGGTTAGGAGTACATTTTATATGTTTTGGGGCAACTTTACTCTTTACCTCATTTGTACTGGTGATTGATTTGGGTGCATCATTCTTCTTAGCCTATACGTATCTTCTCTGCCTTTGATTATTTCCATTTGATTTATTGATGATTATTTTGCACATATCGCTTATGGCTTCCTGGTGATATCTCATCTTGGCTTTGGCACAACTTTTTTCTTTGCACATGTCTCTTGTGGCTTTTTTGAAACTTCACTTCTTGTCTTTAGTGCATCTTTTCGCTTTATATGTCGCTTATGGATCCTTGGTGACTTCCTGGCTTGGTTTTGATATAATTTTTTTGTTTGTTCCTTCGAGTCCACTTCTGACATTATGTAACTCTACACAAGACATTCCAATAGTTCTCTTGGGTATCCATTTCATTTTGGATCCGTCATTGTTTGACATAAATTTAGGGTTCCTAAATGGACATGATACTTTAAAATGCCCAACCCTATTACAATAATAACATCTTAAATCTGATTTATAATAGAGAACATGAGATGTAAAACATAAATCATTTCTAACAATAGAAGCATAACTATCATTAGCCTATGATGAGGGATAAGACGATGAAACATATCCACTTTGCCTAGAAAAATTATTTTCAGAATCTCTTGAAACAGACTTGAGGTCAGATTTTTATTTTTTAATTTTTTTTCTTAAGTAAATCAATTTTTGAATCAAGATCTGACCTTTGCTTTGAAATCGTGTCAAGATTATTTTTTAAAACTCTATTTTCATTTTCAAGAGAATCCACTTTAGAGTGCAAATTATTAATTTCAAAAACAACGTCTGAAAACTCTTTTGAACCACAATAATCATCTAAATGCATTTTAGATTTTCGAACACTTTTTCCTCAATTTTCAAAAGAATCAATTTTTCTTTTTACACTCAAACTCTCTTTAGCAAAAAGTTGTGTGAAAGAAAGTAATTTTCCATAACAATATGGACATTTTCATTACCATCATCTCCATCACTACCACACGAATCACAAGAACCATAAATCACATTGTCATATAAGGATGTATCACCATCAAGAGAAGATATACAAAAAATATTATCCATGGTGTGTGTACGTGACCGGTTTAGCTAGGATATTAAGCCTAACGAACTAAAACTAGCTCTAATGCCAATTGTTGGCCAAGTGAGCTACCCAAGAGAGGGGGTGAATTGGTTAGTATTAGAAAATTAATCCAAATCATAACACTTCAAAAATTAAACAATTAATTTTATTCTAAAATTAATTATTATCTTTATAGCAGCGGATAAGTGTAATAAGCTCTAGGTGCACACCCAAAAAATACAATATAAAATAAAAGAAATAAATAATGCAGTACACACCGATATATCTTGGTTCACCAAGCTACTATTGGCTAATCCAGTCCTCCGAGCCCCACCGAGATTCGCACCCACTAAACTCAAGATTCCATTAAAGGTAGGAACCAAACCTTCACAAAGATTCTTTTCACAGACTCAGAATCAACCTTTATAATTTTTTTTTTACAGGCTCAAGAATAAACTCTACTTTTTACAGGCTCAGGATTAACCTAATTCTTTTTATACTTTAGGCTAAAGAATCAAAACCTCACAAACACTCTAAATATCCTTTTACTCGGTAAGGATTGAACCGTTACAAAATTCTTCAAAAATTATTTCAATCAAGGAAGAATTAAAACCTAATCTTTTTATACTCTAGAGAAAGATCAAAACCTCAATCTCTTTACCAGAAGAGATTGAAACGAATTACCCCTGATTAGACACTCCCAATAGTATTTAATTCACACACAACTCACCAATTACAAGAATTGATAAGTTCTTCTCACTCGGAGCTTCTACCACTTCAGATTAATTAATACTCAATTAATGGCCCGATACTAGTGATAGAAATAAAGTGAGGAAACAAAATATGATTATAATAAAAAATGTGGGTAGCACAATTAAGCACGTAATCAGATTAACAAACAAATCATTTTAAAAGATTTTAATACTTTTAAAGTTCAAAAATGATTTCTCAAAAAGATCAATTCACCAAGCAAGTAATAATAATCAAATACTCAATTAAAGAATAAATTTGGAATGATCTCACCAGGAAAACACCAATGGATTGCAAAATAGATTGCTAGATAGCTCATATTGGAGATGCCAAATAAATTAGCGCTTTAACTCAAGAAATTTAACTCCAGAATAATCTCACAATATTTTTTAGTATAATATCAGAATGACAACTCTTAGAAAAACTTAAAAACTGAATAGTTCTTGATATTTGTATATCTTATGTGAAATTTGTAGGTCTCTTTTGATAGCCCTCAAACTAGACCTTCAATGGTTAGTTTTCAAATGTTATGTCAATAAATGACACATATGGACCTTGTATATTATATAGATTTATAACGACTATATTTGAACAATAATAAAACTTCTAAAGCTCTCATTGTAGTCCCCAAACTAATTTGATCTTAATCAATGAAAATATAAAAATAATTATATTTAAATATATGGACTAGATCGTAAGATTAAAATAAAATCCCTTAAATCTTGCCCATATTTTAGGCCCAAAATATTCTCCACTAAAATAGAAATATTTAAACTCAAAATTTGCAAGTTTAAATATAGGAATTTAAAAGATATCTTATAACAATTACTTTTCAAATATTATGTTATTAAATGACACCCTAAGACCCCATACATCATATGTAATTAAAATAAATCTTTTTTATTTAAAAATATTCTTGGAAAATCTTATTTTGGTACTTAAACATTTTTAAATCAAAATTCATCAAAATAGAAAATATAAAAGCACTTTAATTAAAAGAATATTTAATTAAATAGATCAAATTAATAGGGATAATAAAATATATAGACCATATCTCAATAAAGTACATATTCCTAGAATATCTCAATCAGGTAATCCAAAAACAACTTAGTAACGACTAGTTTTGAATCAAAATCCTCGAAATCCTCTAAACCTGAAACAAACTCATCAGTCGACCGACCAGCACCCATAAGTCGACCGCTCGATTCAGGATACTAGCCAAGCTAAAATTCCTTCTCCTATCAGTTAACTGCTCATCCATTATCTGTCGATCGGACGATTCAGAGAGTTCATCTTTTAAGTATAGGTCGACCTACCTATCGGTTGGGAGTTTCAAAAACATCTTCTTCTATGCTCTGGTCGACTTACCTGTCGACTTGCCAATGTTGGGAACCTTTTCTAAATTCGTTTTTAATTTATTTTCTTCAACGTTTTCGCCCTTCTAACTGATTTATTTTCTCAATTAGCTCCACTAAATTCTTAAATTTAATTTCAATTAATTATCAATATTTCTTTTTCAATTATACAAAGGAGTAGATAATTTCACTAATTAGGATCCTATAAAAAAAATACACATAAATTTAAAATTTTTTAATGTCGTGTGTGATCCTAATCAGGATATATTAAGAGTAAAAATTAACCTGAGTTATTTTCCCTTAGATTCTTTAAAATCTTCGGTCTCTTAATGTCCATCATCTTTGTCAGTCTCTTTAGCATGCATTCAATACTTGTCATCATATCTTCATCATTGGAACTAATAAACTGAAACACTTAATCAAACCGTTAGTTCCACAAAAAATATCAATCTTTAATTGTTCATCAAAATCTTAGGATCAACATTCATTAATTTGGAGAAAAAAAATGAGAATATTTTGAAAATATTATTTTATATGATTATTTGGGCGACTTTAATTATTGGTAAAATAATTAATCAATGTGAATAAAAATTTGAATATTATTAATCATAAAATTGATCAATTCGGTTCCTACATTATTAGGACCCATACACATGAACTGTGGCTTGGGTTAAAAAGAATAATAATATTATTATTTTGTATAAAAACAATATTATTGGGTTACTAATTATAATATTATATGGGTATATACCCAATAAAGTGAATTTAAAAATACAAAACGTTAATATTATTATTTTAATTATTGTATCCACTTTAATTTTACTTCATTAATAAATGATAGATAAACCCTTGTCTATGGGTTATTTAAAATGAATTATTTTGACACTTTGCACCCATGCGTCGTTACCATTATTTCACTTTGGTCTTTACAATTTCAATTTGAGCATATTAATATCTTAGGTGGCGTTTGATTAATGTAACTTATTAATAGTAAGTTAAGTAAGATTTGGCGAGTGTCGTGTTAGTAGGTGGATTATAGGATATGTCGTCGAATTTAAATGACCAATTTAAGAGGTGATTACTATCTTCTATATTAATCATTAAATTATATTTTCGTATTAAAATTTAAAAAAAAAATGGTTGATAAAAATGGACAGTTTTATGATGTTAAATGAATTAAGTAAAATTTTAAAGGTGGAATAAATATTTTTATTATTTTGCTATGGCATAGTCGTCTCATCAATAGGGCATGTTCTGCGAGATGTGGTTGGTCCTTACAGGAGGGCATGTCTTATAGGACGTTATGTTGTGACCTGACTAGAGAGGAAGTCCTACAGGGTGGTTGATATCTGTTGTTGCTGTTGTCGTTGTTGTTGTTGTTGACGATGATTGTTGATCCTAAGATTTTGATGGACAATTAAATGTTGATATTTTTTATGGAACTAACGATTTTATTGAGTGTTTCAGTTTATTAGTTCCAGTGATGAAAATGATCACGAAGATATTGTGGCAATGCTAAAGATGATGACAAAGATGTTGGAAGATTAAGACTTTGAAGAAATTAAAGAACCTAAGAAAAACAACTTAGGTTAAATTCTAACTCTTAATGTATCCCCGTTAAGATTACATACAACACAAAATGTTTTTTCAAAATTATGTGTGTTTTTGTAAGATCCTGATTAGTTAAATTATTTGCTCCTATGTGAAATTGAAAAAAAAATAAAGATGATTGACTAAGATTGAACTTAAGTATTTAGTGGAGCTAACTGAGAAAAGAAATCGGTTAAAGAGGTGAAAACGTAAATGAAATTGGATTTTAAACGAATTCAGGAGAGGATTCCTGTATCTCTCAGTTGACAGGTAAGTCGACCGATGATTAATGAATGAAGTTGCTGAATCTCTCGGTCGACAGGTAGGTTGACTTAAGCTTAAAACAAGAAGTTTCTAAATCTCTACGTCGATAGGTGAGTCGACTTATGATCAGATAATGAACTCTCTGAATTTCTAAGTCGACAGATAGGTCGACTTATGAAACTCTCTAAATCGTCTAGTCGACAGGTGATAGATAGGTAGCCGACTGATGGGCGAATAGATTTTGTCTTGGCTACATCCTAAAATGGGCGGTCGACCGATGGGTCTCGGTTGGTCGACAGATGGAGCTGTTTTAGGATTTATGGAATTTCGAATTTATTCAAAAGGAAGTCGTTACTAGCCGTTTTATAGTTAAAATATGTGAGATATCTTAAGGATCTGATATGTTTTGAGTTATTTATTAATATTTAATTATCCCTATAGATATGGTTCAAGTAGTTTTGATATTTCTCAATTTGGTACATGTAATTCTTTCAATCTTATTTAATTGAATTTGAGTAAAAGTTTGAGGGAGTTAATTGAATATTTTAAGATATATTTTAATTGAATTATACCAAGAATGAATCATTATGATATAGGGGGTCTATTGGTGTAATTAAATATCATGATTTATGGGAACAAGCCGTTATAGGGCTTGTTTTAAGAAGCTTTAAATAGACCTGCAAATTTCACATAAAAAGAAGAAATCAAGAGAATTCAAACTATTCTGAGTTATTCATCTCTCGTGCTTTCTAAGAGTAATCATACTAAGTGAATTATGAGATCTTTTCTGAGAGTTTCACTGCTAATACCGATCTAAAGTTTCACTGCTATTCTAAACATTAATTTTTCGGTGGAATCTCGGTGAGATCTTTCCAAATTACTTACTATTAATTGTTTCTTGATTATATTTATTATTTGGAATTTCATATTTGAAATTGTTTTCCGGATTTTTTATTGAAAATAATTTTTGAAAAATTTCTTGAGAAAATATGATTGCGTGCTTAATTGCTTGCTACCCATCTTTATTTATTATATTTTGAAATTCTCACTTTTCTATCACTAGTATCGGGACATTAATTGAGTTTAAATTTATTTGGGGTGGTAGAAGCTCCAAGTGAAAAAATCACTTATCAATTATTTTTAATTGGTGAGTTGAGTGTCGAATTAGATACTACTGGTAGTGTTTAATCAAGGGTAGCTGGTTTTAATCTCTTCTGGTAAAGAGATTGAGGTTTTGATCTTTGCCTAAAGTATAAAAAGATTAGGTATTAATTCTTCCTTAATTAAATTTGTGAGTGAATTGTAACGGTTCAATCCTTACCAGGTAAAAGGATATTTGGAGCGTATTTTTGTGAGATTTAATTCTTGAGCCTAAGGTATAAAAAGAATTAGGCCGTGATTCTCTTTGTAATAGAATTAGATTAATCTTTCTCTTGGTAAAAAGATAGAGGTTATTCCTTAACTTGTGAAAAGGAATTGTAAAGGTTGATTCTGAACCTGTGAAAGAAATCGTTGTGAGAGTTTGGTTTCTACCTTTAAAGAAATCTTAAGTTTAGTGGGTACGATTCTCCGTGGAGTCGGGGGATTGGATTAGCCAAGAGTAGCTTGGTAAACCATTATAAATTTATGTGTGCTACATTATTTATATTGTTTATATTTTGCTGTTTGGGTGTGCACCTAATTGATAATACATAATCTGTTGCTATAAAAGATAATAATTAATTTTAGGATAAAATTAATTATTTGATTTTTGAAGTGTTATATATTCTGATATTTTTTTTTAATATTACCCAATTCCGCCCCTTCTTGGATAGCTCACAGGCCAACAATGATGATGATTATCATCATGATATGGTGGTTTATACCACGTGGTTGTTTTTATCATTGCAGATATTAAATAACCCTGACACTGATTGCAACCTTAGATTACACAGATGGACATGTTACGGTACTATTATAACTCTCGATCGTGAGAAAAATGATCTTATGGCTGACAATTATTTGGTATTTTATTATATATAAGTAAGTTGATCAATTGATTTAAATTCGATTGTTTTATTTTAATGATATTTTGTTGAAATTTTGATATTGACAAGTGAGTGACTATATTTTTGTTGGGATTCGGACACTATCCAGTATGAGTATATTTTATTGGAAAGTGGTTTTTGAAAAAAACAAAAAAAAAAACTTGATCCATAAAATGATTTTTGTATTATGAAGACAGTTCACCAATAAAATATTCGGATAGATATTGGTCCACTACTAGCATTAGGTGAAGTCGGAGTATGGGGTCATCGTAAGTCTATTGGAAACCAATTATTATTTTGAAACGTTAATTTGAATTTTTTAGCTTAACTGGTATTTTAAAAATCCGATTGGGGGCTTTATGTAATATTTTTATATACATTTTACATGAGTATTGAACTCAGTATTGAATTCGTTATGTTACGTGACTTTAGAGACGAAATTATGTTTTTAAGATGTATTTATACAGTTAAGACGTATTTAAGTGTTTGGGGCATATTTATGTAGTTGAGAGGTATTTATATATTTTAAGACGTATTTAAGAAAATTCATTATTTGAAGTTTGGATTGCGTTGATATTTATGAAAACGTTTACGAGATTATTGAAATTTTATTGTGGATATTGGAGATGATTAGTTTTAGTCACTGAGCGCTTTAGATCTCTACTATATATTCTTAAGATACTCTTACGGGGCAGTACACGAGGGATTTGGGCTATCTACTGATTATGATATTGGTTGTGAATACGTTGGCTTAAAATGTTGGAAAGAATTGATAAACACTAGTTATGAGATATGGCAGTGGATTTGAAAAGTTATGCCAAGTGGAAAAATTATTGAGGTCATGAACTTGTTGGAATTGGGAAAGACCCAGTCTAGTGAGACTACCGTGATGTTTAAAAAATATATTATTTTATTACTATTATTTTTGTCAAAGTAGCGCAGCAGAAGCATTTGGAAACATAAGATTCTTTGGCAATTGGTTATCTGTGCTAGGTGTTATCGGCCAAAGTGAACCCTATATATATATTGTTGGATATCATGTGGACTACTGCAAATGAAGATGTGGCAAGGTGTGGAATGGATTTTGTCGGTTATGAATTGCCGGTGACTTTCAGTAATGGAACCCTACATAGAAAACAATTATTCTAGAATCAAGTGTGACTAACATGACTGTGTGGTGCGATTCTAAATTATTATTGTTGGGTATGAAATTTCGAGAAATTTTTTTTATTTAAGGGGGGTAGATTATAATGCCCCCAAAAATTTATATTTTTGAAAATATCATTTTAAATAAATTTAATATTTTTTGATTATTTTATAAATTTATGGTATAATTAATATTTGATTATTTTTTAAGTTAAATGTTCACTTCACATTGACATTTGAAAAGTTTTGAAGTATAATTAATATTTTCTTAATTTCAAGAAGGGTAATTACTGTAAATAAATAAAATAAAATATAATAAATATAAATATGGTTGAAATTTGATGACTCTCAGGGAAGTCATCAAACTCAACTACATGTTTTGATATATATACATATACATATACATATATATATATATATATATATATATATATATATATATATATATATATAAATGTTCATTACACATGTTAGCCAAAGATGTTAAATAATAATAATAATAATAATAACAACAACAACAACAACAACAACAACATATCATATATGTAAAGAAGGATTAGTTGGTAGAGAGGGGCCGCATAATGAGAATTAAAAGGAAAGCTATCACGCTTCACCTATCTAAATAATCTATATGGTAATTAATCTAATTATAATGGATTTCGATTGTTTTGAGTGTTCTAATTTTGGATCGAATTTCGGCCTCTGATTTCATGTAGAATTTGTAACTCTTCTAGTATTTTTGTATTTAATTTGTCCATTGTGTGGGTTATGCTATTATTAGTTGTGAAGTATAAGTGTTAGTTCGCATGAGATATTTAGGATTATTATATGGAAATTATATGAAAGCATGTTTATGTGTTTATTTGGGGTTTGATTCGATATACTTATTAGAGAGTTAAGAATTCTACTAAGCATTGACTTATAACCTCATAGTTTTGATTGCAGGGCCTATGGGAATGAAACGGCGACATGAATTTTAGTTGAATTTCTACTTAATTCGTAATATTTGTATTTATTATTTACTATTGGAAAATTGATATATAATAGTTAAAATATCAATTAAATTATATTTTAATATATTACCATTTACTATATTTGAATTAATATATTAATATTTTAGGCCCTATGTTCCCAATTTGAACATATCAATTTCGGTTTTAGCATTAATATGTTCAAATCCAGTTTATTCAAAATTGACCCACTATTGGGAATTATTTAATAAATTATAGTGTGTAAACATATTCATTTATATTTAATATTATATTTTAATGGAGTTTGTAGAATTTATTGTTGTTTTTATCAAATCAAATATTAGTCGTTCGTTTTAGGGTTAATTCTCCAAAGGGAGAAACCACGTGGTGGTCTTGGAAAATTGTGTCGTTATATCATCTATTTTAGGAGTTGCAATTTTTCATCTCCACACTTATCACCTTAATATGTAATAATCTCAGTACTGCATACATGGCTTCAAATCCTGTGTTCCATACTCGTACTAAGCCCATCGAACTGTATTATCACTTTATGCACCTGCTTAGTTCTGCTTCCATTACAAGAAGGGGACAGACTATCGGCACAAGTAACAATCTTCTCTTTTGATATGCTTCTAATGGATACAGATACAATGATCTTTTTTTGTTGTTTTTTGGGAAATACATTGTTACTGGCACACATCGAATCCAATTTATCTTTTATACTGGTCAAATTCCTGATATATTGACCATGGGACTTCACAAGACCCATTTTCAACTTCTAAGATCTAACCTCGTCTCTCCATAACGGATTTTTTACTTGGGTTATGGGATCTGAACCTATCTCCTCGAAAGAAAACTCTTAGCCTCCACGAAAGAACATGTTGTAATTATTCTAATATTTGATCGATGAAGGTAGGTCGATAAGGAACTAATACTCCAATGGGATGTATAGGTGAAATCTCCTTTAATCGTTTTTAAATTTCATGGAACAAACTCTCTTGATCATTTTGGAAGTTAGGGCAGTATTTTTGATATACAAAGAGGAAGAATTTCTTTCATCAAGCAAGGGCAGTTCCCCTAACCTCCTTACACACTTTTCTTCATTTCTTTCCGATCTAAAGGAGGACACATAAAACTGGTCAAAACCTAAAAAAACCCATTCTGAAGAGAACACCAAAAATATTATTTTCTTACATTTACTATTATTGTCATTTATTTTTATGCTCTACGCCTTTCCACGCTTTAAATTTCTTGAAAATTTTTCTTTTTCTAAGTCAAGTCCTTCCTATCTAAATGTCGAATAGGAAAGAATCCCCTATTCCCCACTTCGGTTTTTTGATCTTGTGAAACTGAAATGGCCAGATATATATAATGTTTTCTCCATAACAAAAATAAAAAATAATTGTTTTTTGCTTAAACTAAAAACCATAAATGGAGGATTATTTATACCTCGTTTTTAGGTTTGCTAATCATTTGGAAAACTTTAAATGAGGGTTAAAGAAAATCATTTCTCCAAGTGGTTTTAATTAAGGTTATTATGGCAAAAATGCATGTGAAATCTTGTTATTTCTTTTACTTTGTTGAAAAATGAGAAAACCTAAGTCACTTTCAAAAGAAAATGTTTTCTTTATATAAGGAAACTCAAAAATTATTTAATTTTTATTTTTTAAAAATTCTGAACAAAAAATTTGTTGTTATCTTTCAACTCAAAAATATTTTTCCAAAAAATAGTTTTTAATAAAATCAAAATGCTTTTTAAAAAAATATTAAAAAATATTTTCTTTACTTTAAAGTTTTAGTTTTTTTTTTTTTTTTTTCTAAAATATTTTCTTTACAAGAAGATCAAAAGTTTTTCTTAAAGAAAATTTTCTTCTTCACTGTTTTTTTTTTTTTTTTTTTTTTTAATTTCCTCTTCTATGAAAGTTTTGGCCTTTACCAAAATCTGACCATTTGTCTTTACTTCCCTTTGACTTTTAGGTAAGGAAGCTCTCAGAAGTCTTCCCCATGGTCCCTCTGCCGTCATTAAACTGACGAAGCTCTTGGTTTCTGAGGTTTGTTCTCATAAGACCTTAACCTTGGTCCCTTTTGGATTTACGATCAAGAAAATGTCACAAAACAAGAATGATCAATCCTACCCTTGTATTTAAGAAGAGAAAAGCCTCGGCTGATCCTGTCCTGGTACCTAAGCCTCATCGCGACGAGGGAATTTCTGTAGTTCACCTATTATGAGTGCAGGGGGTTGAGTCCAGCCATGTCTCTTTATTTTTTGAAGGTGAGGAGTTGGAGCGTCAATTTGTTCATCAAATCCGTAGTGCGAATGTTATCTTGGTTCTAGTTCCTAGTGCTCGGCCTTGATCTCCTATTGACATTCATGGTGTGGAAGTGGCGAGTCATGAGCCCAACGCTGTTGTAACTACGCAAAGAGTCAGTATTGTCTTTCAGCATCATGAGACTCTAGGGATGAGTCCAAGACTGAGGGTCACTTCTTAAATAGCCATGTATTAGTGTCTTGACGAGTCAACCTTATCTATTCCCGATTCTCAACAAAATTTCAATGAGACTGTGAAGACTGATGTTTCCAGAAAATCCCCGATACGTGTTATAGCTCCTCACGTGCCGAAAACCTCTACAACCTGCAATCCAACCTATAAAACAAGTTAGTTCTGAGGGGGACATCGGTGTGGTGTCGGTCAAAGAACCTCCCACGTGAGAATAAAATCAGACTACGCTTTGATAGATAAAAAAGCTTAAGACTGTAATATGAGAGTAATATTGAGAGTCGTATCTAATACCTTTGTTTCCCTTTTGTATATATGAGTTGTTCACCTTGTAACCGCCCCTTCCCATGATCTTCTCCACGTTCCATATTTGGTGGCTGTGAATGTTGTCCGGGATCCCATTATAGCTATTACGCTAATTTCGCTCGCACACATAGGAGGGGGGTAGGTGAGGTTTACCTGCCATCCTTAGAATTGATATTTGGGCCTCTATTAGAAGGTCTCATTCTACACTGGGTCATCCCATGCATGGTTGAGCTTCATAGGCATATTAAGTATATTTACATTTGGGCTGGTAAAACGCTCGGCCCATAATCGATTCGAAGATTACTTCTGTAGGGTCGGGTTTTATAGACAGATCCGAATCGACTCTCCAACTCAAATTTCCACAATTCACGTGTGAGAATTCTTCCCATATCATTTCCCCTCCTGACTTTTATAGCGATTCATCGAAGTGGGATGGAATATCACTTCTCTCCTATTTCAGTAACGGTTCGATCCTCGGTGTGAATTTTTTTTCTGAAGTTGCGATTTTGATCTCAATCAACCAAAACTCCAGACTTTTCACTAAGTTGAATTTTTCGAGGACCGATATAGACATGAAGGTTAATGCCTTATCAGTCCAGCTAAGGCAATAATGGAGACGTCAGCAGCCATGTGCGGAACTCTTGGGCCCTTTGGTTGGGATCAACTCACTCTTGATTAGGCTCAACTTAGCTCTGACCAGATTTGGTTTAGTGTTGGCCTAGGCCAACTCAACTCTAACCATGCTCGTGCCCTACTTAGCGAATTAATCTTGGCACCCGCTAAGCTTTGCGTCGCACTTCTACCAAACAGTGCAGATCAGCTGAGCACTGTTTGATTAATTTACCATATTTTCCACCTTTAGTATTATTGGATTTGTAATGATAACACTCGACAATTATGATTGGCCTTAAGTACGTGCCGTATTTGATTTTGGAAACCATAGCCTTTTCCTCGATATTTGATGCTGCCGTTTCACTTCATACATCATAAATATTTTGACGATTGAGTTTCACCTTTCCCGTCATTTTATAATCATCGGTTTGGATATTTAAATCCAAGTCTCCTCAAGACTTCTTCACAATTTTCTTTCTTTTTTTCTAATTCCCTTTCTTTTTCCTCATTCTGTCTTCTATCTTTTTAGTACGAATGTGGCTACATCATTATCTACTTCTGTGCTTCTGACATTTATGACACTATTCAGGCAAAACAATTGAAATAAGTAAGACAAGGGTATCTCTTTCGTGAACTCATAATAATAGCGAAGACCCTTGATGTAGGGCACCCTAGGCTTCGAGCTATCGAAGGTGCTAGTGTCCTCTTTGCTTCCCTCGATGACACCCATTTTCGCGTGATATCCCAACTCCACGAACTTCGTGGTCAGTTTCTAGTGGCAAAGAAACAAATTGAAGAGTTGTGAGTCCAAGTGCATGTCCATAAAACTCATAATGGCGTACTGAAGGTAGAAAGAGAGAAGCTCCTGGACAAGAATGAGGAGAAATAGGAGAAAATATGTTCCTTAGTTCTAGCACTGAGCCAGTATAAAGTTGGTGACTTCTACCACTCGAATTCGGACTTTGAAGACATAGGTTATTTGCCTTCTCCTGGATCGGAATAGGCTTTTTTTGTTTTTTTTATGAAAAAATCCTCAAGAGTATTTTTTGAACAGTATGGGCTTATTAATCACCAAATAAGCCCCTATATGTGTAACTCTCTTTTCTAGTTCGTACTCTATGGTAGGAAATGATAAGTTCTAGACTGGAAAAGAACAATATATTGATTACGATTCCTACAATGGTAAAATATGATGTAGTTATGTCTATTTTGTATTGACTCCGTGGTAACAAGTGATAAATTCAAGACTTTTTTTTTCCTTTTGGATTGTAATGACATATATGTTGTTTATAAGAAATTGTCGAACTTCATATGTCGTGTGTTGAATGAAATTCCAGAATAGTAATTGGACTAAAATAGGGCATTTAACGTTTAGGCATAAAGTATGGATTCTCAACTGTCACGGTTAAGAATAACTAAAGTTTAGATAAATGGGAGTAAGTCTTCCAATCATAACTTTTAATGAGGGTAAGTCCTCACCCGTGAAGGCAATTAATTGGGAAAGAATAAGAAGTATATTCCTATTTCTCAAGAAATATATTTCTATTCTTCCATCATCTGCCCTCATCCATATCAAGTTTAAGTAATAAACATGATGTGGACTGCATGAGTCTCAACAGACTAATAGAAATTGTTGTCATATAAAACTGGTACACACCTCGAGTATGGTCCAATCAGATGACAAGTGGGTCCTCTTGCTGAGGTAGAGTCGTCGGTTGAAAATTCTTCACGTGAGCTATGTTGGGTCTTGGGAGGACTAACCTGCTATATCCACAGTCATGCTTCTCAAGGAGTGGTACCTGTAGAAGACTCAGACCGGGATTTGTCCCGGTGAAGCCCCTCTGGCATGGCAATCAGTGCTTAGAGGGAAAAGGTATAATAATGTTGATCCCAAGATTTTGATGAACAATTAAGTATTAATATTTTTTGTGGAACTAACGTGTTTATTGATTGTTTCTGATTAAGAGTTCCATTAAAGATAATATCATGAAATTAATTGTAAGGATATAGAGACAGACATTAAAGTGTTGAAGATTCTGAAGATAGTAGGTGAAAATAATTTATATCTATTTTACTCTTAATGTGTCCTGATTAGAATCACGCATGATACAAAAATGATTTATATTTATGTGTGTTTAAAATTGATGAAATTAAGGTCCTAATTAGTGTTCAATTATTTGCTCCAATGTGAAATTGAAAAATAAAAATCAACCTAAGCAAGATTAGTGTTTAAAATTGAATATTAGTGTCAATTGTGTTAACTGAGAAAAGAAATTGGTTAACGGGATTGAAACAATGAAGTTTGGAGTTGAAATTAGTTGGAAAGTTTTGAGTTGACCTCAGCAGTTTGGCTAATTAGTGATCCAATGAGCCGACCTTCGAAACTCAATTTGATTGGTAAATTGATCTTAGTTAGTTGGTCAATGAGACGATGTAGGCAATTCAGTTTAGTTGATGAGATGATCTCGACAGCTTAGTTTATGGGTGAATTGATCTAGGCAATTCACCCGGTTGACGAGCTGATCTTGGAAACTTAGTTTATGGGTGAACTGATCTAGGCAATTCAGCCAGTTGACGAGCTGATATTGGCAACTTACTTTATGGGTAAATTCATCTAGGAAGTTCAGCCGGTTGATGAGCTGATCTTTGTAGCTCAATTTCATGAATAAGCTAATCTAGGCAACTCAATTCAGAAAGGAATTGATCTAGGCAGTTCGGTTGATTGATGAGCTGAGCTTGGAAACTCCTTGTCATCTAGTAGCACTCAATCAGTGAAGTAACGTACTAGTTGTATTCTCTAATCTTCTTCTTGTCGTAAATCTCCAACGCAGGTGCAAGATCTAGTTTACGCTGATACAGATGGCTGCTCTAAATGATCCACCACCTTAGATTGCTAGCCTGGACCAAAGGATAATTCCAGAACTGATAGAACATCTGCTCTTAACCAACATGTTATCTATATAAACTTCTATAGTTACTCTAATATTTTTTTGGAACACGTGGTTCACCAGACGTTGATATGTCTCCCTAGTGTTTCTCATACCGAAAGGCATCACTCTATAACAAAACTTGCCTCTAGGGCTAATGAAAGCCGTTTCTTCCTCATCTTGGTGATTCATATGGATCTGATTATACCCTGAGTAGGCATCCATCATGTATAATAACTCGTGCCCAACAGCTACGTCTACCATCTGGTCTATCCTGGGCATCGGGTAACAATCCTTGGGACATACCCGGTTAAGGTCAGTGAAGTCTACGCACATTCTCCATTTTCTATTCTTCTTTTTGACCAGCACTGGGTTAGCTATCCACTTTGGGTAGATCACCTCTCTTATATGCCCTATTCTGAGCAGTTTTATCACTTCAGACTCTATTACATCTTTTTTCTCTAAACTAAACATCATTTTCTTCTGTTTTACTGGAGGGTAATATTTCAAGATATCAAGTCAGTGAACCATCACCTTAAGGATAATTCCCTTCATGTCTTCAAGTGCACAAGAAAACACGTCCAGATTTATTTCTAACAATTGCTTGAGCTTCTCTTCCTTAGGTCTGCTCAGCGATGTACCAATCAACAACTTTTTGGTCCCTTAATTGAAATTTACTTCTTTAACTTGTTTAGCTGGCTGGAGAACTTAGAGATGCTCCCTAAAATCATTGACAACCTGTTCTGAGCTGCAGACTTGGGTTGGGCTATCAATTTGAGCTCTGATACATCCTTACTCCTAAGCTTGGCTGTTGATTAAAGCTCTGATGGACCTTTACTCCTGAGCTGGACTTTACCCCTTAGCTGGGCCATTGACCTAAGTTCCATTGGGCATTCGCTCCTGAGTTAGGTTGTTGGTCTGAGCTCTAATGGGCGTTGGCTTCTATTGTTGTTTGGTAGTCCTCTTCATCTTCTCAGTTATTGCTAAACATTGCTTGGACGTAGCTTGTTCTCCTTGGATGACAATTACCTTGCCATCCTTCACGTACTTAACACATTGATAAAGTTTTGATGCTATAACTCCCATTACATAGAGCTAGGGTCATCTCAAAATAACATTATATGGGGACAATGAATCCATTATAGTGAACTCTATTGCCTGGTTCCCTTCCTGTCTCGCAGACCTTCTTCTTTTTTCCACAGTCTGATTTCCCAATGAATGGATCAACTGTATTTATCATGAATCTGACCCCAGGAATGTTGTTGGGGCTATCATCTTATATTTTAAATAAAGTAACGACATAAACTTCACTTAGAGCCTCCATATGTGTTCTTGTATCCATGAGGAATGGGATTTTCCCTCCCTCACTTAGATCTATTATGCTTAAGCGTAACTGTCTTATCTCGTTGATGAACTTCTTTTTATTCTTCTTCCCACAGACGACGCTAAACGATGTTGCCAAAAAATCCCTAGTACATGTTACAGCTCCTCATATACCATAAATCTATGCAACCTACAATCCAACCTGTAAAACCAGTTAGTTCTAAGGGGGACACCGGTGTAGTGTCAGCTAAAGAACCTCCAGTATGAGAATAAGATCAGACTACTCTTTGAAAGATAAAAAGGCTTAAAACTGTAATTTGAGAGTAACATTGAGAGTTGTGTCTACTTGTGTTTTCCTTCTGCATATATGAGCGATTTACCTTGTAACTCCCCCTTCCCATAATCTTCTCGTTGTTCCATATTTGGTTGCCCCGAATGTTGTCCGGGTTCCCATTACGACTATTACTCCAATTTCGCTCGTGTGCTTGGGAGGGGGGTAGGTGAGGTTGAACTGCCATCCTTAGAGTTGATATTCGGGCCTCTATTAGATGTTTTTGTTCTACACTAGGTCAGCCTATGCATAGCTAGGCTTCTTAGGCATATTAAGTGTATTTACATTTGAGTTGGTAACACGCTCGGTCCATAGTTGGTTCTAAGACCAATTCTGTTGAGTCGAGTTTTATAGGTAGGTGTGACCCGACTCTCTAACTCCAGTTTCTACAATTCATATGTGGGAATTCTTCCCACATCAAAGTCTGTTGTGACAAACTGCTGATTAGATGTTGAATCGGTAATAGCAATGATAAGAACAAAAATAAACAACGAATAGAAGAAAAACACACGATTTATGTGGTTCGGAAATTTGCCTACTCCACGGTGAGACCAGAACTTTTATTGATAGAGAATAGAGAGTTACTATATAAAATCTAGACACATGAATATATCCCAAACAACTGAGCCCTTAAACCCTTGTACACCTCTCTCAATTGTCTCTACACAAGGTACCTCACAAAGATTACAAGAAAGCTCTTTAAGTTTCTTTTTCTCTAAGAACACTCTCTATCGTGATGAGATTGAGAATGTGATTCCTTCCTCTGGCTAAGACTCCTCCTATTTACAAGAGAAAATCCAACTAACCTCATTACTCCAACCAACAACTCCCAACTCCCACCTAGAATTATTAATATAAGGAGTTAATATTATTACAACTCCTACCCAAAACATTTATGGGGAATCATAATTAATGTAAGTGGTTGAGACCACCAACTAACGCATAGACTCTAATGGAATAGTCCTGGGATTGTGGTTGTGTTAGGATCGTGTCACGAACTGGGGCAAAATTATTTTGCACGGGAGTTTTTGCTAGTCTTCAAGTAACTTATTTGCCAAAGTAGTCATTTTCTTCCATTTTGTTTTTATTTGTTTGTTGGGTTTACTTATCTTTTTGCTCAGTAATTACGTCTTCTTCCGTGCGTATACCTCTTTTCTTTTCTTGTTCGGAGCTTCAATTCCATCGAAGAATTGGACAATTAATTGGTTTTCCGGGTCGGTAAGTTTGATAGACTCGTCGAGAAGTTGATAGGGATACATACAAATAAAGGTACACTACAAATCGATCTAGCTGTTCAAAAGTTGTCCAAGCATAAGGGTGAGAAATCTTAAGAACAGGAAATCAACTCGCGAAAATCTTGAGAGAAATTGAAGATGGATAGAAAAATGTCGTTATTGAAGAGATGCGTTCTCAATTCTCCAATTTAAAAGAAAAAGTTTGATATCAAAAGAAAGTTTAAGCTCTCTACTAAGATCGACGAGTTTAACAACGATCTTAGGAATAAGGATGAGGACTGTGTTTGCCAAAAAGCGAAAGATTGGTAGATTGTGGAAGATCTCTGAACCAACAATATCAAGTGAGGTTCGAGCATTGCTGATCTATTGTGGCCTCCAAATTCCTTGATCTAGATCTTAAATTTCAATGTTAATGTTAAATGTAATATATGGGCTTGTCCCATTAGGTCAAGTCTTTAAACCTAGGTTTCCCCAATTCTCCTATAAATACTCATGTTGTATATCATTATATTGTACATTTTTCATATATATCAATATATCGGTCATATTTTCTATACATTCCACTTCTCAATTATTCGAACATAGTATCAAGAGCCAATGTTTCTTGACCCTATTCCTATTAAAATTTTTCAAACCCTAATCCTCTAAAGTCTTCTTCCACCGCTTTTTCTCCCGTAGTATTCAAAACTACTATGGTCTCATCACTGCTCCAGTAGTAACTATCATCACACCACAACCTTCGTCTTGAAGAGACGAGCACAACGCCATCAAAATTCACCTCCACCAGAGCTTCCACGCACCGTCATGCATCTTTCAAAGCCTATAGTACCACTAAGTCTTTCCCATCTTGGATTGTGAGTTCTACTACCTCAATTAGGGCTCCAAATCCATCCCAAAATATACTAATAGAACCGTCTCGATGAGACAATTCCTAAACAAAAATCATCAGTGGATCTTGCTTCACATGCCCTCGCGCACCAAGAGATGCCACCAGTAACCTGTCGCATTAGCCCATGCGCCATCGCAACACTTTATGCATTGTTGACTACTATGTTAGCCCTAATCCAACCCCACATCAACACCTATTCAACGCCATATCAACACCCAATTAGTGTCACATCAGTGTCACGTAAGCAAAAGTCAACGCCATATCTGCACCGATTAACGTAACAACAACACCGATCAACGCCACGTCGGCATTAACTTTACCATGATAGTCATTGACTCTACCATGTCAACATTCAGTTAGATTTCTACCACGTCACTGGTTCGTGAGAGGTAATCTTCTTTGGACTGGTTCAGGCCGTTTTGGACTTGTTTTTAACAAACATTGACCAGTTCCTAGGGTTTTCAGACATTCTGATTCTGTTTTCGGCCTTCATTTTGTGATTTGAGACTCACAATCTTTACGTCAGTTCACGCGTTTTTCAATATTTCTTGAAGATTTAATATCAGTTCTTAGACAATTTCAGTATTTTAGATCTATCTGTGATCTCCGTTTAATGAAATTCGAATCATACAGTATAGATCCCTTTATATTGTTGATTTGGTTCATCACAGATATTTGATCGTTTCGAGGGGTTCAATCGATTTTTCAAAAGTATATATCGATTCCTGGACAATTTTAGCATTTTGAATCCATCTATGGTAGTAGTTTCTCCATATTTATATTGTACAACATACTTGGTTGTATACTGTTGATCCGATTCAACAACGATGTTTGTAGGTTGCACTTCTTCGATCATTCTCAATGCTAAAGAGGGTTTAGATCCTACATCCACTACTGTTACCATATCTTTTGTAGATATGGCTTCACTTCTCCCCCATATTTTCTCCAAGAATGATATAAACCTTTCCCCTGCTCTCTCACTTATTACAAGTAACTCTTCTTGGTTATTTGATTCTACCTGTTGTAATCATATGACATTTAATCCCAACATTTTCTCAATCAAACTCGTCCCTAAGAATATCCCTACTATTCAAACTGTTGATGGTTCTCAAATGCATGTAACTCATACCAGTCAGGTTTCTATTTCCCATCTTTCTATTCCTGACATGTATTTGATTCGGAAACTCACATTTAATCTCTTGTCTGTTGGGCAACTTTGTGAATTAGGATATAAAGTCATATTTTCTAATAGTGGTTGTTGTGTGCAGGATCCTCGGATTGGAGTAACCCTTTGGACTGGTCATAAATTTGGACGTCTATTTGAACTCAGCAGTTTATACCTTCCATCTCAAACTCCACTACCACCACAGCCACATGTCCCTTCATCAACCTATGCAACCTCATCACCACCACCATCATCCTTATCTCCATAGCCACCATTGTAGCTATTACCATTCCATATTTGGCATTCTAGATTTGGCCACACTTTATCTAGCCGACTCAAATCGCTTATCTCTTGCAGTCAGTTAGGTTCAATTTAGCATGAGTCCTGAAGATGTATCCATTGCCAACTTGCAAAAAAACCAACCTTACCTTTCAAAGAGAGTCAGTCTATTTACCTTGCACCCTTTGATCTAATTCATTCCGATGTTTGGAGGCCTTCTCCTCATGTCTCAATGGGTGATTGCCATTACTTTGTTATCTTTATGGATGACTACTCTCGATATACATGGTTATTTATTAGGAAACATTGATCCGAACTATTCCAAATATATTTTGAGTTTTTCTCTATGGTTCAAACCTAATTTTCTAGAAATATCAATTTTTTTCGCTCAGATAATGCAATGGAATACAAGGATCGTGCCTTTCTTAACTTGTTTCGCAAAAATAACCCGCTTCCCCATCACTCGTGTTCTAGTACATCTCAACAAAATGGATGAGCATAACGCAAACATAGACATATTCATGACACAGTTCATGCTCTCCTAATTTTTTTATCCTGTCTTGAGCGTTTTTGGGGTGGTGCTGCCTTCATAACCGTCTACACAATAAATTGTATCACTTCTGCTACAATCCAGCCCCAGTCTCCATTTGAGCGTCTTTTTGTGTAATCCTTCGAATTACTCTGAACTTAGAGTCTTTTGTTACACTTGTTTCGTTCTTCTCAAACCACATAAACACAACAAACTGGAACCAAAGACTCGCATGTGTTGTTTTCTTGGATATGGCATTGAACATAAAGGGTATCGGTGTTGGGATCCGATTTTTAAAACTCTTTGTATCTCTCAATATATCATTTTTGGGGAACAACAAATATTTTCTTCATTACAGTCATTTGACATGTCAACCATCACCAACTCTAAATTCTTTACTGATCTATCTATTGAGTTATTTCTTGATGGTGATACAGTTAGAGGTATCGTTGAGTCTACTGTAGCACCACCAGTTATGCCCAATCTTGTACCTTATGCTGAGTCTACTCCAGAACCACCAGCTGAACTGATGCGAACCTCACCAAGAATTAGTGATAACCGAAACCGACTTAGGGTTTCTTCACAATGATCACACTAAATTAGATTTATAAACATAAAAATAAGAACACAAAAATACGAAATTTATGATAGATTACCTTGACCTAACGTCTATGAACAAAATGTAAACCAACAGTATACATAATGATCTTTACCCAATGATTATAACAAATAATGAACCGAAGACATAGGGTATGAACGCCACAAGAAATTCTTGATAAGTTTAGGAAAAGTTCTCTAAAGAACTTAAGAGAAAACTCTCACAATTATATTAATCAAAAAGTAATGTGTTTTTTCCATGGGATACAAATCTCTTAAATAGGTGGCCAACAATAAAAGAAAACCCTAGTCTAATGAATAGTGCAGCCATAAATAGTACCTCATGAACAGTGCGTGATCACAATAAAAAATAAGAGAAAACCCTAGAGGAACAAGAAATCCTAGAGAAACAAGGAAACCCTATTTCTAATCTAAAAAGGAAATGACTAATTCCTAATCTTAAAAGAAAAAGGCTAAATTGGCAATCATGCCTTACAAGTTATTAAATAAATAACCTAAATTAAAATTGAAAGACTAATATATAAAATAAATATGATGAGAATTTCGTGGTCCTCATGCCCTGGCCCATTTAAATTCATGTCTAAGCCTATTCGTTTGCCTTAATGAGATGAATTAGGCCTTATGATGAGTGGTTTATTTACCAACAAATCAAGTACTTTTAGATTCAAATATTTGTGTCTTTTCAAGAATTTTTGTTAGTTTAATATGGTTTTGGTATTGTTTTGTATAAATTACAAATAATTGGGAAAAAAGGCAAAAATTTGGTAAAAGCAGGTGATTTGGGTTATTACAGTTTGTCATGTATACAAATGTTGTAACTTCAAGACTAGTTTTGACCATGATTCAATCCGATTTTGAAACAACTTAAAACTTGTATATCTACATCTTATATTACCATAGATATTTGAATTAGCTCAATCAAAATTCGAACAAGAAAGTTACAGCCAAAATACAAATCAACGTCGGATCTGCCAAAACGGCACTGCAGAGCGAAAACATGCGCTATAGCGCATTTTTGATAGTGTGCATGGCCCATAACGCGCTGCAGCACTCAAAAATGCAAGTTGTAGCATACTCCCTTCAGTCTGTATCGGAAAGAAGCTCGAAAACCCTAATCTTAAACCCCTATAAATACCCCCTTTAAGCCTCCGTACACATGGGAGGCGATTTTTAGAGAGAGAAAACATAGGTGAGGGATTTTTGGGTTAGATTTTGGAGGAAAACACCCCATGGTGTGGCGATTTGAGGTGGAATTAGAGAGGAAAACCCCATTAGAGGCACAAATCCAAGCTTGGAGTTGAAGATTTAAAGCTTAAACCCACTATAAGATTTTTCCTTCCTTTTTCTTCTCCCTAATCTTGATTTGATTTTTTATTTGTAATCTTGTGTTTAACATGTTTACATTTACAAATTTATTGAAAAGGTTAGTTTTGGAGTGTTATATGTTGTGTTCATAATCTAGATCTAGGGCTTGATGTAATCTCGTTTGAATTGTGTTAGGTTATTTTGTTAATTGTTAGGCCATTTTATGTAATTCCATTTTATTTGTTAAGCCATTTTATGTAATTCCATCTTAGGCCTAATATGTTTGATTCGTGTGACCAATGAGTTAGACGATTTTAGGTTATGAATTTTATACTCAAGAGATGTTGAATTCGTAACCGGAATGGGGAGTGCATAATTTAGATTATTGTGAGTCCAGGAGGAAATCAACACCTAAATAATCTAGTTGGGAATTTAGGATTTTGTGAAATCGGGAGGTGATCAAGTTCTAGATTTACCAACAAGGTTTTCTATTCAATTGCGTTTCCCTTCTTAATACTTCCAATTTATGCCCACATATAATATATTGGTTGAATTAAAAACTTGGGATTTGACACTCGGGAAATATAATCTCGGGTTCGGACATAGGTTAAACACAACGTAAGCTTTAATAGATCGAGAGATATTTAGAGTTTGTGTAATATATAAGGTCGGCTTTAACAAATGTTTTCACCTAAATACTAGATAGGGATATCAATATTGAAGTGTTTATATATTCTCTCACTTAACGCTTGGAAGAGGTAGTAAGAGAGCAATAGCACGGGGTCCTTGATTATTTAATAAATTGAATTGACTAATAATTTACTTAATAGGAAGACATAGGAATAACGAGATGAAATCAATCCTCTAGAACATTTGTGCATAGAAAATTCATATTTCATTTTGGTTTTGTATTTATATTTATTTTAGTTGTTTTAGATTTATTAATTTAAAAACCCAAAAATTGGATGCCTAAATAAAGTTAGGTTACAATAATCGCGGTACTTAGCGACGATCTAAACCAATCCCTATGGATATAACAACTCTACTCACTTCCTATACTATTAAAACTTGACTCATACACTTGCGGTATTGTAGCGACGAAAAAAAATTGCTACCAAGTTTTTGACACCGTTGCCGAAGATTGGTTTTTTGGATTGTTGTTAATATTGTGAATAAGTACCTTGATTTTAATTTAGGCCCCTTTTTTTTCCTTTTTTTTTTTTTTTTTGAGTTATGTTTATTTTGCATGGTACTTGAAGATGTCTCATCAACAAGTTCTCTTGCAATTTTCTCAACGAGATTCCAAGCTATTTTATTGTGTTTGGGAATGATATAAGGAGTTTCTCATTCGGTTCCCCAATCATAGTTTCCCGAAGCAGTGTCAACTACTTAAATTCCTCGACGGGTTACAAGCCTCAACAAGAGCGTAGGTGGAAGGAGAAAATGGTACCACATCTTTCTACGAACTAACCGCGGACGAATCCTGTTTATCTTTGGAAGCCATGGCCGATTTATATTATCAAAGTTGGAATTATTCAACAGGTCACCAAAGCTTGGGGGATAGTTCCAACATTTCTATGCCATGGGTCGACACCCTGCACCAACCTGTGGAGTCTTCCCCTACCCTGGAAGAAATGTTCACTACATTCATGGGGGAAACTCATGTTTTCTAGAGGGAAACTCATGACCGTCTTACTAAGCATTAGGACTGTCTTGATAATATTGAGATTACCTAAACTGAAATCGATGCGACCATAAAGTTTATTGAGACGAAAATCAGTCAACTAGTTAGCTACATTGAGACCGAGTCAGGAATGGTGGCACTAAGAGTTGCACTAGCCATATCCATATGTTAAAGCCACCATAAGGAACTTGGGTATGTTTAATAACGAGGATTCTAATGAGGAGGAAACCCAACAATGGATTGCCGATGAAGAATCACAAGATAACATTTGTAAATCTTCACCGTTCAAGATCCAGATTTTGATGGCACCACCGATCAACAACGATTACATCTACAAAGATCTGATGTGGCTCTCCTATCCTCTCCCACCTTTAACTGCGTTCTTTCATGCCCACTAAGGACCTGAGCCGAAACAAAATCAAGTTGAGAGTACGTGCCAATCAATGCTACATCTTACCAAGCTTGAGGGCGTTCTAAACCAAGACCTATATATTGTGTTATATGACACATATTATGGGCGAAAGCCACTCTTTGATAAGCCTTTTTCCATGTCAAGCCGAGGACGTTAAATCAATCGCTTCTTGGGAGGCAACCCAAGTTTTCAAATAATATGGGGCCTAAGGAGGCATGCTATGGAAGAAAGCCCCATACTAATCACCTTGCCTGGAGCATTACCACCGACCACACTCGGAGACGAGATTGTCTCGCCTCCCTGGTACGTGTCTTATTCCCTTATACCAAATTTGAATATATGTTTGACTTTGAGTTTGGGGGTGAGACACATGTTGGTGTATGCATGTTGGCTTAGGAAATGATTGTGTGTGTGATTTTGTCCTATATTTTGTGTTCTTTTGGCCATATTTTGAGTTTGTTTTTCTTTTTTGGTTTGTTTGAATAAATTGTGGGTTTTGTTGTAATGAAATGGCTTGATATCGATGATAAATATAGACACTTGATGTTCTCTTAGGTCGTTTGAAATGTACTGTATTGAGATTTCTGTGTGCTTGACTTTTGTTAATTGAAATTCACTCTTGACTCATTACACTTAAACACCATGAATCACGATCACTTGGATTTTTGCATAATTGGAGAACACTTATGTGCTTTAGGTAGACTTTAACATCTCGTGAACACTAGAACCCATTTAAGTGAAACTTGAGGAGAAATACTAGGTTATGTGTTATTGGAGAGATGATTTTGGCATTCTTTGTATCGTTGGGCTTTGAGGCTATCCCTGAAATATTGTTTATCCTTCGTTAACCTCGTTGAGCCTTATTACCCAATTCTTTCACTACCCACATATGTATATCCAACCCACTAAATGTATTTCCACTTCCTAAATTCATCACTAATTGGCATGTTTGCATGGATCATTGAGCGTAACAACTAGCATGGGTTGTATTTAGAAAGTCATTGGTGGATTGGGTTGTGTGTTTCTTTTTTGTTCTTTTACATGTCTATGTAAAAATAAAAAATAAAAAAATAAAAAAAATTGTAGTATAGTGGTGAGTATTCCCGCCTTCCACCTTGTATTTTTCGTGCAACATTGAGGACTATGTTGAGTTTGAGTTTGGGGGTGTTGTTTTCACCTATTTTGTAAAAAAAATAAATGTTGTTTTGGTGTGTTTTGTAAATAATACATTGTGGGATTGATTGAAAGAAAATATTTGATGAAATGGGGAATCGAAGAAACTTTTTCTCGGAAATTGTGCAAGATCCATGAGTTATGATACATTCCTAGGGTGATTTGAGCATAAAAATGACATTTTCATCTACCTTTTACCCTAGCTATATATTACAACCAGCAAAGTCCTTTTGATCTCCAATGACATATATACCTACACAATTAGTGGAGAGTGACATGAAAAATAGGCTTATGGTCGTTCTTACATTCTTTATCCGGAGATTGTTCAACGTCTCCTTAGCATGTAAATATATCCGAGGCTCGTTTGGTTGGGTGAGAGTGATTGTGCACACACTGACACATCTAGAGTCTTGAGTAGATTGAAATTGATACTTAAAGTTGAAATTCTAGATAATCTCAATGTTTGCATTTCTTTTGAGTTTGGAATATTGTGTGGTTGGGGAGATTATTTCACAGTTGTTCATTCAATACGAAACTCACATTTTTATCGTTAACCTTTTTGTACTTGTTTTGTTTTCTTTTATTTTCTTTCCTTTTTGCTTGAGGACAAGCAAACATTTGAGTTTGGGAGTATGTGATGAGTGATTTATTTACCAACAAATCAAGTACTTTTAAATTCAAATATTTGTGTGTTTTCAAACATTTTTGTTAGTTTAATATGTTTTTGGTGTTGTTTTGTAGAAATTACAAATAATTGGGAGAAAAGGCGAAAATGTGATAAAAGGAGATGATTTGGGTTACTACGGTTCGTCATGCGTGCAAGTGTTGTAACTTTAAGGAAAATTTTGACTATGATACAATCCAATTTTGAAACAATGCAAAACATGAAACTTGTAGATATACATATTAGATTTCTATATATTTTTTTAATCATCTCAATCGAAGTTCAGAAGAGAAAGTTACAGCTAAAATACGAATCGACGTCAGATTTACCCAAACCGCATTGCAGTGTATTTTCGACAGTGGGCACTGCCCATACTATGCTGCAGTGCACTCCCTTCAGCTTATATTGGAAAGAAGCCCGAAAACACTAATTTTGGACCCCTATAAATACCCCTTTATGCTTTCGTACACATGGGAGGTGATTTTTAGGAAGAGAAAACATAGGTGAGGGATTTTTGGGCTAGATTTAGGAGGAAAACATGCCATGGTGTGGAAATTTGAGGCGGAATTAGAGAGAAAAACACCATTGAAGGCACAAATCCAAGCTTGAAGTTGAAGATTTGAAGCTCAAACCCACTATAAGATTTTATCTTCATTTTTCTTCTCCCTGATCTTGATTTGATTTGTATTTGTAATATTGTGTTGAACATGTTTAAATTTACAAATTTATTGAAAATATTAGTTTTGGACTGTTCTATGTTGTATTCATAATCAAGATCTAGGGCTTGATGTAGTCTCGTTCGAATCATGTTATATTATTTTGTGAATTATTAAATTTAATTCTATTTTATGCATATCTTAGGCCTAATGTGTTTGATTCATGGGGCCAATGAGTTAGATGATTTTAGCTTGTGAATTTTAAAATAGAGAGAAGTTGAATTCATAACCAGAATGGGGAGTGCATACTTTAGGTTATTGTGAGTCCGGGAAGAACTCAACACCTAAGTAATCTAATCGAGAATTTAGGATTTTGTGAAATCGGGAGGTGATCAAGTTCTAGATTTACCAACTAGGTTTTCTATTCTATTGTGTTTTCCTTCTTAATGCTTCTAATTTATGCTCATATACGGTATTTTGGTTGAATTGAGAACTTGGGATTTGACACTCGAGAGAGATAATCTCAGGTTCGAACTTAGGTTAAACACAACGTAAGTTTTAATAGATCGAGAGATATTTAGAGTTTGTGTAATCTATAAGGCCGGGTTTAATGAATGTTTTTACCTAAATACTAGATAGGGATATCAGTATTGAAGTTTTTTACATATCCTCTCATTTGGCACTTGGGAAAGGTAGTAAGAGAGCCATAGCACGGGGACCTTGATTATTGAATAAATGGAATTGACTAATAATTTACTTAAATGGAAAACGTAGGAATAACAAAAAAAAATCAAGCCCCTAGAATATTTGTGCATAGAAAATCCATATTTCGTTTTGTTTTTGTATTTATATTTATTTTAGTCGTTTTAGATTTATTAATCTAAAAATCCAAAATTTGGACGCCTAAATAAAGTTAGGTTATGATAATCATGGTACTTGGCTACTATCTAAATCAATCCTTGTGAATACGACAACTCTACTTACTTCCTATACTATTAAAACTTGACTCGTACACTTGTGGTATCATAGTGACGAAATAAAATTGCTACCACCTTAATTGTTCGATGGGCCTAATTTGGGTTTAACTATTGTAGACATGGGCCAAGTCTCCTGAATTATCCCATTAAGTGCTACTTTGATCTTTTTAGATCTTGTCCTAATAATAGGCCCAAGTGGAACTTATAGCGGATCCTTTAATGATACTCGTTGATTCTCATCATTCCCCTCTCTTCAAAAAGATTCGTCCTTGAATCTTCACCATAATGTTGTTAATACCATGGAAATCAACACACATTAGCCAAGTTTCATCCTTCTTAGGCACAAGTAGCACTGGTACCGTGCTCCAACTCATGCTTTCTCTTACGTGTACTTTAGCCATCAACTCCACAACATGCCTTTGAAGTTCCTTTGTGTCCTCCGATGTATTCCTATAGGATGGTTCATTAAGAATCGTTGCGCCAAACACAAAAATTGATTTGATTCCCAATCCCTCTATTTGGTAGAAATCTGCTACGCATATCATTAGAAAACATGTCCTTATATTCTTACAACAAATAAACAACAACACTAGGCAAAGATTTGCCAATTTCGTTAGTCTTTAAGTAGGCCTCTTTGTACAAGAGTACAAATACTGGTTGATTTTTATAAAAAAACACTCTTGACATCACCCACATTAGTATAAAAACTCACTCGTTTTTCTATTTTTCTCTCATTTTTTCTACTTTCCCTCTCTTTTTCACTTTCTTTTATCTTTTCACTCTTTTTTTTCTCATATTTGTTTGAACTATTAGTCTCACAAGTTTTGTTCAACTCATTCTTTCTTTTCAATTTCATTTGATCCTCATACATTTGTCTTGGAGTCAACGACAAAAGAGTAATTGTTTTATTATCCTTAACAAAAGAATGCCTATTCTTGAACCCATCATGAGAAACTTTTCTGTCAAATTGCCACGGCCTACCCAACAATATATGACCCGCATGCATTGGAACAACATCACAAAGTACTTCATCCTTGTACTTCCCAATTGAAAAGGAAACTAACACTTACTTATTTACCTAAACGTCCCCATAATAATTCAACCACTGCAATTTGTATGGTCTAGGGTGTTTCAAGGTAGGTAAACTCAACTTTTATACTAAACTAGTGTTAGCCACATTAGTGTAACTTCCCCCATCAATGATCATACTATATATCTTTTTGTTAACGTGGCATCTAGTATGAAAAATGTTCTCCATTTGTTGTTCCATTTCATCTTCCGCGACTTGAGCACTTGGAGCACGCCAAGCCACAAGTAACTTACCTTCCACAGGGTACTCTATACCACCGTCACAAGCATCATGTGGTATCATTTGGTCATCATCACTCTTGCTTTCGATTTCCATCTCTCCATAAACATGTGCTATCATAACCCTTTTATTTGGGCATTGTGAACCTATGTAACCTACTCCCAAATAACGAAAACATTTAATATCATGATTACTAGTTTGGGTTTTGGTTTTACCTTTGTTGGCATTGGGCACGTTATCTCTCATGTTCGGTGGTTCGGTTTTGGACAAAGAAATAGCCCATTCGTTTCTCCTCCCATTAGGCCTCCATGACGTAAAGGAGCCCAGATTTGGAAATAATCGAGTTTCGATCCTTCTAATTTGCCATTCCACCTTTATTTCCATGTGCACTATGTCCTCCAACTTCACACTTCGCATAATGTTGCAACTCCACCAAGTTGGCAATCTCCCGACTCAGCCCATTAAAGAACCTTGCACTTGTAGCTTCTCTATCCTCCTCGACATTTGCCCGGATCATGGAGATCTCCATCTTCTTGTAGTAATCATCCGTGCTTTGATTGCCTTGAGTAAGACTTTGTAACTTCTGTGTTGGCCTAGTAGAATACCCAAGAGGGAGGGTGAATTGGGTAATTAAAAAATAATCAAAATAAAAATTAATAAATCAAATAATTAATTTATGTCTAAATTAATTATTATCTTTATAACACATCAGAATTAATCTATCAACCAGGTGCACACACAAACAACAAAAATAGACAAATTAAGAAAGCAGCATACCAGAGATTTATACTGGTTCACCAAGCTACTCTTGGTTAATCCAGTTCCCCGAGCTCCATGGAGGTCGCACCCACTAAAACCAAGATTCCTTTAAAGGTAGAAACCATACTCGCACACCGATTCTTTTACAGGCTCAGAATCAACCTTTACAATTTCCTTTTCAAAGGCTAAGGAATAACATCTACTTCTTACAGGCTAAAGAATAACCTAATTCTTTTTAACACTTAGGCTCAAGAATCAAAACCTTACCAAAACACTTCAAATATCATTTTACTCGTTAAGGATTGAACCGTTACAAAATCACTCACAAACACACAATTCTTATCTAGAAAGAATCACTACCTCAATCTCTTTACAGGAAGAGACTGAAACCCAACTACTATTAATTAAATATCCCCAATGATATTTAACCCGTCACAACTCACCAATACAAAAATTGATAAATAAATCTCACTCGGAGCTTCTATCACCCCAGATATATATAAACTCAATTAATATCCCAACAAGTGATAGAATTATGTGAGATGCAGAAATCTGATTTTAACAATATATGGGTAGCAAATTGGAGCACGTAATCAGATTTAAGAAATTGTTTGAAAAAATATTTTTTTTAAAAATCAAAAATAATTTCTAATATCAATTTCCAAAATACAATAATAAATAAATAATAATCAATATCGAAAGATCTCACCCAAAATCCACAGAATTAATGATGAAAACAATGTTACTTCAATTCCAGTATCAGCACAAATTGATCGCAGTTAATTATCAGAATCACTCTTAGAACAACTCACAGTATCGTTGAATGATAACTCTTATAAACGCTCTCTCAAAAAGATATAAACTATTTTTTTCTCCTAGAATGATTATCACTCTTAGAAAATTCACAGGTCTATACAGGGCACATGTAATCAACCTCCTAACGGCTAGTTTACAAGTGTCATGACAATACAATACTCTTACAGACCCTTCATAACATGAGGACTTCATTTAGGTTCAATTTCACTTAATAAAAACTTTTAAAACTCTCAATTAAATCCCCAAAGTATTTCTCAATCAAAACAAATAAGTATAGAATCTATTTTAAGTACCAAATTAAGAAACTTTAATAATTAATGAACCATATTGAAAGAATTTAATTAGCATATGAACCATATCTCAAATGTTAAGAATATCCCCAAAATATCTCTCAAATCTTAACTAAAAATGGATACTTTTGGATTTAAAATTGGATCAACTAATATCCTAAAACTGCGCGTTTAGTCGACTGCCCAGTCGATTGAAGGATACTGGAAGTAGTCCATGCACTTGATCGGTCGACTCCTTAATCGACTCGCAAATTCAGAGAGTTTGCCAAGTGGTAGGCGTAAAATACGCCGCTACTTACACTCGCAAGTATACGAGGTCTAAGTTTTAGTATAGTGTGATTGTTAAGATTGGGTTATCGTATCCACAGGGATTGTTGTTGTTACTATCAAATACCGCGTTTGTCGTGACCTAATTTTACCTAGACAAAAAACAAATGTATTTAATTAATTAAACTAATACTAATATATCCTAAATTAACTAAACTATTATGTTAATATGTTTTAGGGTGAAGAATTGTATAGGGATTAACGTGTTTACAAATACGTGTTCGATTCCGATTTATTCATGTTTACGTTGTTCGACTTATTTGACAACCTCGGTACGTAAACTCCACCGCTACCTCTTCCGAATGTAAGACGGGGGAATACATGACTTCGAGTCAACGAAGAAGTCCCCCTCAACGTCTTAACGACCCTAGGTCACGTGAGCCTCGTCCAGCGTCATTGATTGCACATAATCCAACTCCCTCCCAGGTTATTGGATCGTCGCGTTGTATTTACCCTATCGACAATCTCCGTTCTAAAACTCCCTCGCCACCTCTCGCGAGTGTAAGACGAGGGATATAACAGGACTTCGAGTCAATGAAGAGGTCCCCCTCAACGTCTTAACGACCCTAGGTAGCGTGTGTCTTGCCCCACATCATTGATTGTCCACGATTCAAACCCCGACCGGGTTATAGAATCGTGACGTTTGTTTACCCTAATCCGAATCCGGGGTTTTGTCAAAATACTGTATTCTCCATTTATCAATCCAAACATAATAAACAAACAATACGATAAATACAATTAAACTACAAAGACCAAATAGAAATGCAACACCGAAAACATCCAAACAACGTATTTATAAATATATTGTTATTCCCTACTACAATCCATATTTAACTCGGGGCCATAGCCACATATACAAGAAAATAACAAGCTAAATATGCTCACATGTTCCTAAGATAAAGAAATAAGGAAAAACAATCGAAGAACTTAGCCTCGTCTGAAGATAAACCGCTAAGAGCGCTCAACGATCGATTCGCCGTCTTCTCCACTTCGGGATGTGAGCTCCACCACTAACATCCCTAACCCTAGGCTTAACTATAGCCTAAAGGGCTCAAAAATTCAAGAGAGTTAAGAAAGATACCGGCCAAGGGGGAGGAGAGGGGATATTTATAGCAAAAATATCCTAAAAATATCTCAAGACAGTGCAGGGAAAATTTGCCTAGGCGGTGGAAATTGCGCCTAGGCAGAGTTAGGTCAGTTAAGTCTGATCACCTGGGTGGTAAAGTAGGCGGTGGACTGGAGAACATTCTGTTGGATTTTCACTTAGGCGGTAGAATTTCCGCCTAGGCGAGCGGCTATTAGTAGCCCTTCTTCGTCCTTTGTTGGATTTCCGCCTAAGCGGTGGAAATTTCGCCTAGGCGGTCGTCCGTTAGTAACATTTTTCTATTCTCTGCAGCTTCACCACTTAGGCGGTGGTCTAGATGCCTAAGCGGTGGGCCTGTTTCATCTTTTAGCCTCCGAGCTTATTTATCCACCGTAACTTCGAACCGCTTTGGTTCGATCTCATCGTTTTAGCTCCAGTTTCCTATCTTTTTGCCTCACACACCCGAGTTATACAAAAAGTATGAAAACTAATTAAAAATAATAAAAATAAATATAAACATATTCGAAAACTAACCAATTCGAATTGGAAATAGATAGTTTTTTCACACCTATCACCAAGCTTCCAACGATCGACCGCTCTGTCGACTCGTAGATTCAGAGAGTTTTCCAAGTTTCTATCGGTCGACCGCTCTGTTGACTCGCATATTCAGAGAGTTCATCTTCTTTCTCCGATCGATTCCTCAGTCGACTGCCCCCTCCTGAATCTCTTCTCTAATCTCGTTTTTAACTTACTTTCTTTTATAATTTTGCCCCTTTATCCATATGTATATTCAAATGAACTTACTAATACTCTTATTTTCTATTTTAGTCATTCAAAAATATTTATTTTTAATTCACGTAAGAGCAAATAAATATACTTAACCAAAACACACATAAAAGATTAAATTCATTTTGTGTCATGTGTGTGTTCCTAAAAGGGATATTAAGAGTTTATATTTACCTAGGTTGTTTTTTCTAATGTCTTCAAACTCTTAATACTTCTTTATCATCTTGATATCTTCATTTACCATCCATTCACTTTGACATCTTAATTATTGGAACTTTAAATCATTGAAACACTTGATCAAACATTAGTTCCACCAAAATATCAATAGTTAATTGTTCATCAAAATCTTGGGATCAACATTCTAGTACAAGTCCTGATAGTAGTGACTAGGGACAAAATGCCTCCTCATGATGGCCTTTATTTCCGCCCACGTCTTTATAGGCCTATCAAGGTTTCTTCTCCTGTTCATCACAAGTTGATCCCACCGTATTATAGCATAGTCAATAAGATCGATTACAAAAAAGTTTATCTTTTTATGCTCAGAGTAGTTGTGGCACTCAAAGATCAACTCCACCTTCTTCTCCCACTCCACGTATGCTTTATGGTCGTTATTCCATTGGAGCGATAAAATCTTTATCTTGATACTTCTCAAGTTATTATCGATCCGCTCCCTATACCTATCTCCTCTATTCCCATATCCATGCCCGAATCTGCCAAGCTCACATTTGAGACGCGATCTTCTTCATCTAGGTCATCCCTATCACCATCTTCATATTTACATCGTGGCGAATTCCTCTCTCGTTGTTACACATTAGGAGATTTAGGTGACCACCCATTTTGTGAACTAGACTCAACTTTATCTAGTCACTCATGCACTTCATCAAACCACAAGTTCAACCATTCAAACTTTTTCTCCAAAGATTTGAAGAAATGTTTGAAATCTAACGTTTTTGGGGCTTCATTGGACGAGCCTTTGTTTGTTTCTTGAGATACATTTTATAACCTACAAAACAAAGTTATCAAACCTCACAAACACTCACTCACATGTTTTCCTCAAGATTGATGGCACTCATGCTCGTATTTCAATCAAATTCGGCTTTTACCCTCTTATGAGCTCACACTCTCTTGCCTTTTTCTACTTGATAGATTGATTTTATTTATATATTTTCAATCCAAATTTGGTAGTTTTCAAGTGTTCTATTAATGTTTTTATTTTAATCAGGTGTTATGGGAGAAATAGTGCAAAATACATGAAAGTGATGTAACTTGAAGGCCATTTTTGACCATGATGTGATCCCATTTTGGAAAATCGCAAAACATGGAAGGTGTATATGTACATCGTAGATTTCCATAGGTTTTTGAATATTCTTAATCAGAGTTCGGACAAGAAAGTTATGGCAAAAATACGAATCAAGCGTCGGCATTGTGTAAATCTCGCTGCAGCGAGAATTTGAGTGCATTGTAGCGAGAATTTGGGCACTACAGTGCCCTTCCTATCAGAGAGTTTATACCCTCTACTCACTTCAACTCCTAGACACCAGTTGGCAACTCGTTTTTTAGATATTTTTAGGATATTTTGCTGTTATATTTTTATCCACTCATTCCTACATTGCCTTGAAGGTTTTTGGAGCCCAAAAATTAGACCAAGAAAGAGGATATCATCAATTAGAGAAGAGGAAAAGAGATTGGAGTGGACTTAGCGGACGTGGAATCATCCACTCTTCAGATTTGGTTATCCTCCCTTGTTTCTCTCTTTCATTCTAAACTTTTGTTGGTTGTTTGATTATGTATATCTCATTTGTAGTTGAATATTTGGTTATATCCATGTGTAGCTAAATGTTTATTATTTAGGGATTGATGTAGTTCACGAATATTATGTTTGAGTAACTTTTTGTTTCGTTAATGGTTGTTCATCCGTATTCGATTGTGTTTACCATTTTATTCCATCCATAGTATGCTTGTTATGATATTGTGGTTGATTTGAGAATACAGGATTTGACACTCAGGAGAGGTAACCCCAGATTCGGATTAGGGTTAAAACACAATACAAAGTTCTAAGGTTTCAGGAGATTATTAGAACGTGTGCAATCAATGACGTTGGGGTAAGATGCATGTAATCGTTTAGATGTTTGATAGGGATATTAGTGTTGATGTGGTTTCATATTCACTCACTTTATACTCGGGAGAGGTAGTGAGTGTGATGCAAACCTCACCAAGGATTAGTGAGACCCGAAACCAACTTAGGGTTTCTTCGCAAAGATCGAAACTAAATAAGATTTTGAGCAAACTAAAAATATAGAAATTGAAAGATAGATTACCTTGACCCAACATTTATGAACGAAACGCAAACCAATGGTATAATGGTCTTGACCCAATGATTATAATGAATCACGAACCAAAGATATAAGTTTTAACGCCACAAGAAACTCTTGATAAGTTCAGGAAAAATTCTCTGAAGAACTAAAGAGAAAACTCTCACAATTTTATTAATAAAAAATAATGTGAAATTTGTAGGTCTACAAAGCCCCTTAAATAGGTGGCCAAGAGAATAAGAAAGAAACCCTAATACACTTTAAAATTCGTGGGTCTACATGGAGGAAAAAGGAAACCCTAAAATCTAATTGCTAAATAAAGAATAAGGAAGCTTCCTAATTTGCCTTACATTTCTAGTTGGAAAAGAAAATTATTTACTTGGCAATCAAGCTTAGAAATCAGATTAAAAATAATTAAAAGACTTAAAATAATAAAATAAAATTCATGGGTCTCATTCTTGGCCCGTTCAGGATCACGCTTTAAGCCGATTCACTTGCTTTGATGAGATGGACTAGGCCTTGACTGTCCGATGGGCCTAGTTTAGGCGTCACCATTGTAGTTTTGGCCCCAATCTCTCGAATAAGCCCATTAAGTGTTTCTTTGAATTTTTTTGCCTTTAGCTTTATTATTGGGCCAACTGGAACATGCAACGGATCTCCTGGTGTAGCTGATATATTCTCATCATTCCCTCCCTCTTGAAAAGGATTTGTTCTCAAATCTTCACCTACACCAAACGGAGACAAGTCAGTCACATTAAAAGTAGCACTTACATTAAACTCACCGGGAAGGTCTAATTTGTAAGTGTTGTCATTGATTCGTTCCATCACTTGAAATGGGCCATCCCCTCTTGGAAGTAGCTTAGAACGCCTTTGTTGGGGAAACTGCTCCTTCCTCATATGCAACCAAACCCAATCTCCAGGTTCAAAGACAACCTTCTTGCGCCCTTTGTTAGCTTGGTTGGCATATTGCTCAATTCTCCTCTCAATATTTTGTCAGGCCTTCTCATGGATCTGCTTAACAAAATTAGCCTTCTTCTTCCCATCTAAGTTAACACGCTCATGCATAGGTAAAGAAGTTAAATCCAAAGGAGTCAATGGATTAAAACCATACACAATTTCAAATGGTGAAAACTTTGTTGCAGAATGCACACTCCTATTATATGCAAACTCTACAAATGGCAAACAATATTCCCGTATTTTTAAATTCTTTTGTATTATAGCACGCAATAAAGTAGATAAAGTCCTATTAACTACTTCGGTTTGACCAGTGGGTGACAAGTAGTAAAAAATAAAAGTTTAGTTCCGATCTTACCCCCACAAAGTCTTCCAACAATAGCTTAAGAACTTACTATCTCTATCCGGAACAATAGTCTTAGGCATGCCATGCAACCTAACTATTTGCTTGAAGAACAAATCAACAACATGTGATGCATCATCGGTTTTATGACATGGAATAAAATGAGTCATCTTAGAAAACCTATCTACAACCACATATATAGAATCTCGACCTCTTTTTGACCTAGGAAAACCTAACACAAAATCCATAGAAATATCAATCCAAGGTTCACTAGGTATAGGTAAAGAAGTATACAAACCATGAGGCTTAACCTTAGACTTAGCTTACCTACAAACAATACACTTCTCACAAATTCTCTCTACTTCACGTTTTATATGAGGCCAGAAAAAGTGTTAATGCAAAACATCTAAAGTCTTAGATATGCCAAAATGCCCCATTAAACCACCCCCATGAGCTTCTTTAACAAGCAAGTCACGCAATGAACATTTAGGCACACATAATTTATTTTCCCTGAACAAAAACCCATTATGCCTAAAGAACTTACCAAATATCACTTTCTCACATGCATTGAATACATTACCAAAATCAAAATCATCAACATACAAATCCTTAATGTACTCAAAACCAAGCAATTTGGCATCTAAGGTAGAAAGTAAGACGTACCTTCGAGATAATGCATCCGCCACAACATTTTCCTTACCTTGCTTGCACTTGATCACATAAGGAAACATTTCGATAAACTCCACCCACTTGGCATGTCACTTGTTCAGCTTTTGTTGACCCCTAAAATGCTTCAAAGATTCATTATTCGTGTGAATCACAAATTCTTTTTACCAAAGATAGTGTTGCCAAGTCTCCAATGCCCTAATCAACGCATACATCTCTTTGTCACATGTAAGGTAATTCAAGGCTGCGCCACTGAGTTTTTCACTAAAGTAAGCAAGCGGACGTCCTTCCTGCATTAGAACAGCTCCAATACCTATTCCTGAAGCATCACATTCAATCTCAAAAGTTTTTGTGAAGTTAGGTAAAGCAAGAAAATGTGCATTAGTTATTTTTTTTTTAATCAAATTAAATGCCTTTTTTTGCTCATCACCCCACTTAAAACCCACATTCTTTTTAACAACTTCAGTTAAAGGTGCGGCGAGACTACTAAAATCTTTCACAAACCTCCGATAGAAGCTAGCCAGCCCATGGAAACTTCTCACCTGTCCCACACTTGTAGGTTTCGGCCACTCCTTGATTGCCTTAACATTTTCTTCATCCACCTCAATTCCCTTAGCACTAACAACAAAACCAAGAAATACAAGCTTATCCATGCAAAAGGTATACTTTTTGAGGTTAGAAAATAACTTTTCTTTTCTTAAAACATCTAAAACAAGTTTTAAATGTTCAACATGCTCATCTAAGTTTTTGTTATAAATCAGAATGTCATCGAAGTATACAACCACACATTTCCCAATAAAAATACGCAAAACATGGTTCATTAATCTCATGAACATACTAGGTGCATTGTTTAACCCAAAAGGCATAACCAACCACTCATATAAATCCTATTTTATTTTAAATGAGGTTTTCCACTCATCACCTTCCCTCATCCTAATATGATGATATCTACTTTTAAGATCAATTTTAGTGAACACAAAAGAACCATGCAATTCATGAAGCATATCATCTAATCTAGGAATGGGATGTCGATACTTTATCGTGATATTGTTGATGGCGTGACAATCCACACACATTCTTCACGTACCATCTTTCTTAGGTACAAGCAATACGGGAACCGCACAAGGACTTATGCTTTCACGTATATACACTTTCTCCATAAGCTCACTAACTTGCCTTTGAAGCTCCTTTGTTTCCTCGGGATTGCTTCTATATACGGTTCTATTTGGAATGGATGCTCCAATTACGAAATCAATTTGATGCTCGATTCCCCTTATTGGTGGCAAACCATTTGGCACCTCTTTGGGAAACACATCATCAAAATCCTGTAAAAGAGAAACAACAACACTAGGAAGAGACGAGTTAAGATTGTTAGTGGTAAAACAAACCTCTTTGTACAAAAGTACAATCAAAGGTTGGTTTGAAAACAAAGCTTTTTTTATCTCACTCTCTCTCGCATAAAAACTCACTTATTTCTGTTTTTTCTTTTCCCTCACATTCTGATTTTTTTTTTCTCTTTTTTTTTTTCCTCTCACTCTTCTTTTTCTTATTACTCTCTCTTTTTAACCTCACTTGATCATCATACACTTGTCTTAGCGATAATGGTACAAGAGTAATTGGCTTTTTATTAAGTACAAAGGAGTTTCTATTGGTATAAACATCATGAGTTACTTGTCGATCAAATTGCCATGGTCTTTCCAAAAGAATAGTCCCGCATGCATTGGCACCACATCACACAAGACCTCGTCTTTGTACTTCCCAATTGAGAACGATACGAGTACCTTTTTAATTACTTTAATTTCTCCACAATCATTCAACCATTGTAACTTATATGGCCTAGGATGTTTTAAAGTTGACAAATTCAACTTCTCCACCAAACTAGTGCTAGCCACATTAGTACAACTCCCCCCCATCAATAATCATGCTACATACCTTATCATTGACATGGCATCTAGTATGAAAGATGTTATCTTGTTGTATCGTCTCATCTTCTTTGACTTGTGCACTAAGAGCTCTTCTTGCAATAAGGAGCTCTCCATCAACCGGGTATTCAACATCATGTGTATTTTCTAAAGGTGGCATCGAATCATCATCCGTCTCATCTTCGGTCTGAATACCTCCATCATCCCTCATAATCATCACTCTCTTATTCGGACATTGAGATGCAATATGACCTGTTCCCAAACACTTAAAACATTTAATTTCTCTATTTCTAGAAGGTCAGGAATCGTTTTACCTTGGTTTGGTGTACCTCCAGCTTTGTGAATTTTGGGAAGTTCAGCCTTGGGCTGAAAATTAGGTTTCTCTTCCCTCTTGCTCAAATTCGGTTTCCAAGAAAAAGAAGAACCCGATTATTACCTAACTCGTGTGGAACCCTTTCGCTTCAATTGTTGCTCCACTTTGATGGCCATGTGCACTATGTCACTCAACTCAACATAATGCTGCAACTCCACCACATTTGCAATGTTACGATTTAGCCTGATTAGAAACCTAGCCATAGTTGCTTCTCGATCCTCTTCCACATTGGCTCGGATCATAGCTACTTCCATTTCTTTATAGTAGTCTTCCACACACTTAGAACCTTATGTAAGACTTTTCAATTTCTGATATAAGTCCCTATAGTAGTGACTAGGGACAAACCTCTTCCTCATGATGACCTTCATTTTCGCCCATGTCTCAATAGGCCTCTCATGGTTTCTCCTTCTGTTTATCACAAGTTGATCCCACCATATTATAACATAGTCAATAAACTCAATTACAGCAAGTTTTACCTTTTTTGCCTCGGAGTAGTTGTGGCAATCGAAGATCAACTCGACCTTCTTCTCCCACTCCAAGTATACTTCAGGGTCGTTTTTTCCTTGGAATGACGGTATCTTCACCTTGATGCTTAAGTTTCTCCCCATATATATATCCTCTATTGCTATATCCACGCCCAAATCTACCCAAGCTCACATTAGAGGTGTGATCGTCTTCATCTTGGTCATTCCCATAATCATCTTCATATTCGAACTGAGGCTGATTCCTCTCTTTGTTTCACATTAAGAGCTCTCAGTGGCTGCCCTTTTTGTGCACTAGACTCAAATTTGTCTAGTCACTCATGCACTTAATCAAACCGCAAGTTCAACCGTTAAAGCTTTTGCTCCAAGGCCTTGTAAAAAACTTTTACGTCCATGACGTCCATCCTTTCTAGTGCTTCATCGGAAGATCCTTTGTTTGTTTCTCGGGACATGTTTAGTAACCTACAAAACAAAGTTAGCAAACCTCACAAACACTCTCTCACTTGTTTACACTCAAACTATGTCACTCTACTCGTGTATCACTCAAATTCGGCTTTTACCCTCTAATGAGCTCACACTCTCTTGCCTTTTTCCACTCTTTAGTTCACTCTTTTAGTTATTTATTGAACTTAACCAATCTCAATCAGAATTTTTCTTGTAGCAATCCAAACTCAACGAATTGATTCACAAAGAATAAGATTTTAGGAATGAAAACAAAGCGAATAAGAAGAGCACAAAGAAAAGTTTATGGCATAGAATAAGAAGAAATAATTCTCAATTTTTTTTTTGAAATACAACAACATTAAATTGAGATTTGAAGATGCACACTAAGAATAAAATGAAAGTTGACCAGATTTGATGATATAGTTCGACTAAGAAAATTTTAACTTAGGAATGAACTGATTACAATGAAGGAAAGAGAAAAAAAATATAAAAAAGATAGATGAGACCTGATTTAGATCTTGCTCTGATTACCAAATAATGCGAACCTCACCAAGGATTAGTGAGACCCGAAACTAACTTAGGATTTCTTTGCGAAGATCGAAACTAAATTAGATTTTGAGCAAACTAAAAATACAGAAATTGAAAGATAGATTACCTTGACCCAACGTTTATGAACGAAACGCGAACCAATGGTATAATAATCTTGACCCAATGATTATAATGAATCACGAACCAAAGATATAAGTTTGAATGCCACAAGAAACTCTTGATAAGTTCAGGAAAAGTTCTCTGAAGAACTAAAGAGAAAACTCTCATAATTTATTAATAAAAAATAATGTGAAATTCGTAGGTCTACAAAGCCCCTTAAATAGGTGGCCAAGAGAATAAGAAAGAAATCCTGATACACTTTAAAATTCATGGGTCTACATGGAGGAAAAAGGAAACCCTAAAATCTAATTGCTAAATAAAGAATAAGGAAGCTTCCTAATTTGCCTTACATTCCTAGTTGGAAAAGGAAATGATTTACTTGGAAATCGAGCTTAGAAATCAGCCTAAAAATAATTAAAAGATTAAAATAATAAAATAAAATTCGTGGGTCTCATTCTTGGCCCGTTCAGGATCACGCTTTAAGCCAATTCACTTGCTTTGATGAGGTGGACTAGGCCTTGACTGTTCGATGGGCCTAATTTAGGTGTCACCATTGTAGTTTCGGCCCCAATCTCTCGAATAAGCCCATTAAGTGCTTCTTTGAATATTTTTTTGCCCTTGCCCTTGTTATTGGGCCAATTGGAATATGCAACGGATCTCTTGGTGCGGCTGATATATTTTCATCATTTAGATACCTAGATTGTTGAATAGGTTAATGACTGTTAATATAAACTAAACTAAATCAAGCATGTATAAGTGAACGAAGTTAATCCCCAGATATATCATTTCTATAGAATTTATTCCAAGTATTTTAGTTTAGTTTTATATTTTTACAAAAACCCAAAATTGGAACGTCTAAATAAATTAGGTTACGATAATCGCGGTACTTAGCGATAATTTAAACCAATCCCTGTGGATACGATAACCCCTCACTTCCTATACTACTAAAACTTAATCTCGTGCATTTGCAGATCATTCAAAGTGCATTTAAATATTGCAACACCACTATTTAGTTTATTCTTTTAGTTCTTTATTGAACTTAACTAAACTTAATCAGAAATTTCTTATGACAATTCAAACTAAGAAGAGCACAAAGGATAAGTTCGTGGAATAGAATAAGAAGAAATAAAATTCAAACTTCGGACCTGATGGATTTTTTTCTTTCTTTTTTTTTTCTATTTTTTTTTGTTTTGTTTTGTTTTTTTTTCAACTTTAAATCAAGATTGAATAAGCACAGTATTTAAACAAAAAATATAACCAGAATAAAGATGCACTGTGTTTTTTTTATCAAGATCGGACCAGATTTGAATTAGAACGAAAAAATGCACAATAGATCTGATGATATAATTTGGTCAAGAAAAAAATTTAGGAAGGAATAGATATGAATGAATGAATGAAAAGGAAAAGGATAGTTAAAACCTGATTTAGACCTTGCTCTAGTGATCAAATGATGCGAACCTCACCAAGAATTAGTGGGACCCGAAACCAATATAGGGTTTCTTCGCAAGGATTGAACTAAATCAGATTTATAAATGAAAAGAAAAGAACACAAAAATACAGCATTTATGATAGATTACCTTGACTCAACGTTTATGAACAAAACACAAACCAACAGTATAAGTAATGATCTTGATCCAATGATTATAACGAATCACGAACTAAAGATATAGAGTTTGAATGCTACAAGAAATTCTTGATAAGTTCTGGAAAAGTTCTCTGAAGAACTTAAGAGAAAACTCTCATAATTGTATTAATCAAAGGTAATATTTTTTTCCCATGGGATACAAATCTCTTAAATAGGTGGTCAACAATAAAAAAAAATAAAAAATCCTAGGCTAATGAATAGTACAGGCTTGAACAATACCTCGTGAACAGTGCGTGAGCATAATAAAAAATAAGAAAAAACCCTAGAGGAACAAGGAATCCAAGAGAAACAAGGAAACTCTATTCCTAATCTAAAAGGAAATGACTAATTCCTAATCTAAAAATGAAAAAAGCTAAATTTGGCAATCTTGCCTTACAAATTATCAAATAAATAACCCAAATTAAAATTAAAAGACTAATAAATAAAATAAATATACTAAGAATTTCGTAGTCCTTAGGCCTTAGCCCATTTAAGTTCATGTCTAAGCCCATTTATTTGCCTGGATAAGATGGATTAGGCCTTGATTGTCCGATAGACCTAATTTGGGTTTAACTATTATAGACATAGGCCAAGTCACTTGAACTAGCCTATTAAGTGCTACTTTGATCTTCTTGGATCTTGCCTAATAATAGGTCCAAGTGGAATGTGTAGCGGATCCTTTGATGGTGCTTATTGATTCTCATCATTGAACCCACTCCAGAACCACCAGTTAATCTTACCCCTCCAACTCTATCAACCATGTCTGAGACTTCTCCTATAGCTGATGATTCTGTACCGACTGCCTATGAGACCCACGCTCCAGATCACCCCTGTTGTTCTACCAGAGTAACTCATTATCCATCTTATCTTATTGATTTTCATTGCTTTTCTACCATACTTCATCTACATGAGCCTCATTCCTATAAAGAGGCTAGTACTAATCCTCTTTGGCTGAAAGCAATCAACGAAGAACTTTGGGTCCTCGCCGAACTCACACTTAGGATATTGTTGATCATCCCCATGAGAAAACTCTTATTGTGTACAAATGGGTGTTTAAGATCAAAACAATTTTTTATAGTTCTGTTGAACAATATAAAGCTCGACTTGTTGCCAAGAGATTTGCTCAGGAATATAGAATTGACTATGAAGAGACATTTGCTCCAGTAACAAGACTTACATATGTCCATACTCTTCTTGTCATCACTGCCATTAAAAAATGGACTCTCTTTCAGATGGATGTCAAAAATGCATATCTCAATGACGATCTTCTTGAGGAAGTTTATATACATACCTCTCTTAGTCTAGTTACCCCTCAAAATAAAGTTTGTTGCCTTCTTCGTGCCTTATATGGTTTGAAACAATCACCACGTGCCTAGTTTGCAAAATTCAATACTACCATTCATCAATTTGGGTTCACATCTACTGCTCATGATTTGGCTCTGTTTATTCGCTACACTAACAATGGTATTCTTCTTCTTTTATTACACATGGATGACATGATTATTACAGCAGATAATCTATGTGGTATCTCTGAACTCAAACGATTTCTCAGTAGACAATTCAAGAAGAAAGATCTTGGCATGCTCACCTACTTTCTTGTCCTCAAAGAGTTATCTGATTCAGATGGATATTTTCTCTCCTAAGCCAAATATGCCTCAGATCTTCTTTCTAAGACTAGCATTACTGACTCCAACACTTCCACTCACTCCACTATATGGTTCACCTCTTCTACAAGTCACTCTATATCGCCAACTAGGTTGAAGTTTGGTATATCTCACTGTCACTCGCCCAGACATCGCCTATGCCATTCATCAAGTCAGTTAGTTCTTGTCCGCTCTTCGTACCACTCATCACTAGGTTCTTCTTTGTATCCTTCGGTATGTCAAGGGTACCTTATTTCATAGACTTCATTTCTTAACCTAGTCTACTCCTACTTTATAGGCTTATTCTGATGCCGATTGGACTAGACATCCCACCGACTAACGATCAACCACTTGTTATTGTTTCTTCTTAGGTAACTCCCTCATTTCTTGGCACAATAAAAAACAAATTGTAGTTGCTTGTTCTAGCACTGAAACTGAATATCATGTCATGGCTGATGCAACACAAGAACTACTTTGGCTTCAGTGGCTCCTCGCTGACGTGGGAATCTTTTGTCTTAGTGTTACTATTTTGCACTGTGACAATAGAAATGCTATGCAGATCGCTCACAATGATGTCACTCCATCCGTCATCACATTCTCGAGAATATAGTTCGTCTACAATCCCTCTGTTCACTACAAGAAAAATGGGATCTGGTTAAAAAAAAAAATTGTAGCCAAAGCCCTAATTTAGTAGTGAAAACATTTTAGCGACGAAAAAATTATTGTTCTAATTTCGTAACCTATGTACCGTAGCAGAAGGTTTTTTGCGACGAATTTTAGTTCCGTCGCGCACTACTACTATTTAGCGATGAATTATTCCGTAGCTAAATTTATAGCTAATAAATTAATTTCGTAGCCAAAAAGTGACTAAAAATGACAGGAATAACATATTGACGACAAAAAAATTTCGTCTCCAAAAAAGGACTTAAATGGCGGGAATTATTTTGGCGACGAAATTATTTTTGTCCCCAAAAAATATGTGAAGGCGGGAAACAAATCAATACAAATTACTTTTTCTGTTAATTAAAACTCATTTTTCTATTAATTATAAATCCACATACATTACAAATGACATAATAAATACAAACAAATCAATATAAATTACAAAACCCAAAAATACATCAAACCGTTTGGACATTGAACAAGTATAACCGTTTGGACATTGAACAAGTATAATCATGAACGAAAAATTAAGTATCTGTACAAATCAAAGTGGACATTGAAGATTAATTTAGTCTTTGAAGATAGTAGTTGAGAGAGAGAGAGAGAGAGAGAGAGAGAGAGAGAGAGAGAGAGAGAGAGAGTGCCAAATCGACGTTAGAGAAAGTACAAGACGATTTCGACGCAGGTAGAATATTGACGAAGTTAAGCGGCGAGCTAGCGACAAAGGCAGATTGAAGCTAGGGACGAGTAGTGAGTTGTCGACGAAGGCAGATCAACACGAACGGACATAAGGAGCTGATGACGACGACAAATCCACATTTTTTTACGCTAACGCCCTTATCTGTGAACACAAACAGAAACAGAAAAATAGAATCAGAGATACAGAAAAAAGAAAATAGGGTGAATCCTAACCTCCTTTTATTCAAAACAGAATATAGTATTGTAATTAATACAAAACTATACAAATAAATACTATGGGTAGATATGTTTCCTCCTCCCAACCTCTTTTCATTCATTATATTTTTGCCCCTAATGTTTGAAAATAAACACATGCAAAAAGAGCACAGAAACAGCAACAGAAACAGAAACAGAAGAAAAACATAAACAAAAACCAAAACCGAAACCTGCATTACTAATTATTATGGGAGCAAAAATATAAATAGAAACAGAAAAATAAAAACAAAAACAAAAACAGAAACAGAAACACAGAAACAAAAAAAATAAAAAACATATATGACTATGCATTATGGATATATATGCATTAGTAGTCAATAGGCAACCAACATGAAAACAGTTAGCTTCATTGCAAAATAACCGAGTAAACAAACTGTTTATTTAGTGTTTTAATATTTTTATAATCTTAATTTTTTTAATGATAAATTTCTAAAAGTAGAATAAGGTTTTTCCTAAATTTCTATTTCTATTGGGAAGATAAACGTACGTGATAAACAGAAAGCAGCGATTAAAAACAACGAACAACACATAAACAAAAACTATTTTAAGAAATCTGTTCTGAAATTTGGGAGCATAAACAAAATGTACCATAATTGAAGAGATACCCGGTTCAGGGTATCTCTTTGTAACATTGCCTTATCCAACAATGTCTCTTCCGCTGCCCGCTGATTCCATCTCCCAAATCCACAAAATGATTTGCAGATCATGAAATCACATAGTATCATATAGAAAAACTCAAGCATAAAAAATAATAACCAATTAATTCAAAAATGGATATTTAAGAATTTATACACAACAAAGGACGCAATCGTTCTAACGGCGGCCAGCCCCAAGCAGGCGGAGCTCTGCGGTTGGTAGCTGAATTTATACACAACAAAATCTATGAAGATGAAGATGTTACTTGTTTCCACAAGCACAAGAAAATTGAGAGAAAATGTTACCTGTGAGGGCAAACAATGGCTCAGATCTACTCAAGGGAGCATGAATCATCATTACCAACGACTCAATACCATCGAAACAGCAACAGCAACAGAATAGAAACCAAAATAGAAACAGGAACAAAAACCAAAACCGAAACAGAAGCAGCAACAAAAACAGAAACAACAACAGCAGCAGCAACAGAATGGATGGTATTCAATTATTCATAATCACAACAAACCACATTACACTATCAGGATCATACCTTAGCATTGATTTTGAGAAGCACATTTGTCAGATATTGATCATTAACCCTTTCAGAGGTAATGCATTGAGTGACAATTCCATACTCTATCAATTTTTTTTTGCTTCTATGGGCCTTAAATATGGTTCAGTGGTTAGATAAATATCACAGCAAAAGAATCAATACACTGAAGGGAGGACACACAATGAAGCCACACAAAGTGAATGAGAGAGAGAAACTGATAAGATCTAGCAATATAAACTCAAAAATGAAAACAAAAATATCAATTTGAAACAAACCATAGAGTTCTGAGTTTTTTCACTCAGGCAGCAAACATAAAAGGAACTGGGGTGAACAATGTTACCTGTAAGGGCAAACAATGGCTCAAATCTGCTCAAGGGAGCGTGAATCATCATCACCAATGATTCAATTCCGTCGAAACAGCAGCAGCAATAGAAACAAAAACCAAAATAGAAACAAAAACATAAACCAAATTTACCTGTGAGGGAAAACAATGGCTCAGATCTTCTCAAGGGAGCGTGAATCATCATCACCAATGACTCAATACCGTTGAAACAACAGCAGCACAGAAACACAAAAATATTGAGAGAAAATATTACTTGTGAGGGCAAACAATGGCTCAGATCTTCTCAAGGGAGTGTGAATCATCATCACCAACGACTCAATATAGTCAAACTAGCAGCAACAACAGAAATAGCACAATTTGCAAATTAAAAACAACCAAACGGGCCCTAACGTTCAGTCCTCTTGGGCAGGGGAAGAATCAAGATGTAAAAGCTAGAAGAAACAAAATGAATGCGCCAATGAAATTTTTTTTTCAAATAAACACATAATAGGTAAAGAAAATATTTATCAGGGCTAATAAATTCCAGAAAATGAAGATGTTATTTTTTATTTTATTTTTTATTATTATTTTTTTTTTTAAGGAAACAACATCCTCAAACAAAGAGGGAATATAGCAATCAAATACAACAAAATGCATAAAAAGCATAACATACATGGCTTCTAAGCACAACCATAAAGAACTTTAAATTAGCTTGCTGATCCAGCAATCCAAGAGCAAAAGAAAGGACAAGGACCGTTGCCTACATATTAGTGGTCGAATGCCATCTATCTCGAGAACAAAAGCACGACAGTGAAAGAAAAATAACACTAGGCAAATAAAATAACACTAACTGCATTCAACAGCCAAGAATCAAAATGAACTAAACTGTGAGCGATCTAGCTCAAGAACGATAACTTAGCAGAACACAGACTTCACCAGGGAGAACATTGCCTGTACAAGAGAATCAAGAACACTGCACAAAGGCAGTAAATCCAAACATAGATACTAACAACAATAGTTGAAAGGATCTGAATCAATCTAACAATAGCAACACTAAACGCTACTATAATTGAATGCAAAGCCAGAATCAAAACCAGCCGTCAGAAATAGGGACGACTATGTGAGAAATTACCTGTGAGGGCAAACGAATCGATGAACGGAGGAGCCCTAGATCTGAAATCGAAAGATCTTCAGATCTGCTACCTGTTTCCATAAACACAAGAAAATTGAGAGAAAATGTTACCTGTGAGGGCAAACAATGGCTCAGATATGCTCAAGGGAGTGTGAATCATCATCACCAATGACTCAATACCGTCGAACCATACAATACACTGTCGAACAACAACAACACCATCGCCATCTCCATCGCCGATTGTGTGGATTTCACAGAGAAATCGCAAGAAAAACATATAGAGAGAGAGCGTTCGGTGGAGATCTGGCTAGAGATGGCAACGGTGGAGGAGTGGTCGGTGATGGGAAATGGGACAGTGAAGGAGATCGATTCGGCGATGACGGCGTTTCGATTCGAAGTGATGAAGGTGAGAAATCTGGCCGGAGATGGCGACGACGGCGATGGCGATGGTGGAGGTCAGAGAGAAAGAGGAAGATCAATGGAGGATCGGGTGAGAGAGTGAAGGTAAGGGAGAGAGTGAGACGGTAGAGATCAGAGAGAGTGAGTCAGGGTTCCACCGCCTTTTTTTTAGGACGGGAGCGGGAACATCAAATGTTCCACCGCCTTTTTTATTCATGGGTTAAGTAAACCGTGATAATAGACCAAAATTTTCCCATCGTCTTTTTTTTTTTCCCAATTAAACTTCATTTATAATTATAACTGTGATAAAATCGAACCACCTATTATCACAGTTTATAAAAATAGTGAAATAAAAAATATTTTTTATCACATAATAAATTTCAAACGAGATTATATCTCATTCATATTGGTGACGAACCTATTTCGTTGCCCATACATTTGAAATTACAAATCGCGATGAAAGGAGTTCGTCGCCAAATAAAAAAATATCTTGTGTCACATTGGTGACGAAATGTTTCCGTCGCCAATAGGCTAACGGGAATTTTTTTTTTCTTTTTTTCGTTTGGCGCCAAGAATTTATTAGACCAATAGCGACGAATTCTAAAATTTCGTCGCCTATTAACCATCTATGGCTACAAATTTGCACTTCATCGCCAAAGGACATGACATTTTGCTACGATTGTTCATTTTGTAGCCAATGGATACATTTGGCAACGATTATTGTGTTGTCGCCAAAAAAAATTCGTAGCAGAATCTCATTTTTCTTGTAGTGGTTCAACCGATCAGATATTAGATATTTTCACTAAAACTCATCCACCTGAACGCTTTCACTCTTTGGTTTCCAAACTCAAGTTCACGTCTCATTTACTACCTTGAATTTGAGGGAAATGTTAATATTAAATGTAATAAATGAGCTTGGCCCTAATGGGCCAAGCTCCTAATCCTAGGGTTACTCACTTCTCCAATAAATATTACTATAGTATGTTATTGTATTATACACTTTTCATATATATATATGTATCAATAAATTATTCATGTTTTCCATACATTTCATTGCTTAATTATTCTAACAGTCTAGATGCTGAGCTACACCTCGAAGATGAGGAGTTGGCGGGAGGTATGGTAAGTCGTGAGAAAGATAAGGAAATGCCTTGATATCTACAACTGTCATATCAAAAGTTGTGTGTTTTTTAGGAGAGTCATCATTAGCTTTATTTGAAATTATTATTCTCTTTGTAACATGTTGCTTGGTGGGTTATCTAATAAAAACACTTTTGCCATTAATATATGGTCCGTTGATATTTTTTGTTGTTGTCTTTTAATGTTATTTCTTTTTTTTTTTTCCTAAAAATTAAAAGGGATAGAGTACAACACATTTATGTATCGATATATCTCTTCCGTTATAAATTTTTTCCAAAGATGTTGCAAGTTGATCTAAGAACTTATAACGTTCATTTTAAAAAATTATAAGTTCACCTAAGAATTTGCAATTCCTTAAAGAATGTATTGATACATAAATGTATTGAAATTTTTTCCACACTAAAATGTCTACTCATGATGCCATTGAAACCTCAACAAAGAAGCATAACAAAAATTGTTACCTATTTAATACCCTTACATGAGATGCCAAAGTTGAGAATAGGGAGCATCCCCAACTTCGCATGCTTAAGGAGGTCCAGGCTCTGTACTTCACCTGGATGCTGCCTGTCACGGTCTTAACTTGTCCAGTGCTTGTTCTTGCACATGGCCGTTTGTCCGTGACCCTTTTCATTTGTTTTCTAGATTAGTTTAACTTAGATTAATTTAGTTTAATTTATTTCTTTAATTTCGTGTAGAAAGACACCATTATAACTCTTCGAGCATAATGATGTCTATTATGATCACTTGTATTTTTTTTACTTAAAGTATTATGTGGGAGGACATGCTCTTAAAGTCATTCAAACCTTTCATACCTTGTAGCTTTTGATTATTAATACAATTGTTGTTGTTATTGTAATTGTATTCTTCTCTACAATGCTGGCATGTGTTGTTGTAGAGAAACTCGTTACTATTGAAACCGCTTCCGCTATTTAAGATCATCTGATCTTCAGGATTGTTATTAGGTGATCCCCTAATTTGCGCCGCACGGTCCACTTTCTAATCTCAAAAGGCTCGGCCCGTGACACTGTCCATTACTCCACTATCTTTGAGCTTTTGGAGGTGATAGATAACCTGGAGGACAAAATCGACGGGGAGGACGCCTACAAGGCCCAGTAGGAGCAGAGTTGTAAAGATTCTCAGGACTTTGAGGCCCAGCTGCAGGTTATCGAATGGTGTGGTGAGAGGTTGTGGGTTCGAAATAATGTAAAGAAGAAAAAGATAAGAAAACTCGTCAATCAACTCCTAGAGTTCAAGGTAGTAGACAGTTTTCCTCAGATGATAATAAGTCTCCACCCAAACTCTCATGGTCCCCGTTGGCCTTCCTGATCCAGCACCTCGCCCCCCTGAAGAACATGATCAAACAAACAATATATTTTTTTTTTCGTGTGTGTTTGTTTTTGTATTTTATTTTCTTTATAATTAAAAATTAAATGAATGAAAGTGGCCTTTTGGGCCTAATTTTGGTTACCACTTTTTTTTTTTTGTAATTTTTATCTGGTTCTATCTTTGAACAACCTTGCCCCTTGATCTGTTTCTGTTAAACAAATAAGTCAATTTTTTACCGAGAAGAACTGTTGAATTGTTGTTGCAACCAATAGATCGATCATCATATGATTTATCTTTGGGAGAAAAAATTTGAATTTTTTTATGAAGAGTTTTTATCTTCAATAAGTTTACCCTTTTATAGGAACTACGACACTGTTTAAATGACGGTTTTGAGTCTTAGCAGGTTTATCCTTTAATAGTCACTTGTTGAATTTCTTCAACGAATAGTTTCTAGCTTTAGTAGGTTCACCCTTTTATAAGAACTAATGAACTGTTTTAATGAACAACTTTTAACTTTAGTTGGTTTATCATTTTATAAGAACTACTGAACTTTTTTAACGAACATCTTTTAACTTTAGTAGGTTTAACATTTTATAAGAACTACTGAACTATTTCGAATGAATAGTTTCTTGGTTTTCGTAGGTTTATCTTTTGATAGGTTTTGTTGAATTTTTTAGTGAATTGTTTTTAGGTTGCAATTATAAGAAGAGGTGAATGACTGAGCAAATTTAGAAACATCATTATTCTAAATGGTTAAAGTTTGAAATTCAAAGTTGATAAGAAAGAGAACACAAACAGATATTAGAATTAATCTAAGTGAATTATTTCCTTAGATGTTTGACGTTCGAGAGCCTCAAAATTGGTGTCCCTTCCAGGTCTTCCAGCTAGTATGTTCCAGGTCAGTTAATTTTTTGTGACCCAACAAGGCCTCCACATTTTGCAAACAAATTTCCAATGTGGGGCCAATTTTCCTAGTCAATTTCAGGCCTTTGCAGCATGACATGATGGAGAACTAAGTCACCGATGCTGAAATACATTGGTCAAATTGCTTGATTGAAGTTTTTTGCGACCTTTAACTTTTATGCTTCTATCCATAGCTTCGCTCCTTCCCTTACCTCTTCAACTAGATATAGACGAATGATGGGTCAATTGGTTAGAAGATCAACGTTCTCATCTCGATGGGTGGGTAACCCAATCTCAAAGGGTATTAATGCTTTATTTCTGAAGGTAAGCGAAATTGGAATTTCATTGGTTGATACTCTTATCTTGGTTGGGTACGATTACAAAATTCAAGAAAGTTCTTCCATCTATTTTCCCTTAGCATGGTCAAGCCTTTTCTTTAACACATCTTTGATTGATATTTTCATCACTTAAACTTGGTCGCTTACTTGTGGATGGGCTGGGTTGGGAGTTCAATGTTAAATCTTTAGTTCGTTGCACATTCATTCGATCTTTTCTCCGATAAAATGTGTCCCATTATAAGATATCAACACAACAGGAATATTTAAGCAACAAGTAATGTTCTTCCATAGAAAATGTTTCACTTCGGTTTCCCCAACAGTGACGTAGCCATCTGCTTCTACCCATTTAGTGAAATAATCTTTGAAAACTAAGACGTACCTATTGTTCCTAGGGTCAAGATTGAATGGGTTGTGAATGTCCATCCCTTATTGAGAGAAAGGCAATGGGCTTAGTATGGAGGTTTTATGCTGAGCTGGTATATTGACATCTCTAGATTACCTTTGAGATATTTCATATGGGGTTTTTATGTTGAGCTGGTATCTTATCGTCGGCCAATATTACCCTATTCTAAGGTCATTATGAGTCAACATGTGTCCTCGTTGGTGGTTTCCACACAAGCCTTTATGGATCTCTTGTAATACGTAAGTGGCTTCTATCGAACCCAAGCATGGTAGCAGTGGCTAGGTGAATGACCTCCGATACATATCCATGTCAAGAATCAGGTACCTTTGCTTCTTTGTAAAGTATATTTCAAGCCAAATCATTGTCATTGGTAAGTAGTCCTTTTTTTCAGATATTTCACCAATAGGGTCCTCAATCCTTTGAATCCTCTAATTGTCCTATGTTGGCACAAAGATTAGTTAAATATGCTATTGAAGGAAATTCAAGAAATTCAACCACCCCTAAACTAGGGTCTAAAGTAATTGATGATGCCAAAATAAATAGAGAATAAGCTCATCCATTTTTTGTTCTTGGAACTGCTTTCAGCTTATATCTGCTAATTGATGAGATAAACTTATTTACTTTTTGTGCATAAAGGTGAAGACATTCTTCATTAATCTTGAAAGTACTGTTGATCTGATTGACCACAAACTGTGAATACGATCTAACTAGGATGTCTTGTGCACGCATGTTTTTTGCGAAGTTTAAACCTAGCAGAACTACTTTGTATTTAGCCTCATTGTTCGATATTTTGAACCCAAACTAGACCACAAACTCAATTCAATTCTCTTCTGGTGTTTCTAAGACCACCTTGGGTCTGCAACCTTTGGCATTGGTTGCTTTACTACCCAAATATTCCAAATGCAGTTCGCAGGTTTTAACGGCTCATGTCGTCAGTTTTGTGAGGAAGTCGGCCACTACTTGCTCTTTGATAGTTGACTAAGATTTATATATGACGAAAAACTCTCCAACTTTCACTATCTATTTCATCAGTCTTCTTGAGGTGTCTGGGTTGTGCATGATTACTTATAATAGATATAATGTCATCATGTTAATCACATATGTTTAGAAGTATGGCCTCTACTTTCAGACCAAAGTAACTAGCGCTAGCTCTAACTTCTTCATATTAGTGCACCTCATATCTACGGGTACCAATGACTTGTTGACGTAGAAAACTGGTTCTTGTATCTTCTTATCCTCATTTATTAATGTTGGACTAACTTCATTAAGTAACACTGCTATATATAGGTAGATTTTGTTTTTTGGCGTCGTTTTGGCCATTGTTTCCACAAATCCTAGGTACCATTTCATGGATTGAAAAGTGTTCTCACAATCCAAAGTCAAATTAAAACTCTTGTTTCCCCCTAAAATTTAGAAAACAATAGAGTGCATTTATCAATGAATTTAGAAATGAACTTGTTTGGTGAAATTAATCAAAGATGTATAAATACAATTTAATAAATTTGTAAAGTTACATGTTGTGAGTTTGAATATTTTTATTTTTTCCCCAAATTGTGAGGGTATAATTGTTCTTTTGAAAAGTATTTTATTTGGAAGTTTTGTTATAAAACGGGATGAGAAGTCTGTTTCTATTTTGGAGTATTGTGATAATAGAATCGCGTTTGGCAGCAATAATTATTCTTAAGATATTTTTGTAATTTCTCAGAATAAAAATGAACGAAATTATGTTGTTCATCAATTTTGGTATATAATTGTTTGCATATTTGGCTCAAAATATTTGTGGACACGCAGAGCTTGTTGTGGTTGATTACATGATATATTGTAGTTGGAATTACATTCTTCATGTGAGAGGGATTTGATTATGAATTATATGAACATGACATCTTTGCAATGTAAGTTGTACTGTAGAAACTCTTCTGGCTCTATAATTTTCACTTATGGGAATGTGTTCGTAACTTGGTGTATAATGATTTTTTTCTTTTTTCTTTTTTCTAACCAGTTGCAAAACAATTCTTGCATGTAATTAATTTTATTTTTAATAAATAACAAAATAATTTATTACATATTTATATAATAAAATATTAAAAATTATAGATTCCAATTATATTTTTAGAACATATATTTGTATATAATACGTAGTTGAATATTAAATTTGATCTTTTTGTTTAATTCTCTTAATATTAAAATTAAGTTTTTTCTTTTGAATTAACTTTTATTTTCAAAATACTGTTTATGTTGTGTTTTCAAATTATTTAGCGATTTTGGTGATTTACTTGTATATTTACATCTATAATTGCAGATCATTGATTTTTCCTTTAAGTGATTTATCCATAAATCTAAACGCTAAATAGTTGAGTGTTTTTTGCTTTTGAATTTTCATGGGGGATGTTTAATTATTTTGATTTATTCTTTTGTATTGGCTATAGATTTAATTTTGTTATTCCTTTGTTTTTACCATTGCTACTTTAATCTGGTTAATGCTGATAGTAGTAACTAAATTAGTTCTTAATAGTGAAAACTATGATCTATACAATAAGCAAACAACTTACAATAATAATAGTAATTAGGGATTCGGCACTATATTTATCGCTTTTCGTTTTTTTTGGGGGGGGAGGGGGGGAAGGGGTTATAAATGTAAATTTTTATATTAGTTGAAACTATTTTATATACATTTACCAGGTTTGAAGATTCAATCATATGCCACCAAACCTATTTGAGTTTTTTTTCCTCAATAATGACGAAGCTTAATTGTGGATATTTTTTCTTTCTATTTTTATTTCTATATAAACTATAGTTTTATGTTGCCTCTAATTTTTATTTCAATATTCTCAATTATCTTTGTAAGCTTTTATAACTAATATGTTGGTAATTTGTTATTGATGTGTTCATTTTAAATTAAGTTGTGTTTTTTAGTGCGTGCCTTCAAGCACATGTGATTTCCTAGTCCATATAATAAAACAGGACGAACATAAACTCCCTACGTAAATCGTAGTGTTCTTTGTCTCCAGAGAAAAATGACGATCCAGATTGATCCAAAAATTAACACAAATATATAATGTGTATTTATTATTTAACCTTATGTATCTTATACCGAATTGAGGAGAGATTTTTTTTTTTTTGTATAATTGAGGAGAGAAAATATATTTTTTCTGTATAAATAAATTTATAGGAATAATATGTGGACATTAAATTTACTAATAGTACTAAAACATTAAATTTATAAAAATGAAATTAAACAATAGTATAATATACATAAATTATATAACTAAATTTATGGATATTATACAAATAATATATGCACATTAAGTATAGTTTTAGTATAGAAATATTAAATTTATACAAATGAAATTCAAAAATAATATAAAAAAGAAAATAAAATATATGGAAATTATGAATATTAATTTTAAGAAAATTATAGAAATAATATATGATCATTTAATTCAATAATTTTGAAACATTATATTCATGAAAATTAAATTAAAAAAATAAAATGAAAGAGAAAATATAATATGTGAAAATTATGGACATTAAATTTACATCTATCTATTTATATAATAAAACAAGACAAACATAAATTTTCTAGACAAATCTCGGAAGTTCTTTGTCTCTAGAGATAAAGAATGCTCTAGATTGATCCTCTTGATTAAAACTAATGATGATAATATTATGAGATAACTGAATAATTGATATTATTTCATAATCTTTGTTTATCGTGTTGAACTTGATGTTTTAATGAATAATTAAATGTTGATATTTTATGGAATTAATGTTTTCATTGAGTGGTTTCATATTTAAGTTCCATATGTTTTAATAAGAAAAAAAAATTGACCAAAAAAAAGAATTGTTGAAAAATTCATTGATGAGTGGTTTATTTACCAACAAATCAAGTACTTTTAGATTAAAATATTTGTGAGTTTTCAAGCATTTTTTTAGATTGACGTATTTTTATGTTATTTTTTAGGAATTATAAATAATTGGGTGAAAAGGTGAAAATATGGTAAAATATGGTGAATTGGATTGTAACAGTTCGTTAGTAGTACAGGAGCATCAACGTCCATCCTGATTTTGACCACAATGTAATTTTATTATGGAAAACTGCAAAACATGGACGTTGTATATCTATTTCTTAGATTTCCATATCTTTTTGAATCACCTCAATTGGACTTCGGATGCAAAAGTTATGCCAAAACTACGAATAGGTGTCGGCATTGCCGAAAGAGCACTACAGCCAGATTTTTCTCCGCTGCAGCATGCATTTGAACCAAGTATTGCTCAAAGCATGCTGAAGCGGGCTTTTTATCTGATGCAGTACGCTCCCATCAGTGTTATATGGCAGAAGCACATTGCAACGTGCCCAACTCCACTCCAATGTCTCACTGCAGCGTGAAACCCTATTTTGAGCCCTATAAATATGACCTTAAGCCTCAAATCCAAGGGGTGGTGAGATTTGTGGAGGAAACACCATGGGAGAACACCATTGGAGGCCGAACAATTCTAGAGAGGGAGCTTGGTGTGAAAATCATTAAAGATTTAAAGACTTGAAGTTCATCTTCACAAAAGAGTTTTCTCTTTCTTTCTCTCACCATAATCTTTTTATAGAATTTTTTATTTGTGGATATTGTGTTGAACATGTTTTCATTTATGAATTTATTGAAAAGATTAGCCATGGATTTTCCTATGTTGAGCTACATTTTATATCTAGGACTTGATGTAATCTCGTTTGAACTATATTTTCAATATTTGTTTATTGTTCATTTTAGTTCCATTTTATACCTCTCTATGTTTAGTACTTTTAATTCATGTGGCCAATGAATTAGATGATTTTAGATTATGAATTTTATACTCGAGAGAGATTGAATTTGTCACTAGAATTGAGAGTGCATAGTTTTTTATTGTTGTGAAACCGAGAAGAGATCAACACCTAGAATATATATTCAACTGTGTTTGCCTTATTAATAATTCCAATTTATGCTCCCATATGATATCTTGATTTATTTGAGAACTTGGGATTTCACACTAGGGAGAGGTAATTTCGGGTTCAGACTTAAGTTAAGCACAACACAAGTTTTAATAGATCGGGAGATTATTAAAGCTTAGATAATCTATAAGGTCGGGGCATAACGTATGTTGTCACCTAAATATTAGATAGGGATATCAAAATTGAAGTGTTTGCATATTCTCTCACCTGACACTCGGGAGAGGTAGTGAGGGAGCATAAGTGATCTTGATTATTGAATTAATTGAATTGGCTAATAATTGTTTAATAGGATGACATGAGAATAACGAGATGAAACAGAGCCCCTAGAACAATTTTACATAGGAAATCCATAGTTTATTTTGATTTTGATTTTATATTTGTTTTAGTTTTATTTTATTTTTATAAAACTTAAATTTGATTGCCTAGATAAAGTTAGGTTACGATAATCGCGGTAGTTAGCGACGATCTAAACCAATCCCGGTGGATACGATACTCTACTTTTCCTATACTATTAAAACATGACCCGTACACTTGCGGTGTAGTAAAATAAATTGCTACCAAATTTTGGCGCCGTTGCCTAGGATTGGCGTTTTAGATTATTGTTAATATTGTGAATAAGTAACTTGATTTTAATTTAGGCATTTATTTTTATTTATAATTTTTTGTTTTGGAGTTTTGTTTGTTTTGTGAGGTACTTGAAAATGTTTAGTCAACAAGTCCTCTTAAGATTTTCTCAATAGGATTTTGAACTGTTCTATTGTGCTTGAGAAAGATACAAAGAGTTGCTTATTCGGTTCCCTAATGATGATTTCCTAAAGGAATGTCAACTACTAAACTTACTAAACTTTCTTGGCAGGTTACAAGCTGAAACATGAACTTGGGTGGAATGAGAAAGTAGTACTACCTCTTTTTACGAACTAACCACAAATGAAACCTATTTGTTGTTGGAAGACATGGCCGATTTTGACTATCGTATTTGGAATTATTCAATAAGTTACCAAAGCATGGAGGACAGTTCCAATATTTCAACCCCCGTATTGATAATATTAAGACAACATGCACTGATATCAACGTGACCGTGAGGTCCCTCGAGACGCAAATCGGTGAACTTGCTAGCTACATTGAGTCCATGTCAGGAACGGTGGCACTGAGAGACACACAAGCCACATTCAGATGTGAAAGCCACTATGAGGAACCAAATACAAGTGGGAGGAACTTGGGTTTGTTCAATGACGATGATTATAACGAGGAGAACACCCAACAATTGATCAACGATGAAGAATCACAAGACGACACTTGTGAGTGTCCACCTTTAGAGATCAATGTTGTGATGCCACCACCAATCAAAGATAACTACATCTATGAAGATTCGATGTGGCTCGCTTGTCCTCCACCACCTTTAGCAACGTTCATTCACACCCACTAAGCACATATGTCAAAGTTGAGTCAAGTTGAGAGTAAGTGTCAATCACTTCCATATCTCGCCAAGCTTGAGGGTGTTCAAAATAAAGACCTATTTGTTGTGTTATATGACACATACTATGGGCGAAAATCGCTCTTTGATGAGCATTTTACCATTGTCAAGTCGAGGACGTTAAACCTAGTGCTTCTTGAGAGGCAACCTAAGTTTTCAAATAATTGAGCCGGAGGATACAAACTATGGAAGAAAGTCCCACACCGGTCACCTTGCCAAGAGCATTGATAGGTGTAAATTACCTATATATTTCTAATCCAAATTTGTTAGTTTTTTAGTACGTTTATAGTTATTTTTATATGTTTTAATATTTTTTTATTCTTTTTGTATTAAAATAGGTGTGTGGGATGAAAAGGTATGAAATCGGAGCGAAAACGATGTGATCGAACTAAAGCGGATGAAGTTACGGTGGATAAATGAGCAAGGAAGCAACATTGTGAAAGAAGCCCATCGCCTAGGCATCCAGACCTCCGCCTAGGCTGTGAAGATGCTGAGAACATTTCCAAGTCCATCGCCTACTTCTTCGCCTAGGCGGTCACCAAACCTGTAAAGCCCGTACAGGTGCTGTAACTTTAAGGATATTTTGGACTATGATGCAATCCGATTTTGGAAACACTCAAAACAGGAAAGTTGTATATAGTTTTCTTATCTTTCCATAGGTTGTTGAATCACCTCAATCAGAGTTCGGATGAAGACGTTACAGTCAAAACAAAATTGCAAACCTGCAGTAATTTCGCCTAAGCGAAAATTCGGCAGAATGTTAACCGACCTAACTTTGCCTAGGCGCAATCCTTTGCGCAGAATAGATATTTTGGAGATATTTTTTTTTCCTATTTAAGCTCTTATCTCCTCCTCTCTTCATTATTTTTGAGGGAGAGCTCTCAACCCGAGGTGGAGGATCAATGAGGAAGCGATCGATCGACATTTTTAGTGGCAAATCTTTGGATATCGGCTAAGTCGCTCGTTTCCTCTCTTTGTTTTCTTTATTTTGGTAATTTTTGAGCATGTTTAAAGTGTTTTACATTGTATAAATGGTTAGGGCCATGACTTAAACATGGATTGTAAAAGGAATTAACGTATTATTTATGAAAATATAGTTTTGGTTAAATTTGTGTTTCGTTCTTGGTTTTTCTTCGTATGTTGATTGTGTTGCCATGTTTTCTATGATTATACGCTAGCTTAGATATATTGAGAATACGGGGTTTTACACTCGAGAGAGGTAACCCCGGATTCGGACTAAGGTTAACATAATACGACAATCTAACAACCCGGGAGGGCGTTAAAAAGTGTGCAATCAATGACGTTGGGGCGAGACTCAGGTGACCTAGAATCGTTAAGATGTTGAGGGGGACTTCGGCATTGACACGAAGTCACGTATTCCCCAGTCTTACACTCGGAAGAGGTGGCGAGGGAGTTTAAGAACCAAGATTGTCGAATACGCCGAACGTCGTTAATGTTAACTAAAACAAAATCTAACGCATTTAAGTAAATAAAGTTAATCCCTAGGCAATCTACTCCCTTAAACAATCTCAAATTAGTATTTATAGTATAGTTAACTTAATTAGTATTTTAGTTTTGTATTAGTAATTAATTAAATTCTATTTTTAGCGCCTAGATAAAATTAGGTTATGACAATCGCGATACTCGATAGTAAACTCAACCAATCCCTGTGAATACGATACCCGACCCAAAGGTCCACTATACTAAAACTTGATCCGTACGCTTGCGGTGAAAATTGCAACGCATTATTTGCGGCCACCAAGTTTTTGGCATTGTTGCAGGGGATTGGAAGGAGTGTTACTTTTGATATTGGAAGTAAATAACTTGATTTTAATCTAGGCATTTTTGTATATAATTTTCGTTTGTAGTTTTGTTTTCGTTTCTGGCAGGATGCTTGAAGATGTTAGATCGACAAGTGCTCTTGTGGTTCGATCATTGAATATCTCGCCAGTCTTGAGGGCATGTGTCGGGTGAGGACATTGAAGCAAGCACTTCTTGGGAGGCAACCCAAGGTCACAAATAAGTTAGATACATCTTCGTCAATTTGAGTCGGAGGCGAGATAATCTCGCCTCCTAGGTATGTGTTCTAAACCCCCGTCTTCAATATCATGCTATATACTGTCATTGGGATCGCTGATGGCTCATTTTGGACATCACCTATGTTGAGTTGATGATAATATGTAGTATGTTTTAGTATGTGTATATGTTTTTAGCATGTTTTAGTGTTTTTATCGTTTGCATGCCTGTTTAGGATTAGATTGTTAGTTTAGATGTTGTTTTCTGCTACGTTTTAACATCATCTGGGCCTTTACCCGATGATGACTCTATCTCCTGATTGTTTTTAGGTCGAGCGTAAAGCTCATTCATGTGTGTTCTGTGTGTTTGACGTATCGTCTTAGTAAAAGTTATTGTGGATCCTGAATGCACGAGCACGTAAACTCAATATAGCATTATCTAAGTGATTTGAAATCGATTATCCTTCACTCAATTTCATGACAATAGGGATTCTAGAACTTGATTTGGGGGAAATTCGAGGCGAAATTCTAGGTGAGGTTGTTTAGGAGATATGATTTAGGCAGTCATTTTATCGCCTGAGCCTTTTAAGCTTACCCTGATAAATCATTACCCTTCGTTACCTTGTCGAAACCTAAAAGCCATTTCAATTCTGAACACTTAACAAATACCCCAGTCGATTAAACTTTTTCCAACCCTTTATCGCTTAAACAGAAGGCACAATTTGAGTGAATCAAGTTAGCATTTCGCTACTTGATGTGAGCGGTTGGGTTTATGTTGAAATTCTAATTGATTCGGTATTCAAGTAATCACTTGTCCTTTGTCGTTCATATATTTTTGCACATTCCTAAAGTTGTAATAATTCAAATACGTTTTGGGGTATGTTATTAATTATTTTTGCACACTTTTTAAAATGTAGAAATTCGAATGAGTTTGGGGGGGTGTTAAAAAAAAATTGTTTCGTTTTGACATGACAAGTGAGTACGACGTTCTTAAACGTTTGTTCAGGGTTCTTTCTATATAAACTATGGGGTTTCAAGTATGATTGTGCCAAGCAATGTGCCTCAGGTAACGTTAAGTTAATGACGTTAACCTGTTTTCTATTCCAAAATACCCTTGGCCATTATTCCAAAACCGAACCTAGCCCTACTGATCTTCATGAACCTCCGAGCCTATATTAGTGGAGAATAGATCCCAGGTCAGGCGTATGGATTCCCTATACCTAAAAGGTTTTAGTCATGATCTTTATTTAGGGATAATCCCATGTAATCAATGGATAGTAGTATATTTGAGTTTAATCACACACACTTAAATTGGATCTAGAATGGCACTTACTATTTTTGAACGTTGAAATTCTAGAACACCACATGATGTGATTTATGCTTGAGCTTGATAGGATTAGGGGCCGATGAGGGAAAAATCTTTCGGCCGGTAGATGATAATCAAAACTTACACATTTTTATTTTTAAGATTTTTCGTTTGTAGTTTTTAATTTCGTAATTAGTTTGTATACTTTCTTGTATTGTGCGGCTGTTTTGCTCGAGGACTAGCAAAATTCTGAATTTGGGGGTATTTGATAGGTGTAAATTACCTATATATTTTCAATCCAAATTTATCAATTTTTGAGTACGTTTATAGTTATTTTTATATGTTTTAATATGTTTTTATTATTTTTGTATTAAAATAGGTGCGTAGGGTGAAAAGGTATGAAATCGGAACGAAAACGATGTGATCGAACCAAAGCGGATGAAGTTACGGTGGATAAATGAGCAAAGAGGCAACATTGTGAAAGAAGCCCATTGCTTAGGTGTCCATACCTCCGCCTAGGCTGTGAAGATGCTGAGAACATTTCCATGTCAACTGCCTACTTCTTTGCCTAGGCGGTCACCAAACCTGCAAAGCCGGTACAGGTGCTGTAACTTTAAGGCTATTTTGGACTATTATTCAATCCGATTTTGGAAGCACTGAAAACAGGTAAGTTGTATATTTTTTTCTTATCTTTCCATAGGTTTTTGAATCACCTCAATCGGAGTTCGGATGAAGAAGTTACAGTCAAAACAAAATTACAAACCTGTAGTAACTTCGCCTAGGCGAAAATCCAGCAGAATGTTAACCGACCTATCTTCGCCTAGACGAAATCCTCTATGCATAATAGATATTTTGGAGATATTTTTTCGCCTATTTAAGATCTTCTCTCTTCCTCTCTTCCTTCTTTTGAGCTCCTAAGGCCTTAAGCCATATTTTAGGGTTAGGATAAGGGATTTTTAAGGGAGAGCTCTCAACCCGAGGTGGAGGATCAACGAGGAAGCAATTGATCGACGTTTCTAGAGGAAAATCTTCAGATATCGGCTAAGTCGCTCATTTCCTCTCTTTGTTTTCTTCATTTTGGTAATTGTTGAGCATGTTTAACTCATTTTAAATTGTATAAATGGTTAGGGTCATGAGTTAAACATGGATTGTAATAGGGATTAACGTATTATTTATGAAAATGTAGTTTTGGTTGAATTTGTGTTTCGTTCTTGGTTGTTCTTTGTATGTTGATTGTGTTGTCGTGTTTTCTATGATTATATACTAGTTTAGATATATTGAGAATACGGGGTTTGACACTCGAGAGAGATAACCCCAGATTCGGACTAGGGTTAACACAACACGACAATCTAATGACTCGGGAGGGCGTTAGAAAGTGTACAATCGATGATGTTGGGGTGAGACTCACGTGACCTAGAGTCGTTAAGATGTTGAGGGGGACTTCGACGTTGACACAAAGTCACATATTCCCTCGTCTTACACTCGGAAGTGGTGGCGAGGGAGTTTACGAACCGAGATTGTCAAATACGCCGAACGCCGTTAATGTTAACTAAAATGAAATCAAACGCATTTATGTAAATAAATTTAATCCCTAGGCAATCTACTCCCCTAAACAATCTCAAATTAGTATTTATAGTATAGTTAACTTAATTAGTATTTTAGTTTCGTATTAGTAATTAATTAAATTCCATTTTTAGCGCCTAGATAAAATTAGGTTATGACAATCGCGATACTCGATAGTAATCTCAACCAATCCCTGTGGATACGATACCCGACCTAAAGGTCCACTATACTAAAACTTGATCCGTACGCTTGCGGTGAAAGTGGCATCGCATTATTTGCGGCCACCAAGCATCACTGCCGACCACACTAGGAGGCATGATTATCTCGCCTCCCTGGTAAGTGTTCTTATTCCCTTTTTCTTAATTTGAATACATGTTTGACTTTAAGTTTGGGGGTGAGACACATGTTGGCTTATGTTTGTTGGGTTTAGGAATTGCTTGTGTGTTTAACTTTTCTTCATGTAACTTGTGTTCTTTTGGCCATATTTTTCGTTTCTTTTCTTTTGGTTTATTTGAATAAATTGTGAGTTTTGTTGAGATGAAATTAGTTGATATCGATAATGAGTATAGACACTTGTTGTTCTCTTAGGTCTTTTAAAATGTATTACATTTAGATTTTTGTGTGCTTAACTTGTGTTGATTGAAGTTCACTCTTGACTCTTTAAATTTGAGCATTATGAATCATGATCACTTGGAATTTTTAGTACTTGGAGATTTATATGCTTTATGTAGTTTTTGACATCTCATGAACACTAAAACCCATTGGAGTAGAACGTGAAGCAAAATACTAGGTTATGTGTTGTTCGAGAGATGATTCAGGCATTTCTTTGGATCATTTGTGCCTTTGAATCTAGCCCTTGAAAATTGTTTATCCTTTGTTACCCCTGTTGAGCCTTATTGCCTAATTCTTTCATTGCCCACATTTGTGCATCCAACCCATTAAATGCCTCTTTCAACTTCCTAAACCCATCACTAATTAGCATGTTTGCATGGATCATTGAACGTAAGGACTAGCATGGACTATGATTGGAAAGTCATTGGTCGCATGGGTTGTGTGTTTCATTTTATTTTTGAGTTGTTTATGTTGTTTAAAAAAAATAAAAAAAATTAGGTGATGAGTTAACACTTTCTTGTATTGTCCTGCAACATTGAGGACAATGTTGATTTTGAGTTTGGGAGTGTGGTTCATATTTCTTACCTATTTTTTTTATTTTTATTTTTTTGTAGAAAAAAAATAAAAGAAAAAAAAAATGTGTGTGTTTTAGTTTGTTTTGTGAATAATACATTGTGGATCGATTGAAAGAAGACATATGATGAAAGAGGGTGTTGGTGAAAAAAAAAAATTAGAAATCTTGCAAGTTCTATGAGTTGTGATATGTGCCTAGGGTGATTTGATCCTAAGAATAACTTTCTCATCTACCTTCTACCGTAGCCATATATTACAACCCTCAAAATTCTTTTGATCTTCAATGACATATGAACCTATGCATAATTAGTGGAAAGTGACATGAAAAATGGGCTTATGGTTGTTCTTAGCATCACAATCTAGAGATCATTCATCGCCTAAGGGCACATAAATTTACTCGAAGATCGTTTCATTGGGTGAGAATAATTGTGCACACACTTGCACATCGAGAGTCCTAAGTAGGTTGAAATTGGTGCTTAAAGTTGAAATTCTAGATAATCTCAATGTGTGCATTTCCTTTGAGCTTGGAGCATTCTGTGGCTTCAAAGATTCTTGCACGGTTCTTGAATAGATACAAAACTCACATTTTCTCGTTCATTGCTTAATACTTAATTTTTATTGTCTTTTATTTTACTTTCTTTTGATTAAGGACAAACAAATGTTTGAGTTTGGGGGTACTTAATGATTGATTTATTTACCAATAAATCAAGTATTTTTAGATTCAATTATTTTTTAGTTTTTCAAGCATTTTTGATAGTTTGATGTATTTTTGTGTTATTTTGTAGGAATTACAAATAATTGGGTGAAAATATGGTAAAATGAGGTGAATTGGATTGTAAGGTTTGTTAGTAGTGCAGGAGCATCAACGTTAAGCCTAATTTGGACCACAATGTAATCCGATTTTGGAAAACCACAAAACATGTAAGTTGTAGATTTATTTCTTAGATTTCCATATCCTTTTGAATCACCTAAATTGGAGTTTGAACGCGAACGTTATATCCAAAATACAAACAGATATCGGCATTGCCCAGAGTGTGCTGCAGCGGGATTTTTGTTTGTTGAAACGCGCATTCGAACCAGGTATTGCACAAAGCACGCGACAGCTGGCTTTTTCTCCACCGCAGCACTCCCATCAGTGTTCCACGGTAGCAGCGCGCTGTATTGCGCCCAACTTCGCTCTAGTGCCACTCTGTAGCGTGAAACCTTATTTTGAGCCCTATAAATACTACCTTAAGCCTCAAACACAAGGGGTGGAAATATTTGAGAAGGAAACACCATGGGAGAATACCATTGGAGGCCAAAAAATGCTAGAAAGGGAGCCTGGAGTGAAAATCATTGAAGATTTGAAGACTTGAAGTTTATCTCCACAAAAGAGTTTTCTCTTCCTTTCTCTCACCCTAATCGTTTTATAAAAATGGTAGATTTTTAGATCAATTTGGTCAATCAACGAAAGGGGTTGGTCGGCTAACGAAAACAGTGAGTTAAGGAAGTGAAGTGGGTGACTTACTAGTTGGATCGGTCAACCGACAAGTTGGGTCGGTCAACTAATGAATCTAGTAGCCAAATGAAGGAAAATGAGGATTAACTAACTAGTAGCCGTTTAACGGTCATAAAACTAACCGTTGAAGCAAGCGGTTAAAATGTAGGGTAATCTAGTCAACCGCCGGGCTCAATTAATTTTTTAACTAATTTGGTTTTTGGGTCAAATCACCTCGTTTTTTTACGATTTCAAGTGAGTTTTTGAATGGAATTTAATGGTTTACTTATATATATATAGGATCCATAAAATGTAATCAAGAACGTAAACTTTTTGGTTATTCTAAGAGAGATTTTCACATTGAAAATTATAATTGAGATTGTTGAAAGAGTTCTTCATCAAAGGCGCTCAAAGTTCTTGTTACCGATTTGTGTTTGCTATTGTCTTATCATAATTGTTTTCAACGAATTCTGATGAAATCTTTCCAAGCTATTTGTTTTTCTTTATTAGATTATTTGATTAATTGCTTGGATAAATTGTTTGCGAAAAAACCATTTTCAAGTCTAATTTCACAAAAATCTTTCAAAATGGTTCTTAGTTAAGAAATTTGAGTATTTGTTATTTGTGCTTTAATTTATTTAACTTAGATTTTTACCTCACATAGAATTTATCACTTATTATTTCAGAATATTAATTGAGAATAATTGTATTGAGGTGGTAGAAGCTCCTTGTGGCAAGAAACCTAGAAATATTTTGTATTTATAAATTTGAGTAGATTAGACACGTTTGGGTCGATTTCTAATCAGGGTAGCTAGGTTTCGATATTTATCCTGAGAAAAAGATTGAGGTTTAATCTTTAGCATGAAAAAGAAATTGATCTTTATCCTATGAAAAAAATTAGGTTAATCTTTCGCCTTTGAAAAGATTAGGTTTTAATTATTATTATAATAGAATTATAGTGATTGTAAATGTTTTTCCTAAACTTGCGAAAAGAATAAGTGTAATAGCGTGAGAGAGTGATAGGTTGATTTTGAGTCTGTGAAAAAAATAAGGGTTGTAAAGATTGATTCTAAGCCTATGAAAAGAATCAGAAGTGTAAGGGTTTGATTCCTACCTAGTAAAGAAATCAAGGGGTAGTGGATTTCAAAATCCCTGTAGAGCTCAGGGGACTAGACGTAGGTAATATTAGCTTATCGAACCAAGATAAATTCTGATATATTGCATTGTTACATTTCTGTTTGTTTGAGTGTGCACTTAGCTAAACATATTTTCATTGCTTAACAAGATAATAATCAATTAGGGAAGTTGATATTTTGAATTTGAATATATTGTTTAAATTTTTATAACTACCCAATTCACCTCTTTCTTGGGTAGATTTTTGAGCTAACAATATGTTTTAATTTAATTCAAGTTATTGTCTTAATTTTATGCTAAAAATGACAATCATTGTATTTGTTTCTCAATTATTTTTGTAAATCTTTATAACTAATATATTCGTTCTGTGTTAGTGATATGCTTATTTCAAATCAAGTTGTCTTGGTTTTTTCGTTGTGCCTTTAGGCACGGGTAATTTTGTAGTCTGTATAATAAACAAGATGAACATAAACCCTCTATATAAATCTCAATCGTTCTTTATCTCCAGAGATAAAAAAAAATAAAAAAATAAAAAATAATAATAAAAAAAAATGGTCCAGATTGATCTACCAAATTAATATAAATATAAAATATGTATTTATATTTAACCTTATATATCTTATACATTATTGATAAAATATATATATATTATAATTGAGGAGAGAGAATACGTTTTTATCTATAAATAAATCTATAGAAACTATATATGGACATTACATCTACTAATAATACTAAAATATTAAATTTACGAAAATTAAATTAAATAAATATAGGAAGGAAAAAATATAATATACAGAAATTATGGGCATTAAATTTATGTAAATTACATAAATAATATATATACATTAAATTTAGTAATAATTTAAATCATCTAGACGAATTTAAGTTGTTCTTTGTATCTAGATATAAAGAGCAGTCTAGATTGATCTACAAAATTAACATAAAAATAAAATGTGTATTTATATTTTACCTTATAAAAGAGAAAATGTAATATACAAAAAGTATGAACATTAAAGTTACGAAAAGTGTTGAAATAACATATATATTTAAATTGAGTAATAATACTGAAACATTAAATTTACAAAAATTAAATTAGAAAAATAATATAAAAGAGAAAATATAATATACAAAAATTATGTACATTAAATTTATGAAAATTATAAAAATAATATATAGACGTTAAATTTTGTAAATTTTTAGAAATTAAATTAAAGATATAATATAAAAGAAAAAATATAACATACAGAAAGTATAAACATTATTTTTATGAAAATTAAAGAAATAATCTATGGACATTGAATTTTGTAATAATCTAAGACATTAAATTTATTGAAATTAAATTAAAAAATAATATAAAAGAGAAAATATAAAATATAGAATTTATGGACATTAAATTTATTGAAATTATAGAACTGATATATGGACATTAAATTTTGAAATATTAAATTTATAGAAATTATAAAAATAATATATGGACGTTAAATTTAGTAATAATAGAAATTATGGAAATAATATATGGAAATTAAATTTGATAGTAGTACTAAAATATCGAATTTGCATAAATTAAATAAAAGAAAATAATGTGAAAAAATATAATATACAAAATTATGAACATTGAATTCATCAAAAGTACTAAAATAAAATATGGACATTAAATTTAGTAATAATACCAAAATATTAATTTTATAAAAATTAAATTAAAGAAATAATATAAAAAGAGGAAATATAATATACCTAAATTATGGACATTAAATTTACAAATTTTTTGAAATAATTTAAGTATATTAAATTTAGTAATACTATTAAAGTATTAAGTTTATGGATATTAAATTATGAAATAATATGAAAGTTAAATATGATATACAAAAATTATGGATATTAGTTTTACGAAATATACATAAATAATATATGAAAATTAAATATAGTAATGATATTAAAACATTAAATTTGTAGAAATTGAATTAAAGAAGTAATATAAATGATAAAATGTAACATATAGAAGTTATGAACATTTGATAAAGGGAAATTCGATAAGAAGCTACAAGGGTGCCACGTGTCCTCAAACATACAACCAATCCGAGAATTTTATTATCGGCAAGATCGGTAGGGCCCTATCTCCAAACCCGACCCCAATCACACCTCTTCCAGTGCGAGCACCATGATGCTCTCACTCCAAAGGCAGTCTTAGCCACCTTCCCCAGTAAGGAAAGTACTGTTGCTCTAACGGTCCTACGATCTCCTCCCGCAATCCAGGCCATCTTTGTAGAAATAGGACCAAGATCTACTCCATCACCATAATAGTGCGTAGAGAATGAATATAGACTTGTCAAATGAGTCTCATCCCTCCTTATATAAAGGTCAGGACCCCTAATAACTGAGGTACGTACAATCTTATGTGAAATCCACCTTACACAATACTTAAGCTCTTATGCTTTACTACTTTGCTACACCCTCTCTAAGTACCCTCGATTGATTATCACACCCAAGTTGCAACGACAACAGGCCCACCCATGGTGTATTATTTTGTAGGAATCAGACCGAGGGACGATGAGATAACCCTATCAATCCATCGCTCCCAGAGGTTAGAAGTGACGTATCTGGTGATTCAATTTCAGGCATCATCAGATTGGCACCGTCTATGGGAAAGACAAATAGTTGTTCTTGAATTTTCAACTGAATGGTCACTTTGAGATCGAGGATCATGACAAATCAAGATGAAAGCAAAAGGCAATTGCTCTAAAAATTGCATGTTCAAATTGAGAGTAAGAGGGAGAGAGGCATATGGATGGAGTATATATCCATCTATATTGAATTATGGATATAGAAATGATAAAATCATATTTAAGAAGATAGTCAACAAATCAATCAAAGAGGAAAAAACTTTTTACACGATTGCCCCCAAAGCCGGTACATCAGGCGAGTCATCAACACTCCCAATAGAAATCACGCAAGAAGTCAGGAATCTATCCCAAACTTTCCAAAACTTCACCGGACAGGCAAATCCCCAACAACTCCCTCTGCCCTCGTCGGTGTTGGAAAATGTGGCACTACCCACTTGTAAGGTGCGACCCACTATCGATTGGGGACTAAGGGCCCAAGATGAATAATGCTAGGAGGAAAAGCGCTGCATACGTAGTGAGACCTGCAAAAGAAGTTGTAAATGATCCACATGGCATGAGATAAACCACACTAGTGGGCCAAAAATTGGAGACGGGACACTGAACCCCTAAGGTCGGAGTAGACCCCTAGTATCCTCGGATGAGTCGGGTGACAAAACCCGAAGAGCTCCTCTATAAAGGAATGAGGTATGGTGCACCTATATTGCGAGCAAAAATCACAGAGCGTCTCAACAAACCTTACCACGTGATAGGTTTGATCTACCTACATATTTCCAAACTAGTTTTGTTAGTTTTAGAGTAGTTTTTATATCTATTTTATTACGTTTTAATTAGTTTTTATACTTTTTTTATAAATCAAGTGTGTGGGGGCAAAAATATAGGAAACTGGAGCGTAAACAATGAGATCGAACCAAGAACGGTCGAAGAACGTGGAAAAACGAGTAAGGCGACAATATTCTGAAAGAAGCCCACCGCCGCAGCGGTGAAAATGCAAAGAATGGCTTAGGCATTTCTATTGTATATAATTTTTGTTTGTAGTTTTGTTTTTATTTCTTATGCAGGGTACTTGCCGTTGTTAGATCGACGAGTATTGATACATCCTTTTCGGCGGGATTCCAAGCCGTTTTATGGTGCGTGGCTATACACATAAGCCGGTGAGGCGTTTCGTTGAAAGATTGAGCCGATCAAAGCAAAACCTTGCCAAGCTTGAGGGGGTTCTGAAAATGTTGGGCTGAGGACATTAAACCACGCGCTTCTTGGGAGGCAACCCAAGGTCAAATAAATTAAATCCGTCACAGCCAAATTTATTCAGAGGCGAGATTCTCTAGCCTCCCAGGTACGTGTTCTAAACCCCCTTCGTTAGCATGCTTTAATTCCATATGTTGAGATTGATGATTGGGCAGCTGAGAACACTGTCTATTTTGAGTTCGGAAGTGATGTGTAGTATATTATGTTAAATGTGTTGTTGTTTTCTTGTGTGCATGTTTGTTTAGGTTAGAACGTGTTTATGTTTTTGTGTTGTTGTTGTGTGCATGCTGATTTTTGCATTCATCTGGGCCGTTACCCGATAATGATATTTCCTCCTAGTTGTTTTCGAAGTCAAGGGTAATACCCATGCATGTGTATTCTGTGTGCTTGACTATGCATTTTGGTAAAAAGTTATTGTAGATCCTAATTTGCATGAGCACATAGACTCAATGTATTTTTATTCAATTGATTTGAGGACGATTATTGATTAGCCAAATTCATGACAATTAAAGATTCTAGAACCTGATTGAGGGGAAGCTTGAGGCGAAATCCTAGGCGAGGTAGTTCAGGAGATGTGTGGTAGGGCACAAAATGCGCCGCTACTTACACTCGCAAGTATATGAGGTCTAAGTTTTAGTATAGTGTGATCGTTAAGATCGGGTTATCGTATCCACAGGGATTGTTGTCGTTACTATCGAATACCGCATTTGTCGTGACCTAATTTTATCTAGGAGAAAAACAAATGTATTTAATTAATTAAACTAATACTAATATATCCTAAATTAATTACACTATTATGTTAATATGTTTTAGGGTAAAGAATTGTATAGGGATTAACGTGTTTACAAATACGTGTTCGATTCCGATTTACTCGCGTTTATATTGTTCGACCTATTTGACAACCTCGGTACGTAAACTCCGCCGCCACCTCTTCCGAGTGTAAGACGGGGGAATACATGACTTCGAGTCAACGGAGAAGTCCCCTTCAACGTCTTAACGACCCTAGGTCACGTGAGTCTCGCCCAGTGTCATTGATTGCACATAATCCAACTCCCTCCCGGGTTATTGGGTCGTCGCGTTGTATTTACCCTATCGACAATCTCCGTTCTAAAACTCCCTCGCCACCTCTTCCGAGTGTAAGACGAGGGATATAACACTACTTTGAGTTAACGAAGAAGTCCCCCTCAACGTCTTAACGACCCTAGGTAGCGTGTGTCTTGCCCCACGTCATCGATTGTCCATGATTCAAACCCCGACCGGATTATAGAATCGTGGCGTTTGTTTACCCTATTCCGAATCTAGAGTTTGTCAAAACCCCATATTCTCCATTTATGAATCCAAGCATAATAAAAAAACAATACAATAAATACAATCAAACTACGAAGAATAATCACAAATGAAACACCGAAATCATCCAAACAACGTATTTATAAATTATATGTTAATCTCTACTACAATCTATATTTAACTCGGGGCCATAGCCGCATATACAAGAAAATAACGAGCTAAATATGCTCACATGCTCCTAAGATAAAGAAATAAGGAGAAACGATCGAAGAACGTAGCCTCGTCCGAAGATAAACCGCTAAGAACGCTCTACGATCGATTCGCCTTTTTCTCCTCTTCGGGATGTGAGCTCCACACCTAAAAATCCAAACCCTAGGCTTAACTATAGCCTAAAGGGCTAAAAAATGCAATAGAGGGAAGAGAGATACCGGCCAAGGGGGAGGAGAGGGGGTATTTATAGCAAAAATATCTCAAAAATATCTAAAAATATCTAAAGACTGTGCAGGGCAAATTCGCCTAGGCGGTGGAAATTGTGCCTAGGCGGAATTAGGTCGGTTAAGTCTGATCGCCTGAGAGGTGAAGTAGGCGGTGGACTGGAGAACATTCTGTTGGATTTTCGCCTAGGCGGTAGAATTTCCGCCTAGGGGAGCGGTTGTCAGTAGCCCTTCTTCGTCCTCTGCTGGATTTCCGCCTAAGCGGTAGAATTTTCGCTCAGGTGGTCGTCCGTTAGTAACATTTTTCTCTTCTATGCATCTTCACTGCTTAGGTGGTGGTCTGGACGCCTAAGCGGTGGGCCTGTGTCAGCTTTTAGCCTCTGAGCTTGTTTATCCACCGTAACTTTGAATCGCTTTGGTTCGATCTCATCGTTTTAGCTCGAGTTTCCTATCTTTTTTACCCACACACCTGAGTTATACAAAAAGTATGAAAACTAATTAAAACATAATAAAAATAACTATAAACATATTCGAAAAACTAACCAATTCGGATTGGAAATAGATAGCTTTTTCACACCTATCAACGTGATTTAGGCATTCTTTTCGTCCCTTGATCCTTTTTAAGCTTACCCTATTAAATGTTTATCCCTCGTTACCCTGTCAAAGCCTAAAATGGCAATTCAATTCTGAACACATTATCAAATACCTTGGCCAGTTGATCTTTTTCCAAACCTATATCGCTGAATTTAAAGGCACATTTGAGTGAATCAAGTTAGTAGTTGCAAATGCTTCTTGATGTGAGCGGTTGGGTTTAGGGAGAACTTCTGATTGGTTTGGTATTCGAGTAATCACTTTTTATTTTTCTTCCATTTTAACCACACCCATGAAATCATACTAATCGAATAAGTTTGGGGGTGTGGTTAAAAAAATATATATATATTAAATTTACGTTTCTTTTGACAAGTGAGCATGTCTATCTTAAAAATGTTTGTTTGGGATTATTTTTCAATTTATCTATGGGGTTTCGAGAGTGAATGTGCCAAGCGTTGAGCCTTGGGTAACTTTAAGTTAATAACGTTAACCCGTTTTCTTTTCCAAAATACCATTGGCCAAATATTCCATAACCGAACCAAGTCCTTCTGATCTCTATGAACTACTCAACCTACATTAGTGGAGAGTGAAACCCAATCAGACATATAGAAATCCTAGTCCTATATGGTCTAAGTCATGAATTTTGTTGGTGGATAATCCAATCTGGTCTTAGACAGTTATATTATTGAGTATAGCACAAACAGGTTTACAGGATCTAGAATGGTGTTCAAAATTATTGCATGTCGAAATTCTAGAACCACATGATGTGTTTTACCGCCTGAACTTGATATGAATGGCAATTGTTGAGGGAAAAATGACTAAGCCGTTAGAAGAATTTAAAATTCGCATGTCGTTATGTTTAGATTGTTTTAGGCTGTTTGTTATTTCATTTAGTTGTGTTTTTCATTTTCGTGTGTGTGTTTTGCTTGAGGACTAGCAAAATTCCATGTTTTGGGGTATTTGATAGGTGTGATCTACCTACATATTTCCAAATTGGTTTTGTTACTTTTAGAGTAGTTTTTTTAAATTTATTTTATTATGTTTTAATTAGTTTTTATACTTTTTGTATAAATCAGGTTTGTGGGGAAAAATGATAGGAAACTAGAGCGTAAATAACGACATAGAACCAAGAACGGTCGAAGAACGGTGGAAAAACGAGCAAGACGGCAATATTTGGAAAGAAACCTACCGCCGCGGAGTCTAGACCTCCGCGGCGGTGAAAATGCAGAGAATGGATTATCTTGATGAACGTCCACCACCGTGGTAGTGAAAATATAGGATGTCAACCAAGTTTACTACTGTCTTCGCCACCTAGGCGATCAACTAACCGACCTACTCACCGCCGTGGCGGTGACCTCTGCACCAGATTAGATATTGTTTTAGATATTTTCCCTATTTAAGCCATCCTCCTCCCTCATTTCGGCCCTCTCTTGTATGCTACCACCCTTAGAACATATCTAGGGGTGGATTGAGGAGTTTTAGAGGGAGAGCTCACATCTCGAGGGAAAGAAAGACGGCTAAGTGATCATTGAACGTTCTTAGTGGCTAAACTTCGGACGAGGCTAAGTTCTTCGTTTTCTTCCCTTATTTCTTTAACTTAGGATTTTGTGAGCATGTTTAACTCGTGCTTTCTTGTAAATACGGTTATGGCCATTAGTTAAAAATGGATTGTATAGAGATTAATAATATATTTATAAATATGAGATTCGTATGATTTCGATATTGTGTTTATGTTTGTTTTTTGTAGTTTGATTGTGTTTGCCGTATTGTTTTTTTTTTTATTATGCTTAGAATGATATTCGGAGAATACGGGGTTTGACACTCGGAAGAGGTAACCCTGGATTCGGACTAGGGTAAACCAATGCCACGATCCAATAACCCAAGAGGGAGTTGGATTGTGTACAATTGATGACGTTGGGGCAAGACTCACGTGACCTAGGGTCGTTAAGATATTGAGGGAGACTTCTTCGTTGACACGAAGTCGCGTATTCCCTCGTCAAACACTTAAGAGAGGTGGTAGGAGAGTTTACAAACTGTGATTGTCGATAGGGTAAATACAACGTGACGGTCGAATAACATGATCGGGAGTTGGATTGTGCGCAATCAATGACGTTGGGGTGAGACTCACATAACCTAGGGTCGTTGAGATGTTGAGGGGGACTTCTTCATTGACATGAAGTCATATATTCTCTCATCTTGCACTCGCGATAGGTGGCGGGAGAGTTTATGAATTGAGATTATCAAATAGGTCGAACACCGTAAACGTAAATAAATCGAGATTGAACACGTATTTGTAAACCGAGTTAGTCCCTAAACAATTATTTGCCCTAAAACATCTCATTATATTTGTATAGTTAATTTAGGTTATATTAGTATTAGTATTAATTAATTAAATACATTTGTTTTTAGCCTAGATAAAGTTAGGTCATGATAAATGCAGTAATCGATAATAATGACAACCAATCCTTGTGGATATGATTCCCGATCTTTCAATATCATATTATACTAAAACTTTGACCTCGTACACTTGTGACTAGTCAATACGCAAGCGTGTAATAAACGCTCGCCGTATACTACGCTTGGAGGAGGATTTCTTAACGACCTTTTCGAGGCCCCAACAATGTGATTCTAGCTGGTGAACCAATAGAGACCTACGAGAGCAGGTTAGGGCCATCCATAAAAAGAAAGGACAGATCGGGAAGAATGAGCTGAACATTTACGAAATAATGAAGCACAATTCTTCTTCCTTCATCGCGCATGTGCTATGAGAGCCAATCCAATCCAATTTCAAGATGTCGTCCCAAATTGGGAAGTGCCAAGGAGACTCTGATCCTGCAAAACATCACGATGCCTACTATTCACACATAGATCAAATATGAGCATTAGAATCGACAAAGTGCCTGGTTTTCTGGGTCACCCTAGTTGAAGTTACGCGTAAATGGTATAAAAACCTGAACCTAGGTAACTTTAATTATTTTGAATTTTTCAGTCTTGCCTTTGCCCACAGGTTTGTCAGCAGTAAAAGGTAGGCCAAGAATCCATCACAGCTCATATTAATGAGATAGAGAAATGACAAAAGACTGGAGGCCTACATCAAAAGGTTATACTATGAGTTAGACCAACTCGAGGAGACCAATGACAGAGTTGGTATGACTGCCCTAATGTGGGAAGGTACGTACGAGCCCATTCATGCATGAGATGGCCTGTACCCCTCCAAACACCTTCGTCGCATCCTTCTCCCTCTCCTCTAAATTTATCATTGTAGAGGACAATTACAAAGAATGAGCTAAAGAATAGAAGGGCGCAGGCGAAAAGAGAAAAAATAATTAGCCCAGTAGTCACAAACCAGGGAAAAATGACTGCCGGTCCCCCCTGTACTTTACCAAATTCACAAGCTTTGACTCCCTATTAGGAACTGTTCTAATACAAATTGATGGAAAAAATCTACTCAAGTGGCCCAAGCCCATAAAGAGACAAGGAAAGTACTACCATGCTGACAAGTGGTATGACTTCCACCAAAGTTATGGCCACGCCATTAATAGCTATTATGACCTAAAGAATATGATAGAGCAGTTAATCAAGATATGTTATCTCAAGAAGTTCACTATTGATGGAGGTAAGGGTAAGAAATGCCCTAACGAGGAAAGAAGAACACTCGAGGTTTAGGGAAACATCCATACAATCCATATTGGATTTTCCTAAAGAGGAACCACCCAAGAAAGCACAAAGCTTGCGACCGGCGCGGCAAGTGCCAAGCAAAAGAGCACGTGTTCCAAGTCTCCAAGAGGTTGCCTGCCGAGGATGAGGCTATTTCATTCACAAATAAAGATTTATGCAGGATTCACACACTCCATGATGACACGTTAGTGGTTAATTTTCAAGTTGCCAACTACAACGTAGGGCACGTATTGGTCGATAGCAGAAGCTTGGTAGATAAACTCTACGAGACTGCATTCAACAGAATGAGGATCGACTGTGGCCAATTGAAGCTGATAATGACTATAAGATCCTAAATTTTGCACACTTATAATATTGACTACATTTTAGCACATTTAGAAAATAACGGGGTAGATTGTGTTATTTATTAATTTAAAACATTTAGGGTTTAATTCACATTTTCAAAAATATTAATTTTAGATTTTGGGTTTAATTAAGAACTTAAAGAAAGTTGAGGGGGGTTAGTGAAATTGAAATAAATAATTTTTTCTATTTTCCTTCCTAATGAAGGAAAAGAGGAGGAAGGAAAAGAGGCAGTGAGCATACATTAAAATGGGAGGGACACGCGACAAAATCTTTCACACACACACACACACACACACACACACACACACATATATATATATACATCCTTATACACAACATAAAATAAACATAAAAAAAAAAAAAAAAACAGAGAAAAGAAGAGAGAGAGGCTGCCGGCGGTGAAGGGAGGATGGTCTGCCGTTCGGTCTAAAACAAAATAAGAAGAAAAAGAGATCGTGCATCTACGTGTGCTTGGACATCGGTGAGCTTCGTGGGTGTGTCATCGTCAAATTTCGGGAGAGAAAGAAGGAGGTTCGGCGTAGGTGGTTCGTCGGCGGTGTTACGGTTCACCGGCGATCGTGTGTGGGTATGTTGTTCGGTCCAATAGTGTGTGCGTTTCAGTGGTGTGTGTGTATGTTTTGATCATTTAGGAGGGGTGAAAAGTGAGATCATCGGAGTTGGTTAGGAGAGAAAGAGAGAGACGATCGGCTGATCAGGACCCTACCGAATGACCGCCGTGGTAGTAGGAGAGGCAGTGAGAGTTCAGCGTGCGGTTCTGAAAAAGGAAGAAGAGAAAAAGAAAAAATAAAATAAAAAGAATAAGAAAGAAAGAAAAAGAAAAAGAAAAAAAAAAGGAAAAAAATCAAATAAAAACAAAAATCCAACCTTTCGGCAGGCGAAAAATTTGAAGTTTGTAAAATTTTAGTCGATTATTATTTTTGTTAAATAAAATTATTAGCATTAAAATTTTCATACTCATGATAATAATTTTTGCTAACAATTAAATTTAATAATTTTGATACAGTAGATATTAACGACGTGAAACGAATAAAATAACAAATTTTGCATAATTAATTTTGGAGAATGGAAAATTGTGCATTTTAGGGTCACGCTTTGCATATTAGGCTTATTTTAAATAAAATGTTAAGTTACGCCGTATCACTGTTAAGTTCACAGGCGCCAGCGTCCCGGTAGTTTCAGATGCCACTACTTTTGCTGTGCGGGAATCGAGGAGAGTGTACTATCCTCTATAAATTTACAAAATTATATTTTCATATAAAATGTAAAAAATGTGTTTATTAAAATTAGACAATTTTATGTCTTATATGGATCAAATAGGTTTTAAAGGTGGAAAATAGTTTTATTGTCCGACTATGCCATAGCTTTCTTCTCGTCAGGTGGATATGACCTATAAGATGTAGGTTTCTTCTCGTTAGGAAGATATGACCTGCGCGATGTGGTTTTCTTCTCGTTAGGCAGATATGACCTACGAGATATGGATTTCTTCTCGTCAAGAGGATATGTCCTGCAAGATATGGATTGACACGTTAAGAGTGCAAATACTGCAAGTGTTACCCCTACCATTAGGGATAATAAATGGCCCTGGCACAAATAGTCACTTTAGATGGCACATTTTTATAGGTTACGGTACCGTTGTAACTCCCTATCGTGAGGTAAATGATCCTATGGCTAGTAGAAGGTGGTATGCGGTATTTTACTATACGATGAATTAACTGGGTTGTTTGGTTTGAATATATCATTTTAACTGGGTTGACTTAAATGTTTGGATTGGTTAACTGAAAATTTTGGATTGGGTGTTTTAGATATATTATTTCATTATAGTGGTGGTAGTGGAAATTGGTTTCCAATATGGTATGCAATATATGGTATTATCTTTTGAAATATGGTGTTTATTAAATGTACTTGATCCATAAAATATTTTTATTATCAAGACAATACACTGATAAAATATTTGATTTCAGGTACCGCGGCTAGGAGTTAGTTCACTACTGGCACTAGGTAGAGTCATTTTGGGAGTGGGCCGGTCGAGGGCGAACTGTGGAAGGTTCGGCGTTTTTGTGATTTTTGGTTACGTATATTTGGGACGGGTGTGTCCCTATATTTTGGAAATGCATACATAAATGATATTATTTTTGGGAAAAGGAAAAAAAATATTGATAGGGAGACATGTGTATTTATATATCTATATATGTTTGTATTTGGTTTTTCGGTCAGGTAGGGTCGAGGGGACGTCACTCCCGGCCTTGGGTAGTGGGGGCCTAGGGTAGGGGTATGAAAATTTGTGGTATCAGAGCCTATGTTATAGGTTCTGTAGATGTGTCAGTGGTCGAGTCAGTAGTGGACCTTGAGATAGTGTATCGGTAGGTGACTTCGGTACGCGAGTGGTAGTTAGGTATTAAATTAATTACTGTCATTTTTCTCGTTGGCCTAGTTGGTTATTGAATTCTATTTCAGATAGTGAATATGGAGTGTGGAGACGAGAGCTCTGGGAGTGTTGGACCCCAGAGGTAGGGAGATAGGATGCAGGGAAGTTTAGATACCATCGAGAGGATTTTGCAGGCTGCTGCCCAGTTGATAGAGCAACAGGCGAAAATAATGGAATGTCAAAAGGCCCAAACTTATACTATTGCGTCTCAGGCAGTACTTCTAAAATGGTTCAAGAAGTTGGATCCTCCGGTTTTCACAAGAACGGCGGTTTCGGCTGATGCCAAAAATTGGTTGAGAGGCGTGGGGTATGTATTCGAGGCCATAGGGATTATTGATGATAGCCGAGTCCCTCTTGCTACTTTTCAGCTAAAAGAGAAAATCGAACATTGGTGGGAAGAGATGAAGATGTTGATTGTAGCTTCCGGCAAGGAGATCACTTGGGATCGTTTTGTTGCCGTGTTCAATGAAAAATATTTCCCTTAGTCTTACTAGTTTCAGATGGAGGAAGAATTTATAGTTCTGAAGCAGGGAAAGATGACCATCCAGCAATACGAAGTTAAATGTGATGCTTTGTCGCGTTTTGCCCCCGATCTGGTAAAAACAGAAGAGGCGAAATACAGAGGATTCCAGAAACGGCTTCATTTAGAAATCCGTTCTGGGCTAACAGGCAGGCATATAAAGAGTTACACTGAGTTGGTAAATACGGTGAAGTTGGTAAAGAGGGATGTTTAGGAAGCCGCCGAGAGCTATGAGTAGTATAAAAAGAGCAGGTTCGAGTCACCCAGTAGATATTCGGGTGGCACTTCTCGAGGGGCGGTATCTCGACCACCAGTTCCTCGGGCCCCATCGATTAACCCATCTGCTAGAAGCTGTAGTGCACGAAAGTCATACTCTGGGCGACAGCAGAGTGTATTTGGATCGAATGTCGGCTATCAAGGGTTAGGGAAAAATCAGTAGTTTAGTCGAGCTGGGGTATTTGTATGCTACCAATGCAGATCACCAGATCACTTTACCATAGATTGTCCCATGGGAGGCCCAAGATGTTTTTGTTGTCATCAGTCGGGTCAAATAGTACTAAATTGTTCGAAATCCGTTGTCATAGCTGCACCTTATTCGAGCAGCGTGGGTAGTGTTGGCCCTAGTACTGTCTAGGACCGTGGTAGAGGATCAGACGGTAGACCTCTGACTCGAGGTCGTGTATTTTCTACTACTCAACAGAATACCCAGGCTACTCCAGATGTGGTCACACGTATCATGTCTTTATATGATAGAGATGCACGCATACTTATTAATCCCGGTTCTACTAATTCATTTGTTTCGGAAAACTTTATGATGCATATAGACAAATTTCCTACTTCCCTGTCATATAGTATCATTATTTCTACCGCAGTGGGTGAGTCGATATTGATAGATAGTGCGTATAAAGATAGTCTGCTTCGTGTCGGAAATAGAAAATTATCGGTGGATCTATTACCCCTGAGTATTTACGATTATGATGTGATATTGGGTATGGATTTGCTATCAGGTTATCATGCCATGGTGGATTATTTTAGGAAGGAAGTTACTTTATGGATTTCAGACGAGCCGGAGTTCGTATTTTCGGGGGACAAAATCATTACCCCAGTCAGTTTGATTTTAGTCCTGGAGGCCAGGAAGTTATTAAAAAAGGGATGTCAAGGATATCTTGCGCATGTGATTGACACCAATCAGAAAGAAGTTTAGATAGCGGATATTCCAATAGTTAGGGATTTTCCCGATGTGTTTCCAGAAGAATTACCAAGATTGTTAGCGGATAGGGAAATGGAATTCACCATCTTGTTACTTCCAAGAATTACTCTAATATCCATTCCACCCTATTGTATGGCGCCTACCGACCTGAAAGAATTGAAAATTCAATTGTAAGATCTGTTAGACCGCGGGTTCATCAGACCTAGTGTTTCTCCCTCGGGAGCGCTGGTGTTATTTGTGAAGAAAAAGGATGGCACACTGAGGATGTGTATTGATTATTGTTAGTTGAACAAGGTAACGGTTCGTAATAAATACCTGTTGCCTAGGATTGATGATTTGTTCGACCAATTGTAGAAGGCCAAAGTATTTTCCAAAATAGACCTTCGATCGGGATACCACCAACTAAAATCAGAGACAGTGATGTGTCAAAGATGGCGTTCCAAACGAGATATGGGCATCATGAATTTCTAGTTATGCTCGGATTGACGAATGCCCCTGCTGCTTTCATGGATTTGATGAATTGGATCTTTCAATCCTATTTGGATCAGTTTATTATCGTATTCATTGATGATATACTGATCTATTCCCAAAATAAAGAAAAGCATGCAGAGCATCTCAAGATTGTGTTATAGACCTTGCGAGAGAAGCAATTGTATGTGAAATTCAGTAAATGCAAGTTTTGGTTGGATAGAGTCGTGTTCTTAGGGAATGTTATCTCGGGGGATGGTATTCAGGTGGATCCAAAAAAAGTCGAACCTGTGGTTCAATGGGATAGGCCAAAAAGTGTGACCGAGGTTCGATGTTTCTTGGGATTGGCAGGTTATTATTGAAGGTTTGTGCAAGGATTCTTTGTTATAACTGCCCCGTTGACCCGATTAACCCGCAAAGAGTCCAAATTTGAATGGACTGACAAATGTAAACAAAGTTTCCAAGAGCTGAAAAGTAGATTGATATCAGAGCCAATACTTTCCCTTCCGATAGAAGGTGGTGGCTTTGTGATCTATAGTGATGCGTCACACCAAGGGCTAGGGTGTGTACTGATGCAGCATAGTCACGTGATTGCATATGCCTCCCGAAAATTAAAGAATCATGAGCGTAATTACCTGACGCATGATCTGGAATTGGCAGCGATTGTGTTTACCTTGAAGATTTGGAGGCATTACCTGTATGGCGAGACTTATGAAATATACACTAACCACCAGAGTTTGAAATACTTGTTTACTCAGAAGGAACTAAATCTGAGGCAGAGGCGTTGGATAGAATTGATCAAAGACTATGATTGTAATATCCACTATCGCCCTGGAAAGGTTAATGTTGTAGCCGATACGCTGAGTCAAAAATCGGCGGGTTCGGTTGCACACATTTAAGTTGTTCATACTAATCTATACGCCGAGTTGAGATCTTTACGAGTTCAGTTGGCGGTTGGTCAAATGGCAACATTACTTGCGATGTTGACGTTGAGACCGACATTGATCGACCGTATTATAGAAGTGTAGAAGTTGGATGCTCAACTGGGAAAGATTAGAGATGAAGTGAAAAGTGGTCACAGAGCTGATTATCGCATTAGGGATAATGACGAGGCCCTGATAGTTGGAAATAGGCTGTGTGTACCTGATGATGCCAATTTGAAAAATGATATCTTGAAAGAAGTGCATAGTTCAGCATACGCAATGCACCCAGATAATACTAAAATGTATCGGGATCTGCGAGAACATTACTGGTGGAATGGAATGAAATGGAAAATTGTCAAATTTATTGTCAGGTGTCTTGTTTGTTAGCAGGTCAAGATCGAGCACCAACGTCCAGGTGGGTTATTGCAGCCTCTACCTATTCCAGAGTGGAAATGAGAGCATATCACAATGGATTTTGTTTTGGAATTACCCCATACTCAAAGGGGCATAATTCCATCTAGGTAATTATTGATAGGCTTATCAAGTTTGCTCATTTACTGGCTGTAAAGACGACATATTCTTTGGATAATTATGCCCAATTGTATATTGATAAGATAGTCCGATTACATAGTATACTGGTTTCCATAGTGTCGGATAGAGATTCGAGATTTACTTCGAAGTTCTACCCGAGTCTCCAAGCAACTTTAGGTACCAAACTAAAATTTAGTATCGCTTTTCATCCGCAGACTGACGGTTAATCAAAGCGTATGATTCAAACATTGGAGGATATGTTGAGGGGTTGTGTTTTAGAGTTTCCTGGTAGCTGGGATGATCATTTACCGTTGATGGAATTCTCCTACAATAATAGCTACCATTCGGCAATCGATATGGCGTTGTATGAAGCGTTGTATGGCAGAAGATTCAGGAGTCCAGTCTACTAGACTGAAATGGGAGAGCAAAAATTATTGATGCTGGATATAGTCTAAATGATAGCAAAAAAGATGAAAGTGATTCAGGAAAGATTGAAGATTGCTCAAAGTTGGCAAAAGAGTTATGCTGACAAACGTAGGTAAAAATTGGAATATGAAGCGGGGGATCATGTGTTTTTGCGTATATCCCCGTGGAAGGGCATAATGAGATTCGGGAAAAAAAGAAAGTTAAGTCTGAGACATATCGGGTCCTATGAGATTTTAGAATGGGTTAGTAAGATAGCTTATAGAGTTGCTTTACCACTAGAATTGTCCAGGTTACACGACGTTTTTCATGTGTCGATGCTTAGGAAATATGTGCCAGATCCTTCGCATGTGTTGACTTCTCAACTAATCAAATTGAAAGAGGATTTGACATACGTTGAGGAGCCAATCCAAATTTTGAGTCGAAAATATCAAGTGTTGCGGAAGAAAACAATTCCGTTGGTGAAAGTGCTCTGGTGCAGTCACTAAATAGAAGAGGCGACGTGGGAACGAGAAGATGAGATGAGAGATAAATATCTGTACTTGTTTGACCAAGGTAACCAAATTTTCAGGACGAAATTTCTTTTAGGGGGGAAGGGTTGTAAGACCCTAACTTTTGCATACATATAATATTAACTGTATTTTAGCACATTTAGAAAATAACGGGGTAGATTATGTTATTTATTATTTAATTTAAAAAATTTAGGGATTAATTTGCAATTTTAAAAATATTAATTTTATATTTTGGGTTTAATTAAGAACTTAAAGAAAATTGAGGGGGGTTAGTGTAATTGAAATAAATACTTTTTTCTCTTTTCCTTCCTAATGAAGGAAAAGAGTCGGTGAGCATACATTAAAATGGGGGGGACACGTGGAAAAATCATGCACATATATATATACATATACATCATCATATACAGTAGAAAACAGAAAATAAACAGAAAAAAAAAACGAAGAGAAAAACAGAGAAAAGAAGAGAAAGAGAGAGAGAAACTGCCGGCAGTGAAGGGAGGGTGGTCAACCGTTCGATCTGAAACAAAATCGGAAGCAGAAGTGATCACGTCTCTACGTGTGCTTGGTCGTCGGTGAGCTTCTTGGGTGTGTCGTCATCAAATTTCGGGAGAGAGAGAAGGTAGTTCGGCGTAGGTGGTTCTTCGGCGATGTTACAGTTCATTGGCGACCGTGTGTGGGTATGTTGTTCAGTCCAACGGTATGTGCATTTCGATGGTGTGTGTGTGTGTGTGTGTTTTGATTATTGAGGAGGGGTGGCAAGTGAGATCGTCGGAGTTGGTGAGGAGAGAGAGAGGGAGACGGCCGGCTGATCAGGACCCTGCCGCGCCGCAACTGTAGAGAAGGCGGTGAGAGTTCAGCGTGCGGGTCTAAAAGAAAAAAAAAAAAAAAAAAAAAAAAAAAGAAGAGGAAAGAATAAGAAAGAAAGAAAAAAAAATAAAAAGAAAAAGAAAAAGAAAAAAATCAAATAAAAACAAAAATCCAACCTTTCGGCAGGCGGAAAATTCCGAGCAGGTAAAATTTTAGTCGATTATTAGTTATTTTAAATTAAATTATTAGCATTAAAATTTTCATACTCATGATAATAATTTTTGGTAACCATTAAATTTAATAATTTTGATACAGTAGATATTAACGTCGCGAAACGAACAAAATAACAAATTTTGCATAATCAATTTTGGAGAATGGGAAATTGTGCATTTTAGGGCCACACATTAGATATTAGGTTTATTTTAAATAAATGTTAATTTAGGCCCTATTACTATTAGGTTCATAGGCGCCAGCGTCCCAGTAGTTTCTGACGCCACTACTTTTGCTGTGCGGGAATCGAGGTGAGTGTACTGTCTTCTATAAAATTACAAAATTATATTTTTATATAAATCGTGAAAAATGTGTTTATTAAAATTGGACAATTTTATGACTTATGTGGATCAAGTAGGTTTTAAATGTGGAAAATAGTTTTATTGTCCGACTATGCCATAGTTTTATTCTCGTCAGGTAGATATGACTTGCGAGATGTGGTTTTCTTCTCGTCAGGTAGATATGACCTACGAGATATGGTTTTCTTCTTGTCAGGCAGATATGATCTACGAGATGTGGTTTTCTTCTTGTTAGGCGGATATGACCTATGAGAAGTAGATTTCTTCTCGTCAAGTAGATATGACCTGCGAGATGTGGTTTTCTTCTCGTCAGGCAGATATGACCTGCGAGATGTGGTTTTTTTCTTGTTAGGAAGATATGACCTACGAGAAGTGGATTTCTTCTCGTTAGGAGGATATGGCCTACAAGATGTGGATTTCTTCTCGTCAGGAGGATATGTCCTGCGAGATGTGGATTGACCCGTCAAGAGTGCAAATCTTGCGAGTGGTACCCCTATCATTGGGGATAATAAATGGCCCTGACATTGATAGTCACTTTAGATGGTACAGTTGTATAGGTTACAGTATCGTCGTAACTCCCGATCGTGAGATAAACAATCCTATAGCTAGTAGGAGGTGGTATGTGGTATTTTACTTTATGATGAATTGTCTGGATTGTTTGGTTTGAATGTATCATTTTAAATGGGTTAACTTAAATGTTTGGATTGGTTGACTGAAAATGTTTGGATTGGGTGTTTTAGATATATTATTTCATTACATTGGTAGTAGTGGAAATTGGTTTCCAACGTGGTATGCGATATATGATATTATCTTTTGAAATGTGGTGTTTACTAAATGTACTTGATCCATAAAATGTTTTTATTATGAAGAGAGTGCACCGATAAAATATTTGGTTTCAGGTACTGTAGCTAGGAGTTGGTCTACTACCGGGGGCTAGAAGTTCAAGTATATTAGATGGAGTCAGACTGAACAGCCCAAGTTAGAAAAACCTTTACTTGTGTTATGAGAGATCAGCTGGTCGAGCTCCTAAGAGACAACCATGACGTGTTTACCTAGTCACAGGTGAATCTACCCTGGATTGGACACTGCATTTTATCTTGCTTGGTTAGAATTGAATCGAAAGTACAAATTCAGATAAACTTTAAACAAATATTTAAAGAGAATGAATTTCTACCTTAGATCACACTAGATACTACAAAAAACAATAAAAACACAAGAAAACATAAAACTATCAAATTTAATTGAATTCGGTTAAGTAAAAGTTTGGGTTAACCTCAAAATTCCTAAAGTTAAAGGGGGACTAAGATGAGATTATTAAAGGATGATTTTTATGAGATCACCTTTATTATGAATAAAAATTATTTATTGCATTTTAATTTAAGGAAATTTCACCAATTACTTTTGTTACCCATTTTGACCCCTGTAATATTTATTATCGTTGATTTCATCTATTTAAGGCCAAAAATAGTTTTCAAAATTCATGTTTAAATTGATAATCTCTATAAATCAAGCCAAAATAACTTAATCAAGTCAAGAAATTCTCATGACCAATCCAAGTTACCCAAAGTAACTGTTAGCAGAATATTACGTCGCCACTTTTACCGCAAGTGTACGGGTCAAATTATAATAGAATAGTGATGAGTAGGGTTGTCGTATTCATAGGGATTTGATTAAATTATCGTTAAGTACTGCAATTATCATAACCTAATTTAATCTAGGCGATTCAATTTTTAGTTTTTCTATAGAAATTATAAAACTAAACTAATTAACTTATCAAACTATAATACTACTATAACATTTATGGGAATATATTCTCTAGAGATTAACTTTGTTTATTTAAAAGTGTTCGTTTTAGTCTAGTTTAAATTAATGGTATTGAAATCTATCGGACAATCTAGGTATCGAAAACTTACTTACTACCTCTCCTGAGTGTAAAGTGAATGAATATGTGACTTTAATTGAATGTCGATGTCCCCATCTAGCGTCTAAATGACACTGATCACATGAATCTTACCTCAACCTCAAGGATTGCACACTTTCTAATATTCTCCCAAGTCATTCGATCGTCGCGTTATGTTTAAACCCCAGTCCGAATCCGGGGTTACCTCTTCCGAATGTCAAACCCCGTATTATCAAACCAACCAATATATCATAACAAGCATATAATAGAAGTAATAAATGGTAAACACAATCAAATAAAGATAAACAACCGTTAACAAAACAATGATTTATTCAAACCACGTTTTCATAAAGTACATCAAACCCTAGACAATCTATGTTTAGCTAGACAAGGACGTAACCAAACATTCAACAACAAATAAGCTAAATATGTTCAAAACTACCAATCAAAGCTAAAAATAAAAGAGAGAAACAAGGGAGAATAGCCAAATCTGAAGAACGGGTGATTCTACGTTCACTAAGTCCGCTCCAATCTCATTTTCTCCTCTTCAAATAGATAATCCTCCTTGGTTGGTATGTCTTGGAGCTCTCAAGACATTCCAAAAAATGTGCCTTAGGTGTTGGAGGAAGAGGGGATATCATAGGGATCCAAAATATCCCAAAACCTACCCCAAAATATGTTATCCAGGTAGAGCCAGACCGTTGCAGCAGTGGGAAGTCTGTAGGTCCACTGACCCTTCACCGCTGCAGCAGTGGTCTTTTAGCCATAACTTTCTCGTACAAACTTTGATTGAGGTGATTCAAAATGTTGTGGAAAGCTAAGAAATAGATGGCCACATTGTCAAAAATTGGATTGCAGCATTGTAAAAAATGGCCTTAAAGTTACTGCACCTGAACCAAATTTCAATAATTTCATCCATTTATTCAAAAACCTATAAAACAATACAAACACACATTCAACTAACAAAAATAATTGAAAACACACAAATATTTTAATCTAAAAGTACTTGATTCGTTAGTAAATAAACCACTCATCAAATACCCCAAAACTCAAACGTTTGCTTGTCCTCAAGTAAAAACACACAATAAAATAAACTACTCTAATTAATCAACGAACTTAAATACTAAAAATGAAAAAACACAAACGAGCTAAAAATAATGACATGTGAGTTTTGAATTCAACTTATCGATGAAAACGTTTTCCCTCGATGGCCCCCAATCATATCGAGTTCAGGAATAAAACGCACTATGTGGTATTCTAGAATTTCAATATTCAATAATGGTAAACGCCATTCTAGATCCTGTTCAAATGTGTGTGCGAAAACTCAATAATACAACCATCCAAAGACTGGATTGGATTATTTACTAATATATCTCATGACTTAGACCATAAAGGATTAGGATATCCGTATGCCAGATTGGGTTCCACTCTCCACTAATGTAGGCTTAGCAATTCAAAAAAGATCAAAAGGACTTGGTTCAATTTTTGTCAAATGGCTAAAGGTATATTGGGAATAGGTAAACGTTAGTAACTCAACGTTACCTAAGGCACATGCTTGGCACTCAATCACTCTCGAACCCCCAAAGATCAATTCGAAACAACCTTGAGCTATTATTTTAAGGGAAAAGTACAATTTAGACCCTCTAACTATTGACACATTTCTAAGTGGTCCCTCTAAATTTAAACGTTTTATTTTAAACCCTCTATATATCATAACGTTTCAAAATGATCCCTCTGTTAGAGATTCCATTAAAACTAACAGAATCTCAGGGGGTGGTTGCACCCCCTGTTTCAGGGGAGGGAGGGTGGAATCACCCCTACAACAGGGGGTAGTTGCACCCCCTGCAACAACGGGTGGTTTCACCCCCTGAAACAGGGGGTGCCACCCCCTGTTGCAGGGGCTGAACTCACCCCCGTAATAGGGGATGAGTTCACCCCCTGTTACAGGGGTTGGGGTGGGAGGGAGAGATGGAAAGGGGAGGAAGAGGGAGAGGGAGAGGGAGAGAGAGAGGGAGGTGGCGGGAGAGAGAGAGAGGAAGGGGAGGAAGAGAGAGAGAGAGAGATAAAAAAAATTAATTAAAAATGATTAAAAAGTTAAAATAACGTGAAAAGACCATTTTGCCCCTAAATTCCGTTAGTTTTAACTGATTTTCTAACGGAAGGACCAATTTGAAACGTTATGATACGTAGAGGGTTTGAAATGAAACGTTTAAACTTAGAGGGACTACTTAGGAATGTGTCAATAGTTAGAGGGTCTAAATTGTACTTTTCCCTTATTTTAAAAACATCGTACTCACTTGTCAAAAGAAACTAAAATTGAACTATACTTATATTTTTTTCTTTTTTTCTTTTTTTACCATACCACACCCCCTAACTTATTTGATTTGTACAATTTCACGATGTGGGAAAAGGATAGAAAAATGAAAAATGAGTGCTCGAATATCGAACCAATCAAAAGTTCGCCCAAAACCCAACCGCACACTTCAAGTAGCATTTACAAATGCTCACTTGATTTTGACTCACATTGCCTTAGGTTTAGAAAGCATTTTTCGGTCAGGGCATTTGTTGCGTGTTCAGAATTGAAATGGCTTATAGGATTCGACAAGGTAACAAGGTGTTGGCCCAGAGAGCTACCCAAAAGGAGGGGTGAATTGGGTTGATAAAAATTAATCCAAATAATAATACTTCAAAAATCAAATAATTAATTTTATCCTAAATTAATTATTATATCTTTATAGCTGCAGATAAGTGTTATAATCTCTAGATGCACACCCAAACAACACAAATTAAAGTAAAGTAAATGAACAATGCAGTACACACCGATATATCCTGATTAACCAAGCTAATCTTTGTTAATCCAGTCCTCCGAGCCCCACGGAGATTCGCACCCACTAATCACTAAGATTCCTTTAAACAGGTAGGAACCAAACCTTCACAAAAATGATTCTTTTTACAGGCCCAGAATTAAGGATGGAACCTTTACAAATTACTCATAATTAATTCTATAAAGGCCTAATTAAAACCTAATCTTTTTATACTCTAGGCAAAAATCAAAACCTCAATCTCTTTACAGGAAGAGATTGAAACCAACTACCCTTAATTAGACACTCCCAATAATATCTAATATAACAATCAACTTACCAATTACAAAATTGATAAGTGATTTTCCCACTCGGAGTTTCTACCACCCTAGACAAATTTAAACTTGATTAATGTCTCGATACTAGTGATAGAAAAAATGAGAATTTTGAAATCTGATTTCAAACAAAGATAGGTAGCACGTAATTTATCACATAATCGGATTTCTTCAAGAAATTGTTTCAAAAATAATTTTCAATTAAAAAAATCTGAAAAACAATTTCAAAGATCAAATTCCAAATAATAGATAATCGGATCAAACAAAAATTAATAGCAAATAATTTGGAATGATCTCACTAGGAATTCACTGAATGAATATAATAGCAATAAAACTTCAAATCGGTAGTAACAATAATCCACAACAAATTTTCTCAAGACCAAATCCTAAGAATGATCTCATAATGCACTCAATATGATTTTAGAATGATGACTCTTAGAAATCTCAGAAACCGAATAGCTCTTGAAATTTAATTGATGGGGATCTCTTTAATCTTAAAAACGCAGGTCTATTTATAGGAAAATAAAACAAGCCTTCCAACAGCTAGTTCCCACTTGTCATGATAACTAACTGCACTTATAGACCCAATATATCACTATGACTTAATCCTGGTTAATTTTAATTAATTTTTTTTTTTATTTAGTCCCTCAAACTTTTACTCAAACTCAATTAAATAAGATAGAAATAATTTCATTTACCAAATTGAGAAATATAAAAAATATATGAATCATATCTATAAGGATGACAAAATATCAATGATATATATTTAATACTATCGTATCCCTAAAATTTCTCTCATATCTTAACCATAAACGACTATTATTTGATCAGAATCCTCGAAATCCTCTAAATCAGAAACAGACTCATCAGTCGACTAATCAACGCCCATAAGTCGACTGCCCACTTCAGGTTGTAGCTCAAGCCAAACATTTCTCGCTCATCGGTCGGCCGGTATTTTACAATATGTCAACCGAACGATGCAGAGAGCTTCTCAAGCAAAAATCTATTCGCCTATTGGTTGACCGCCCATTCTCCATCTGTGGACCGGATGATTCAGAACGTTTTATAAGTCGACCTATCAGTTGACCTAACGATTTACAGACTTCATATATTTTACATAGGTCGACCGATCACAATCCATAAGTCGACCGATCCTGTTGGAACTTCTTACTTAATTTATTTCAATTCAGTTCTTCGACATTATTGCCCCTTTAACCGATTTCTTTTCTTGGTTAGCTCTACTAAATTCTTAAATTCAATTTTAAACAATTGTCAATGTTTCTTTTTCAATTACACATAGGAGCAAATAATTTAACTAATTAGGATCCTATAAAAAAAATACATAATTCTAAAAAACATTTTCTTGTCGTGTGTGATTCTAATCGGGATACATTAAGAGTCAAAATTTAACCTGAGTTGTTTTTCCTAGGTTCTTCGAAATCTTAAATCTCTTAGTATCCATCTCTGCTTCCTTTACTGTTTTTTCATGATGTTATCGTCTCTGCGTCCTTTATAATTATTTCGTGATACTGTCTGGAACTCTTTAAAAAGAAACACTCAATAAAATTGTTAATTCCACCAAAAGTATCCACACTTAATTGTCCATCAAAATCTTAAGATCAACAATCTCCCTATTTTTTATGATGACAATTAACTTTGATATTTTTTTCAAAATAATATGTAACCATACTCCCCCTAAATCTGAGGACGGATTTTTAACTCAATAAAGCCCAATCATAAAGATTTTCAATAAAGCACAATCATAAAGATTTTCAACAAAGCACAGAAAACATGATCAATAATAAATAATTCAAACTCCCCTGCATAAATGCAAACTATGGTCTCCCCCTTAAGATATTCAACAAAATATCAATAAATTCTCCTCATTTGTCATCTCAAAAAGTGGGGAAGGGGAACCAAAAATATCACTACTCTAGGCAAATGTCATGAACTTTAATTTTCCGCTAGAGATTTAGTGAGTAAAATAAACTAATCGAAAGTATCAAAATCTTCAATATCACCTTTTTTAATTTAATCATAACACATTAATGTCCCACTTTTAAAAACTTCTCCCCCTAAATGATTGTAAACAAGGAAATTCATGCATAGGAGAATAATCCTAAGGCAATCAAAATATTTCAACAATATAGCATGAAATTATATAATAGTAATTATTCAATATGCTTTATTCATGATACCGATTAATATCTTTCATGTAGATATAATCAAGAAATATGTAATCTTCAACACACTAGGATAGGAAACATTTCTCAATGGTAATTTATGAAGCTATCAATATAATGCATACTTTAAACATGGATAAATGCATATGGTTGATCCTAAAATTTTGATGAACAATTAAGTATTGATATTTTGGTAGAACTAATGTATTAATTGAGTGTTTCAGTGATTTAAAGTTCCAAGTGATGAAGATGACGAATTAAATGGACGCTAAATGAAGAAGTTGAAGATATTGAAGAATTAAGAGTTTGAAGAAATTAGGAAAAACAACCCAAGTAAATTTCAACTCTTAATATCCCATTTAGAAACATACACATGGCACAAAATGTATTTTATTATTTATGTGTGTTTTTGTTTCAAATTATTTGCTCCTATGTGAATTGAGAAGAAATAATTTTGAATGACTAAAATGGAATATAAGAAGAATAGTGGAACTAATTTTGAAGAGAAAATGGTTAAAGGGGTAAAAACGTAAAAGAAAATTAGTTAAAAACATATTTAGAGAAGAGATCCAAAAGATGGCAGTCGACTGGTGAGTCGACTGGACAAGAAAGCTGAAAGAACCTGTATCTCTAAGTCAACTGACAGGTCGACCGGCCAAGAAGGGCTAAACTCTCTGAATCAATAAGTCAACCGATAGGTCAACCGGTGAAGAAGTACTGAACTCTCTGAATCTACGAGTTGACCGGGCGGTCGACCGATGAACTCCATTGTCTATAACCTGAATCAGGCAGTCAACTGTTTGGGCTATTTCAGGATACTGTTTGATCCGACATTATATCCAAAAGTAGCCATTTTTTGTTTGGACTAGAGAGAGATTTCGGGGATATTATCTATATTTAAGATATGGTTCACATACTAATTAAATCCTATTGATTTGGCACATTAAATATTAATGTTTCTTAATTTGGTTCTTGAAATTGATTCTATTCTAATTTATTGAGATTGAGAAATATTTGAGGGGTTTAATTGAAAGATTTGAAAGCTGTTATTAAGTGAATTAAACCAAAATGAAGCCATTATGTTACAAGGGGTCTATAAGTGCTATTAATTGTCATGACACATGTAAACTAGCCATTAGAAGGCTGATTTTATACTCCATTAAATAGACCTGTGAATTTCATATATCATTAAGTAGTAAACAAGAAAGAAATCATATCATATCATTTGTGATATTTTATAAGAGTTATCCTTCTAAAATATTGTGAGCTTTTCTGAGAGATGATCTTGAAGATCAACTGTTGTTAATCTTTGCTGCTACCGGATCTAAAGTTATATTGCTTTATCTAATTATTCTGTGGATTCCAGGTGAGATCTTTTCAATTAATTTTTATTGTGCATTACTTGTTTATTATTGAAAATTGATCTTAGAAATTATTTTTGATTTTTAAAGAAAATATTTTTACAAACAATTTCTTGAATCTGATTACGTATTCAAATTTGCTACCCACATCTTGTTAAAATCATATTTTTGTATCTCACATTTTTCTATCACTAGTTGGGATATTAATTGAGTTATTATTTATCTGAGGTGGTAGAAGCTCCGAGTGAGATTTACTTCATATCAATTTTTGTATTGGTGAGTTGTGACGGATTAAATACTATTGGGGGTATTTAATCAAGGGTAGTTGGGTTTCAGTCTCTTCTTGTAAAGAGATTAAGGTAGTAATTCTTCCTGGATAAGAATTGCGTTGTGAGTGATTTGTAAAGGTTAAATCCTTACTTATAAAAATGATAGTTGGAGTATTTTGTGAGGTTTTGATTCTTGAACCTAAGGTATAAAAAGAATTGGGTTAGTATTTAGCCTGTAAAAAGATAGGTTATTCTTGAGATTGTAAAAAGTAGAGGTTCTTTCTTAGCCTGGGAAAAAGATATTGTAAAGGTTGATTCTGAGCCTGTAAAAGAATCGGCATACGAGTTTGGTTCCTACTTTTAAAGGGATCTTGGTTTTAATAGGTGCGACCTCCGTGGAGTTTGGGGGACTAGATTAGCCAAGAGTAGCTTGGTGAACCAGTATAAATCTTTTGTGTGCTACTATATTTACTTTGCTATTTTTGCTGCTTGAGTGTGCACTTAGTTGATTATATTATTCCGCTGTGATATAAAGATAATAATTAATTTATGATTAAAATTAATTATTTGATTTATTGAATTTTATTCTAATAATTTTTAATTACCCAATTCACCCCACTCTTGGGTATTCTATTGGGCCAACACATATTTATCTCATAAAAATTTTTGCTCTCTTTTTAAAAAATAATTAGTTGAAAACCTTTAATATATCATGATATTATGCATTAATAAATCAAGATATCATTTCAAGATGCATAAAATATCATCTTAATTTACTTAGCTCATTTTCTAAATCACGTAACATGTTTCAAAATCAAACACATAATTACTACTCGATATAAACACATTATAAAAACATGTAAATACACTTTAATTAAATGTGATTTCCATAATCATCATATAATGTTTCTAAGACAACAAGTGAATGCAACATTTAAAATAAGTCTTAGAAACCATTACCAACTTACCTATTTGGCCAGTCGAAAATCTCGCTCTTTAACAAATTTAATAAATTTATGCCTCAACGGATTAGGAGTACCTTTTATATATTTCAGGGCGATTTTACTTTTTACCTCATTTGTACTCATGATTGATTTGGGTGCATCATTCTTCTTGACTTGTCTGTATCCTCTCAGCCTTTGATTTTTACTATTTGATTCATTGATACTTCCATTTTCTCGTGTCACTTGTGGCTTCCTGGTGATATCCCATCATGGCTTTGATAATCCTTTTCTAATTGCACATTTCGCTTGTGGCTTCTTTGTAATTTCACATTCTGTCTTTGGTTCGCCTTTTTGCTTTGCACGCATCTCTTGCGGATCTTTAGTGACTTCCTATTTTAGCTTTGATATAACTTCTTTGTTTTCTCCTTCAGGTCCACTTCCAAAATTATGTAATTTTGCATAAGACATTTCAGTAGTTCTCTTTGGTATCCATTTCATTTTGGATCCGACCTTGTTAGACATAAACTTAGGGTTCCGAAACGGACATGATACTTTAAAATGCCAAACTCTATTACAATAATAACATCTCAAATTTAATTTATTATAGAAAGCAGGAAATGTAAAACAAAAATCATTTCTAACAATACCAACAAAACTATCACTAACTTGTGATGAAGGATGAGACGATGAAGCATATTCACTTTACCTAGAAAAATCATTCTCATAATCTCTTGAAACAGTCTTAAGATTAGATTTTTATTTTTCAAAATTTTTCTTAAGTAAATCAATTTTAGAAACAAAATCTGACCTTTACTTGGAAATCATATAAAAATTATTTTTTAAAACTCTATTTTCATTTTCAAGAGAATCCACTTTAGAGAGCAAATTATTAATTTAAAAAACAACATCCGAAATTTTTTTTGTACCACAATAATCATCCAAATACACTTTAAATTTTCGGACACTTTTTCCACCATTTTCGAAAGAATCAATTTTTCTTTTTAAACTCAAGCTCTCTTTAGCAAAAAGCAGTGTGAAAGAAAATAATTTTTTCATAACAATATAGACATTTTCATTATCATCATCTCCATCACCATCACAGGAATCACAAGAATCATAAACCACATTTTCATATACGAATTTACCACTATCAAAAGAGGATACACAAAACACATCATCCATGGTATGTGCACATGACCGATTTAACCAGGATGTTAAGCCTAATTAAGCTAAAACCAACTCCGATACCAATTGATGGACCAAAGAGCTACCCAAGAGGGGGGTGAATTGGGTAGATAAAAATTAATCCAAATAATAATACTTCAAAAATCAAATAATTAATTTTATCCTAAATTAATTATTATCTCTTTATAGTAGAGGATAAGTATTATAATCTCTAGATGCACACTCAAACAACACAAAATAAAGTAAAGGAAATAAACAATGCAGTACACACTGATATATCCTGTTTCACCAAACTAATCTTGGCTAATCTAGACCTCCAAGCCCCACGGAGATTTGCACCCACTAATCACTAAGATTCCTTTAAATAGGTAGGAACAAAACCTTTAGAAAAATGACTCTTTTCTCAGGCTCAGAATCAACCTTTTCAAATTCCTTTTTCCAGACTCAAGAATAACCTCTTCTTTTTCCCAAGCTCAAGAATAACCTTATCTTTTTATAGGCTAAAGATTAATCTAATTTTATTACAGGAAGAATCACGACCTAATTCTTTTTATACCTTAGGCTCAAGAATCAAAATCTCACAGAAACACTCTAACTATCCGTTTTCCCAAGTAAGGATGAAACCTTTTCAAATCACTCAAAATTAATTCTATAAATGCAGAATTAAAACCTAATCTTTTTATACTCTAGGGAAAGATCAAAACCTCAATATCTTTATCGAAAGAGAATTAAACCAACTACCCTTGATTAGACACTCCCAATAGTATCTAATCCAACACTCAACTCACCAATTACAAAATTGATAAGTGATTTTTTCACTCAGAGCTTCTACTACCCCAGATAAATTTAAACTCGATTAATGTCTCGATACTAGTGATAGAAAAAAGTGAGAATTTCAAAATCTGATTTCAAACAAAGTTGGGTATCACATAATTTAACACGTAATCAGATTTCTTCAGGAAATTGTTTCAAAAATAATTTTCAATTAAAAATCTGAAAAACAATTTCAAATGTCAAATTTCAAATAATAGATAATAAAATCAAGCAACAATTAATAGTAAATAATTTAGAATGATCTCACCAGGAATTCACCGAATGAATATAATAGCAATGAAACTTCATATCGATAGCAGCAATAATCCACAACAAATTTTCTCAAGAACAAATCTGAAGAATGATCTCACAATGCACTTAAAATGATTTTAGAATAATGACTCTTAGATAGCTCAGAAACTGAATAGCTCTTGAAATTTGATTGATTGGGATCTCTTTAATTTTAAAAACATAGGTCTATTTATAGGGAAATAAAACAAGCCTTCCAACAGCTAGTTCCCACTTGTCATGATAACTAATTGCACCTATAGACCCAATATATTATTATAACTTAATCCTAGTTTATTTTACTTAATAATATTTTTTAAATTTAGTCCCTCAAACTTTTACTCAAACTCAATTAAATAAGATAAAAAAAAATCATGTACCAAATTAAGAAATTTAAAAAATATATGAACCATATCTATAGTGACGACAAAATATCAATTATATATCTTGAATACTATTATATCCCTAAAATTTCTCTCATATTTTAACCATAAACGGCTAGTAACGGCTACTATTTGATCAGAATCCTCAAAATCCTCTAAACTTGCAACAGACTGATCAGTCGACCGACCAACGCCCATAAGTCGAGCACCCAATTCAGGTTGTAGCCCAAGCCAAACATTTCTCGCGCATCGGTCGATTGATAATTCACGGTCTGTCGATCAAACGATATAGAGAGATTCTTAAGCCAAAATCTATTCACCCATCGGTCGACCGCCCATTCTCTATCTGTCGACCGGATGATTCAACAAGTTTCACCAGTCGACCTATCTGTCAACCTAACGATTCACAGACTTTATGTACTTTACACAGGTCGACCGATCATACTCCACAAGTCAACCGATATTGCTGGATCTTCTTCCTTAATTTATTTCAATTCAATTCTTCATCATTTTTGCCCCTTTAACCAATTTCTTTTCTCGGTTAGCTCCATTAAATTCTTAAATTCAATTTTAATCAATTATAAATGTTTCTTTTTTAATTACACACAGGAGCAAATAATTTAACTAATTAGGATCCTATAAAAAATACACATAATTGTAAAAAGTATTTTTGTGTTGTATGTGATCCTAATCGGGATACATTAAGAGTCAAAATTTGACCGGGGTTGTTTTCCCTAGGTTCTTCGGAATCTTCAATCTCTTAGTATCCATCTTTACATCCTTTACAGTTTCTTCTTGATTTTATCGTCTCTGCATCCTTTATTACTTATTGATATTGTCTGGAACTCTTTAAATTGAAACACTCAATAAAACTGTTAGTTCCACCAAAAATATCAACACTTAATTGTCCATCAAAATCTTATGATCAACACAAGGGATAAAACATACAGCATGGTAAGCATCAAAGGCTTAAACAATCAAAATGAATGCCTAAATCATGTATCCTGAACTACCTCACCTAGGATTTCGCCTCAAGTTTCCCCCAATCAGGTTTTAGAATCCCTAAAATTGTCATGAACTTGCTACTAAATAATCTGAATCAAATCAATTGGATAGCTATTACAGTGAGTTTACGTGCTCATGTAAATTAGGATCCACAATTACTTTTAGCAAAATGAAAAGTTAAACACAGACCAGACATGAATGGGCATTACCCTTGACCTCGAAAAACAACCAAGGGATAATTTCATCATCGAGTAATGGCCTAGAAGAACTACAAAATTCAACACACAACAACTACTAATACAAACACAAACATATTACACTAACTAAACAAACATGCATATATGAAAACAATTTAACTTAACTACACAACTAACAACAAGAAAACATACTAAACATCCCCCTAAACTTAAAACGGTTAGTGTCCACAATGACCCAATCATCGATCTCAACAATTTAAATGTAGCACGCCGATGAAGAGGGTTTAGAACACATACCTGGGAGGCGACACAATCTCGCCTCCGAGTGAAGTCGGCAATGATGCCCTAATTTATTTTAAAACTTGGGTTGCCTCCCGAGAAGCGTTTGTTTTAATTTTCTCAGCTTGACACGGAAAATAGCTTTTCAAATAGCAGTTTTTGCCTATAGTATTTGTCATACAACACCACATATGAGTCTTGATTCAAAAAGCCCTCAAGCTTGGCGAAATTTGGCATTGATTGGCCCGTGCTCTCAACGTGACTCATTTCCGTCTCATGTGCTCGGTGGGCATAAAAGAACGGTGCTAAAGGCGGCGAAGGACAAGTGAACCATATTGGATCCTCAAAGATGTGATCGTCTAGGATTGGTGGTGGAATCAAAACATGGATCACAAATAGTAAAAAATCACAATTATCAACATGTGATTCTTCATCACCAATCCACACTTGGGTTTTCTCCTCCTTAGTATAATCGTTAACGAACGCACCCAAGTTTCTCCCGCTCGTATCCGTTCCTCCTGGTCGCTTTCACATATAGATGTAACTTGTGTGTCTCTCAGTACCACCACTTCTGATTCAGTCTCAATGAAGCAAATAAGCTAACCGATTTGCGTCTCAAGAGACGTTACGGTCACATCAATTTCAGTGCAAGTCGTCTCAATTTTGTCAAGACGGTCCTTATGCTCATTGAGATGGTCATTCGTTTCCCTCCAAAAAGCCTGAGTCTTTCCCATAAATTTAGTGAACATTTCTTCCAGGGTGTGGGACTTTACATGTTGGTCTGGGGAGTCAATCCATGGTGCCGAAACGGTGGTACTATCCCCCAAGCTTTGGTATCTTAATGAATAATTCCAACTCTGAAAATCAAACTCTGCCATGTCTTCCAACAACCAATAGGCTTCATCCGCAGTTAGTTGGTCGAAAGTGGTGGTACCATTTCCTCGTTCCACCCAAGTTCTTGTTGCGACTAGTAAACCGTCGAGAAAGTTCAATAGTTGACACTCCATCGGGAAACAATAATTTGGGAACCAAATGAGCAACTTCTTGTATCTATCCTAAGCACAATAAAATGACCCAAAATCTCATTGAAAAAAATGCTATAGCACTTGTTGATGAGACATCTTCAAGTACCTTGCAAATGAAACAAAACTAAAAACAAAAATTAAAAATAAAATAAATGCCTAAATTAAAATCAAATTACTTTTTCACAATATCAACAACAATCTAACAACCAATCCCTGACAATAGCGCCAAGTGTACGGGTCAAGTTTTAATAGAATAGTGATGAGTAAGGTTGTCGTATCCATAGGGATTGGATTAAATTGTCATTAAGTACCACGATTGTCATAACCTAATTTTATCTAGGTGATCCAATTTTTAGTTTTTTATAGAAATAATAAAACTAAACAAATTAACTAATAAAACTATAATACTAATATGACGTTTATGGGAATATATTATCTAGGGATTAACTTCATTCATTTAAACGTGTTTGTTTTAGTCTAGTTTACAATAACGGTATTCAAATCTATCCGACAATCTAGGTATCGAAAACTCACTCACTACCTCTCCCAAGTATAAAGTGAATGAATATGCGACTTCGCGTTAACACCGATGTCCCCATCTAACATCTAAACGAGACTGATTACATGAGTCTTGCCCCAACCTCATGGATTACACACTTTTTAATACTTTCCCAAGTCATTAGATCGTCGCGTTGTGTTTAAACCCTAGTCCGAATCCGGGGTCACCTATCCCAAGTGTTAAACTCTGTATTCTCAATCCAACCAATATATCATAACAAACATATAATGGAAGTAATAAAACTGTAAACAGAAATGGATAAATATAAACAACCGGTTAAAAAAAAAAATTGATTTATTCAAATCACGTTTTCATGAAGTACATCAAACCCTAGACAATACATGTTTAGCTATACATGACCATAACTAAATATTCAACAACAAATAAGCTAAACATGATCAAAAGTACCAACCAAAGCTAATAATAAAAGATAGAAACAAAGGAGAATAGCCAAATCTGAAGAACGGGTGATTCCACATGCGCTAAGTCCACTCCAATCTCATTTTCTCCCCTTCAAATGGATGATCCTCCTTGGTTGGTATGTCTTAGATATCTCAAGACACACCTAAAAATGTGAATTTGGTGTTGGGAAAAGAGGGGATCTCATAGGAATCCAAACAATCAGAAAAAATATCCCAAAAGATCTTATACAGGTAGAGCCAAACCGTTGTAGCGGTGAGAAGTCAGTAGGTCAACTGACCCTTCACCATTGCAGCCGTGCTATTTTGGATATAATGTTATCGTCTAAACTCCGATTGAGGTGATTTAAAAACCTATGGAAAGCTACGACATATATCTACAACTTACATGTTTTGAGATTTTCCAAATTCATATTGCATCATTGTAAAAAATAGCCTTGCAGTTACTGCACCTGAACCGAATTTGCATCTTTTCACCCATTTACTAAAAAACCTATAAAACGATACAAACATACATTAAACTAACAAAAATGCTTGAAAACACACAAATGAATCTAAAAGTACTTAATTTGTCGGTAAATTAACCACTTATCAGTAACTAAGGCTTAGGACTCAGTTCAAAATCAACCAAACTGAAGGGATCATACTTGGAAAGTAAGCTTCATTCAGGACATTCAACAGTGCTTGTCTGTGTACCTCTAAGGATAAGAGTATAGAGAGCATCGAGATTTGTACTGGTACTTTATTAAGTTCCTCTACTATCTTTTATTTTGAATTTTTCACTGCCTTTAGGAAGTTCTGAGCCTCTTGTTCCGACATTGACTTCTTAAGAGCTCCTCTCTTTTCTCTCACATAAACATTGATCAAATTCTACGGCATGTACACCATCCTAGATTGAGTAATCCTACCAGTTTCTCATATTGAGATTAGTTACTCCTTTCCTTCTCGTGTTTTAGCAGCGATCTCATAGTTCTATGAGACCTTTTTGAAACTTTTCACCTACTTTTGAATCAGGAAAAATAGGATCAAAGATTTCTCTATCTTTTTTGCCACCATCTTTGGATACAATTCGAACCTTCCGTCAAGAACCTTAGGGTGCAAACAAATACCAGCGATATCAATCACGACTACTTATTCTTCGACCTCCTCCCTGAAATTAGATTAACGTACTTCCTGAGGGGGTGTGTTTTGATAGTGGATTCTACTAACAGTTTGGCGCATTGGTCTCAGGTTTTTTTGGAAATGTGATGGCTCTTATCTGTACAAATTTCTAGATCTTGTGTTTTAGTTGAAATCACTACTTGGTTGTATATCCTCTAGCTCCCAAATGGTACTCACAAAAAGCATTCAAAGAAATGGCTTTACATGCAGGCCTAGTCTCATAGGATGGAAGAGGCGTCAAAATCCCTTACTTCAAACGGTTCCGGTATAGCTCGGTGATAGAGATCAAAAGGTCTAGTGGTTCATTTTCATCATTTCAAAAGGTTCCCTTATAGGGCGAGATGGATAGCCTGGGTGGTATTGGGTTCCTAGCTTTAAAGTGTGGTTTGGAATTTGAGGTGGGGGGACTGGGTTTGGCTGATATGTATGGTAAGCAAGTGTTTGGTAGGCTTGGGGGTAGCATTAAGGATTTTGATTTTGCTAAGAGGTAGGTATGTTATGGTATTGGTAGTAGCGTGAACAATTTTGAAAGTATAGCGGGTTCTAGGGATAATTTTTATTTTGGCAATTCTGAAAGAGATGGTTACAGTATTGATTGTTTTAGCTAGGGTGATTTTAGGGATGAGAAGCTTGGGGGTTATTTTCGTGAAGGGTCTGTTGGGCGAACAACGATGGCTTGTCTCTTAATTTATGATACGTCTAGAGTCATGTACTAGCTAAGGGTCGGTCCTTTCAGTGATCAACGGTACATCTTTAGATAAAGATCATCGTTTTGAGCATGAACTCCCAATTCATCTTTATAGATACTAAAGTTCCATTCGGGGGGGGGGGGGGGGGGGGGGGGCAATACCATCATCTTTCATGAACTCCAGAACTATAAAGTTTTCCGGATACACTACCTAGGACGGTGCTGACAACTCTTTGTATATCACTTTTTGGGAAGGCTTTTCTTTTTTCAACTCTTCTAGGGTTCTATCCAATTCCTCCATTTTTAAAACCCAAAACGGAGGAGGTCCATTCTTTTTTTCTCTATTTTTGGTTTCAATGGTCGAGGCTGGTTAATCAACATTAGGATTGTTGGGTGGAGCAACGACTCTCTCCGAGAGAATGAGGATTGGTGGCCGTAATTTATGCGCTGCCACTTTCACCGCAAATGTACGGATTAAGTTTTGGTATAGTGGACCTTTCGGTCGGGTATCGTATCTATAGGGATTGATTGAGATTACTATCGAGTACAGCGATTGTCATAACTCAACTTTATCTAGGCAACAAAAATGGAATATAGTTTAATACTAATACTAAAATACTACTTTAATTATACTAATTACTAATACGAGATAGTTATGGGATGGATTATCTAGAGATTAACTCTATTTACTTAAATGCGTTTGATTTCGTTTAGTTTACAATAATGGTGTTCGACCTATTTGACAATCTCGGTATCTAAAACTCCTCATCCACCTCTCTTGAGTGTAAGACAAGGGATATAACACAACTTCGTGTCAACGAAGAAGTCCCCCTCAACGTCTTAACGACCCTAGGTTGCGTGAGTCTTGCCCCAACCTTTTTGATTGCACACAAAACCTCAGTTCGTAAACTCCTTCGCCACCTCTCCCGAGTGTAAGACGAGGGATATAACGTGATTTTGTGTCAACTAAGAAGTCCCCCTCAATGTCTACTCTAGTTCATATGCGTCTCGCCCCAACATCATTGATTTCATGCGTTGTGTTTACCCTATAGACAATCTCAGTTCTCAAACTCCACCGCCACCTATCCTGAGTGTAAGACGAGGGAATACTTGACTTCGAGTAAACGAAAAAGTCCTCTTCAACGTATTAACAACCCTAGGTCATGTGAGTCTTTCCCTAATGTCATTGATTGTCTACAATCCTAACCCCGACCGGGTTATTAGATCGTGGAGTTTTTTTATTCTAATCTGAATCTGAGATTTGTCAAACCCCGTATTCTCCATTTATCATTCTAATCATAATAAATAAAGGATATGATAAACAAACTCAAACATTGAAGAACAATCATCAAAGAAACACAATTCAACCAAAACTACATTTTTATAAACAATATGTTAATTCCATACATAATCCACGTATAACCTATGGCTATAAACGTTTATACAATTGACACTAGGCTAAACATGCTCAAACATATATCGAAGATAAGAAATAAAGGAAAAAATAGATGAACTTATCCAATATCCAAAAATTACCTGCTAAAACCGTCCACTGAACGATTCTCCTTCTCTATGTGTTGATCATTTCCTTCAGATATGTATGAGCACTCCCCATACTCTCTCTATATACTAACCTAAGCCTTAAGGGTTGTAATGGTCGGAGAGTGCAAAGGAAAGGGGAGAAAATGGGTATAAATAGATAAAATATCTAACACTGCGCAGAGGCCACCACCGCGGCTATGGGATTCACCGTCGTGGAAGTGGTACGTCGATTCACTGTTCGCCTAGGCGATGGAGAAGGCGATGGATTAGGAAACGTTTCTGCTAGTTCACTACCTAGGCGGTGAGGTTTCAGCAAAAATGGATTTTTATCAGCCTCTTCACAGCCGTGGCAGTGATCTGGACGCTGCGGCGGTGGGCTTATTTGCATAATCTTGCAGCCTTGCTCATTTTTCCACCGTTCTCTAACCCTTTTCAATACGATTTAATCGTTTTTGGTCCGATTTCATACCTTTTTACCCCCACGCACCTGTTTTAATACAAAAAGAATAAAAACACATTAAAATGTATTAAAACGTAATAAACGTACTCGAAAACTAATAAATTCGGTATGGAAATATATAGGTAATTTACACCTATCAAATACCCCCAAATTCGGAATTTTGCTAGTCCTCGAGCAAAACACCCACGCAATAAAAGAAAATATAAAAACTAAGTACCAAAAATGAAAACCACGAAAAACAAATATGTGCAAGTTTTGAGTATCACCTACCGGCCAAACGAAATATCCCCCATCGGCCCCCAATCCTATCGAGTTCAAGCATAAAACACACCATGTAGTGTTCTAGAATTTCAACATTTATAATCATAAGTGCCATTATAGATCCTACTAAGTGTGTGTGTGTTTAAAACTCAAATATATAACTGTCCGTTAATGGGATTGGATTATCCACCATATAAGCGCATGACAAAAAAAAAAAACCCAAGGTATAGGGAATCCATAGGCTTGACCTAGGATCTATTCTCCACTAATGTAGGCTCGAAAGTTCAAAAAGATTAATAGGTATTGGTTCGGTTTAGGACAAACTGCCAAGGGTAAATTTGAAAGAGAAAAATGGGTTAACATCGTTAACTTGACGTTACCCAAGGAATATCGCTTGGCACTCTTACACTCGAAACCCTATAGATATATTTGAAACAACCCTGAACATATATTAACAACGATGTACTCACTTCTCAAAAAGAAACAGAAATAAAACTATATTTGCATAGGTTTTTTGTTTTTTTATTTTTTTCAAACAACACACCCCCAAACTTATTGGATTTGTACAATTTAAGGGGTGTGTGAAATATGAACGAAAAACGATAAGTGAGTACTCGAATACCGAAGCAATTAGAAGTTCGCCTTAATTCCAACCGCTCACTTCAAGTAGCATATTGAATGCTAACTTTTGGCTCAAATTGTGCTTTTGGTTTAGCGATAAAGGACTGGAAGGAATTCAATTGGCCATGGTATTGGTTAAGTGTTCAGAATTAAAATGGCATTTAGGCTTCGACAGGGTAACGAGGGGTAATAGTTTAACAAGGAAAGCTTAAAAGGCTCAAGCGAGAAAATGAATGCCTAAATCATGTCTTCTGAACTATCTTGCCTAGGATTTCGCCTCGAATTTCCCCCGAATCAAGTTCTAAAAACCCTAATGTCATGAATTTAGGTGACAGATAATTGTTTTCAAATCAATTAGACAGTTTTATATTGAGTTAATGTGCTCGTGCAAGTAGGATCTATAATAACTTTTACTAAAACGTAATGTTAAGCACACAGAACATACATGTATAAGTTTTATGCTCAACCTCAATAAACAACCAGGGGACAGACTCATCATCAGGTAATGGCCCAAATGACGTCAAAACTCAACACATAACACAAAAACTATCCTAAATAGACATGCACACGTAGAAACAATAAAACATACTAACTAAAACATAAATAAATATACTACACATCACACCCGACTCAAACAGGAAATGCCCAAAAAAACCTAGTCAGCGATCTCAATGATATGATAAAGCATTATAATGAAGACTAGGGCTTAGAACACGTACTTAGGAGGAGAGAGAATCCCGCCTCCGAATCAAATTAGTGCGACGGATCTAACTTATTTGTGTCTTGGATTGGCTCCCAAGAAGCGTTTGGTTTATGGTCGTCAGCCAGACACATGCCTCAAGACTTGCGAGATTTTGTAATGAAATGAACACAAGAGTACCTGTCGATCTAACATCTTCAAGCATCCAGCCGGAAAACAAAAAACAAAATTACAAAGAAAAATTATATACAAAAGAAATGCCTAGATTAAAATCAAGTTATTTACTCGCAATATTGATAGTAATACAAAACACAAGCCCCAGCAATCATTACTAAAAACTTGGTTGTGATCGCCGAAAACTGTATTCGACAAACCAATCCCCGGCAACGACGCCAAAAACTTGTACGCCGAGCATTTGTTACGCGCTCGTGTATTGACTACTCGCAAGTGAACGAAGTCTAGTTTTAATATAGTGGATCTTTAAGATTGGATATCGTTCCGACAGGGACGGGTTTAATAATTGAATACCACAATATACATAGTCTCCTATTATCCAGACGGTTCAAGAAATGTTTTAAAATTAAACTAATTAAAACTAAGCTAAACTACAATTAGTGGGTTAATTCTAACTAAGTTGATTACCAAGGGATTTATTTAATTCACTTAATACATGTTTGATTTCTTTTAGTTAACAATAACGGTATTTATGGTATCCGACAATCTCGGTTTGTAAACTCTTCCGCCACCTCTTCTGAGTATAAGACGGGAGAATACGTGTCTTCGTGTCAACGAAGAGGTCCCCCTCAAAGTCTTAACGACTCTAGGCCACGTGAGTCTTTCCCCAAACGTCATCGATTGCACACTAACTAACGCCCTCCCGGGTCGTTATATCGTAACGATGTATTTACCCTAGTCCGAATCTAGGGTTACCTCTTCCGAGTGTTAAACCCTATATTCTCAAATCCAACCCTAATACCTTAAGAAACATATTAATATTATCATAAAATGATAAACACAATCGGAATTAAAAGCAAACAACCGTTAAAGAAACATATATTAAATCAAACTAGTATTTACACAACTACATCTATCCTTAGCTAATATTTATCTAATATATCGTGATCTTGACCACATAAGAATTAATACAAGAGGGATTCATCATCATTTACAATAAAACATTAAATTACAAGGAGAGAAACAAAGAGAAAAAAGATCAAATCTTAAAGTGGAGTGATCCATTGTCGCCAAATATCGATCCGCCAATGTTTTCTCTTCTCCGGATAATGAATCTCCTCTTTGAGCTCTTTAAGAATGACCAAGGATTACCTCCTAAGGGTTAGGGACATTCCAGTCTTCCATCCTTTTTAAGGGAAATGGGAGAATAGATATTTATACGTGCAAGGTTTTAAAATATTTGAAAATATATTTTTCGCTGTGCAAAGCTGAACGCTGCGGCGATGGGGATTAGTGCCGCGGCAGTGGGGATGTTAGCCAGTTTTCCAAACTCTCTAATCATTCACCGCCTAGGCGGTGAGTAAGTCGGTTTAACCTTCGCCGCGGCGGTGGATATGAGCACCGCGGCGGTGGAAGAACACCAATTCTCTGTACTTTCACCGCTTAGGCAGTGGGACTTGTGTATTTTTAGTACTCTCTGCATTTTCACTACCGTGGCAGTGGCCTTCTTGCCGCGGCGATGGATCTTGTGATCTTAAAACCTTGTTTCTTCATCATTTCTTCACCGTTTTCCCATCGTTTTCGCTCGTTTGTCGCTTGTTTGCGTCTCTACACCTGAATTACATAAAAACTATAAAAATGCAATTAAATATAACTAATTCACTCGAAAACTACTAAATCCAACTTCGAAGTATATAGGTATTTTCCACCTATCAAGGATCTATGGTGAAGAGGGGCTCGGGCCTCCAAATGAGTCTAGATAAATATACCCCTGGCTAGGATATATCGGCACTCCATTGGTAAAAGAATGAGGGCCCATCTGAGGTCCATAATGGACCGACACTGGGAAGTTTAGGCCAGCAGAGTCGGATTCGGCATTGATTTCTCCATCCTGGAACTTAGAAGGTTTCCATTTGGCGATTCAGAGTTGGGCAGAGTCCCAAGAGTTCAACTGTACGTGGGGAATAGGCACCCCCTAAGGTCGCTACCTTAGTTTATTGAACTTTTCCATTAGCATATCAATGGTTTCTTTCATCCGAGCTACTGGGCCATGTAGGGAGATTTGGGATTACATTCAGATGACATCTTGGCATGATTATGAGCCCAACTGCGAGGAAAGACCAAACTTCGGAAGGGGGATCCGTAATTAATTGGTATATCTCATCCTACTCTTATAACAAGCCCATTTATTAGTCCATGTTAGTCCAGTAGAATACCCAAGTGGGGGGTGAATTGGGTAATTAAAAAATATATCAGAATAAAACTTGAATAAATCAAATAATTAATTTTATGCCTAAATTAATTATTATCTTTATACCACAATGGAATTATAATAAATCTAAGTGCACACCCAAACAACAAAAATAGCAAAGTAAATATTGTAGCACACCAAGATATATCCTAATTCACCAAGCTACTATTGGCTAGTCCAGTCCTCTGAGCCCCATGGAGATTCGCACCCACTAATTCTCAATATCCCTTTAAAGGTAGAAACCAAACCCACACACCGATTCTTTTCCAGGCTCAAAATCAACCTTTACAATTTTCTTTTCTCAAGCTAAGGAAGAACCTCTACTTTTTACAGGTTAAAGAATAACCTAATTATTTTTAACACTGAGGCTCAAGAATAAAAACCTTACCAAAATAACACTCCAACTATCCTTTTCACGTGTAAGGATAGAACCTTTACAAATCACTCAAAAACACAATTCTTATCTAGGAAGAATCACTACCTCAATCTCTTTACAAGAAGAGACTGAAACCCAACTACCCTTGATTAAATACCCCCAATGATATTTAATCTATCACAACTCACCAATACACAAATTAATAAGAAGTAAATCTCACTCGGAGCTTCTACCACCTCAGATAAACAATAACTCAATTAATATCCCAACTAAAGATAGAAATATGTGAGACACAAAAAATTGATTTTAACAAAATATGGGTAGCAAATTGGAGCACGTAATCAGATTTAAGAAATTGTTTGTAAAAATATTTTCTTCCAAAATTATAAACAATTTCTAAGATCAATTTACAAACAATTAACAAATAATGCAATAAAAGAATATAATTGGAAAGATCTTATCCGGATAACACCGAAGAATAATAGATTGAAATGTTGGATAGCTCAAATCGATGACGCTTACACAATCAGTGCTTTAACTCAAGAACACCTCAATAATTGATATCACAATATGATCCCTCAAAATAAATATCAGAATGATGACTCTTACAAAAGCTTATGAACTGAATAGTTCTTGATTTAGTATTTTTTTTATTACGAAATCTGCAGGTCTTTTTATAGGTATATGAAACAAGCCCTATAACGGCTAGTTTCCACAAGATATGTCTTTTAAAATAACCAATAGACCCCATATATTGATACCTTTCATTTAAGGTATAATTCACTTAAAAATAGCTTTCAAAATATTCAATATAGTCCCTCAAAAGAATTTTCAAACTTAATTCCAAAAGATAGGAAGTATTAAAATGACCAATTTGAAAAACACTTCAATTCCAAGTACCAAATCAATAGGAATTAAACAATAGATGAACCATATCTTAAATATCACCAAATCCCTTAAATCTTTCTCAAATCCTAACAAAAAATGGCTACTTTTAGATATGATTTTGGATCAATCCATATCCTGAAACATAACACTCAGTCGACTGGACGATTAAGGTAGTAACCTATGCAGTTCATCGGTTGACCGCTCGGTCGACTCTTCGATTCAGAGAGTTTGTTTATCTTTCACCGGTCGACTTGTCAGTCAACTCTTCGATTCACCAAGTTCAGCCACCATTGGCCGGTCGACCTGTCAGACGACTTATCAATTCAGGATGTTTCAGCTTCTTTCTTTGGTCGACTCCGCAGTCGATTGCTACCTTCTGCATCTATTCTCTAATCTGATTTTTAACACATTTTCTTTTACGATTTCACCCCTTTAACTAATTTATTTTCTCAATAAGCTCCACTAACTTTCTCAAATTCCATTTTAACCATTTATAAATATTTCTTTTCAAATCACATATTGGAGCAAATAATTGCAATTAATCAAAATACACATAAATAATAAAAAAAAAAAAAACTTTCCGTGCAATGTGTGTGTTCCTAATTGGGATATTAAGAGCTAAAATTTACCTGGGGTGTTTTCCCTAATTTCTTTAAACTCTTAAATCTTCAATATCTTCAACTTCATCATTTAGCATCCATTTAATTTGTCATCTTCATCACTGGAACTTTAAATTACTGAAATACTCAATTAAAATATTAGTTTCACCAAAACATCAATACTTAATTGTTCATCAAAATCTTATGATCAACAGTCCACCTGGATCTTAGGTAGCCTTAAAATCCATCCGAGTATGAAGATTTCAATTCCGATGACAACTAATCAAACAAATAGAAATTCTTTTAATTCTCATTGGTATTGAAAACTTTGAACTCAATTGGTTTTTAAGACTCCCTTCGAAATCATCAATCCATCAAGTGTAAACCCCCTTCTATGTCTTGTATTCTATAACCCGAGGGGACAATGTGGATACAAGACAACCGTACTTGTGTCAAAGGGTTTACAACAATAGAGGAAACCGATAAAAAAAAAAAAAAAAAGGAATAGAATCACAACCCATATACAGAATAGAAGGAAAAGGTAACAAAATAAAATATAACATTCGGAAATGGATTAGTTGGACTTATTTGGAGATATTAGGCTTGGCCCTCTAATTATGCCTAGTAGCTAATAATGGTTTTATGTATGTTCCCAAGAGATTTCTTTGATTTGAATGGAAAAACTAAAATAAGTATAAAGGTATGAAGGTATGAATGCGAATGCAAATGATAATAATAAATTAGCGTGATATGAATTTATTTTTATATATGCAAAAGGATATGTAATGACCTAAAAAAAAAACTTTTATGATTTTTATGCAAGAATAGTCTTAATTTAAATGTTCCAATGAAAATGTTATGCATACGGGAATAAATTAGGAAGACTACATGAATTAATGTGATTATATGTGGCAAATATTTAATTATCTAATATATACATATGAAAAATGCAAGTAGTGTACGTGTCATATATTGAACAAGGAAAAGTGGCATGGATTACAGAATATAAAATAACCTATATGTAATGAAACATGAGAAGTGTAGGTAGTGAAAGTGTCTTAGGCACGTCGTCTACAAGATACAAAAAATAAATATGCAAGATGTCGTGACATAGATTGCGAATTATGTCAATTTTTAAACTTGCCCAATTAATTTAAAGAAATTCGGATTTGAAATTTCCTCATATCCTATAAAGATGAGAATCGAGGAAAGGTCGCGAAAATAAATTTATCAGAATTAATCGTTCCAAAACTTAGGCGGAATCCCACGAAAAGGTTTATCGAGGGAAGAGATTTTCTAAAATCAATTGTTTCTAAATTCCACTCTATTTGGGAAATTGAAACGAGGTCATGGAATAGTCTCCATCGATTTATCAAATCGTCGAATTCATTCTTTGAGTTATAAGGATTAATCCTTACAAACTAAGATTTTTATTATTTTTTTTTGGTTTGTTTTGGATTTTTTTATTTTTTATTTTTTTTTAGGGTTTTTAAAAACAATGAAAATTAAAAAAAAAATAGAAATAGAAAAATAAAGACTTAAACATCATCCACCCAATGCTTAGGGATTAAATTTAAGCACGAGGAAACCCGTCTCGGCATCTACATCGGATCATCGGACAACTTATTTTTAGTTTTTTTATATGAATTGCAACAAAATAAAGAAGAATATATATACATAAGAGATATAAAGTGTTATCGTCTAACGCTCGGAAGCTCAGCTTGAGAACGGGAACCTCGTTCCAACGTTTTTATCGAGTCATCGGACAATTACAAAAGAAATAAAGTTGTAGGAAATGAAATTAGGGGAACAAGAAAATAATGGAAAAATAAAAAATCAGAAAACATACCTGCTCTGGACAAGATTCCCAATACTTAGGTTTTTCCTCTCTCGCTGACGGCTTCCCAACTGGGCTCTTGCTGAGAATCGCTCTCTAGGAGGGTTTTTCTCTCAATTTCTAAATGAATAAATTAGGAGGAGGGTCCTATTTATAGGGAAGTATCAAGAATGAAAAACACTCGGAAACCATAAAAATTAGGTATGGCCGCTTAAAACCCAGTCCAAATCGGATAGGGAAAGCGCAAAATTGGAAAAGGCAAAAATTAAAAAATTCTAAACACTGGGTGCATGCAAAACACGCGCCCCCCCTCTTCCTCTCTCTCGACTCTCTCTCTCTCTCTCTCTCGACTACAGAAAGGCCCATCACCGCCTTCCCTCTCTCTTTTTTCTCTCTCTCTTTATCTAACGTATTCCTTCTTTTTTCTTTATTTCTATTTTCCCCATTTTTCTTATTTTCCTATATTATTTTTCTGTTACTCTTTTTCTATTTTTGTATTTTCTGAAAATAAAATAAAGAATAAAAATTTGTGGTTCAAATAGCTACTGAAGAGAAAAGATGAATTGGGTATTTACAAAAATTTACAGTCAAACACTTAAACACAAATACTTAGTTTCTATAAATTAATTATTATCTTTACACCTAATGGATATGTGTTTAATACTAACTGCACACCAAAACACAAGTTATAAAATGAATCAATCCAGCACACCAGAATTTATCCTAGTTCGATCAAGCTAATTTTGCCTACCTCCATTCCCCCAAGCTTTACGAAGATTCGCAATTCACTGAACACCTTGATTTTTTTACCAGGTAGGAACCAAACCCTTATAACTCGCGATTCGTTTCTTGTGAAAAAGCTTTACAGAGATTCTTTTAAGAAGGAACTCTATCTTTTTACCAGGCTAAAGATAAACTTAACACTCTTTTATATATTATTTTCATAGGGAATGATGAATCTTTACAAATCACTCAAAAAATAATTTAATTGCAGGATGAATTAAAACTTAATTCTTTTCAAGGGAAAATAATAACCTAACATTTTTATTAAGACAAAGATCAAACCCTAATCTTTTTCACAAGAAAATGATCAAAACCTAGCTATCCTGACTAAACAACATCCCAAACGTGTTTAATCCACTCAAACTCATAAATACAAAAAAATATGAATTTCTTCCTACAAGGAGCTGCTACCATCTCAATACGAATATACTCAATTAATGTCCCAAATAATAACTACATGATAGATACAATATCAGACAATTCAAATCTGATTAAAGAATAAAGTAGGTAGCACGAATTTAGCACATAATTAGATAATCAAGCAGAAATCGTTTAAAAAACATTTAGGCTTTTAAGTTCAAAATGATTTTTCTAATAGTCCTATACCAAGAAATTTAAGATAAATAAAACTCCAAAACATATTAATAAATCTTAGAAATATCTAACTAGTAAAACACCGAAGGCAATGACAATGTAGTAAGTAGAACTCAAATCGGTGATGCCAAACAACAAGCGTTTTAGATAAAAAAAAAAAAAAAAAAAAAAAAAAAAAAAAAAAAAAAAAAAAAACTTATAACAAATCTCTCATAAAAATATCACCCTTATAAAATCTTAAATTGATGTTCTTGATGTGTCCGACTCAATTCCCATATGTCTCTATTAATTGAACCAATAATTAGCCCTCCAATGGCTAGTTCTTTAAAGATATGTATAAAATGACACTCTAAGACCCCAAATATTATTACCTTTCATTTCTGGTACATTCCACTTAAAAATATATTTCAAATCTCTCATTTAAGTCCATAAAACTATTCTCAATTTAAAACCATAGAAATGGAAAGTATTAAATCATTTAAATTAAGAGAATCTTAAAATATATGGACCATATCAATATGTATTTTTAAAAAGGTTGTTCATATTTTAAATATATCCAAATCCCCTAAATTCCTCTCTTCGAATCATAAAAAATTGAGAGTTTTTTACCAAGAGACCAAATCAGCTGAATTCCTAACTGAAGCAGCCGGTTGACCGAGCCATACTATTCAGTTAACCTACCTGTTCCAAGGCTAAAATAGCTATTGGCACTGCGCATAGTCATTTGACCTACCCTCCACAGTCTATTGATCAACTCATCCAGTACGCTCCCAATTTTCTCCATTTCATCTACTGACACTGACCATTTTCACTCACTTCACCAATTGGATTAGTGTGTGTACGATGAGGTTTTTACACACTCGCGTATTGACTACTCGCAAGTGCACGACGTTAAGTTTTAATATAATGGATCATGAGATCGGATATCGTTCCACTGGGGATAGTGTAAATTAGTTGAATACCGTGATTTTCATAGTCTTATATTATCTCGACTTTTCCAGAATTGTTTGTATTTTAATTAACAACTAAGATAAATGACAACTATAGGGTTAGTTCTAACTATATTGATTACCTAGGTATTGATTTCTTTCACGTAATAGATATTTGACTTCGTTTAGTTAGCTATAATGGTGTTTATCCTATCCAACAATCTCTGTATCTATAACTCGCTCACTCCCTCTTTCGAGTGTAAACCGAACGAATATATAACTTCGCGTTGACACCAAAGTCCTCCTCGAACATCTTTTTGAACACATAGTCACATGAGTTGTGAACCAACATCATGGATTGCACACTCTCCAACTCCTTACTGGGTTATTGGATCGTCGCGTTGTGTTTACCCTAGTCCGAATCCGAGGTTACCTCTCCCGAGTGTCAAACTCCATATTCTCAGTTTATCGTAACAAGCATAATATCAAGAATAACGGTAAACACAATTGGATTTAGACAAACAACCATTAAAGTAACGTATATTCAGTCAAACTAGTATTTACATGACTTACAACAGTACCTAGATAATATTTATCAAAACTACATGATCTTAGCCATATAAACATACAAAAAAACAGGGATTCAACATCATTACATATGAAAAAAAAATTACAAAGATAAAAACAAAGGAAGAACGATCAAATTTGAGAGTGGAATGGTCCACAGTCGCCAAGGATTGGTCCGCAAATGCTTCGTCTTCTCAAATGATAAACCTTCTCTTCTTGCTCTCAAGAATGGCTAAAGAACACTATCCTAAGGTTAGGAACGTTCAACAACAACCTTTTTCACAAGTGGGGGAGAAGTATTTATAGACTCAAGGTTTCAAAAATATCGAAAAATATTTTTTTGTCTGTGCAGAGCTGACCACCTAGGCGGTGGTTAAGTCGATTTGCTTACCGCTGCAGCGGTGAGATCACGCTGCGGCGGTGGGCCAAAATCTTAACTCTCTGATCTTTTAAAACTGTGGCGGTGGCCTTCCGCTTCGGCGGTGGGACGTTGGGCTCAAATAGCCCTTCTTTGCATTCTCACCGCCGCGGCAGTGGTTACCCACTGCGACGGTGGCTTGTTGTCCTGAAACCTTGTATATTTTCATCGTTTCTCCGCCGTTTTCCTACCATTTCGCTTGTTTATTGCTCGCTATTGTCCTTACACCTGAATTATATAAAAACTAACAAAAACACAATAAAACATTAATGAAACACTCGAAAACTGGCAAACACATCTTAGAAGTAGAAATTTATTTTCAACCTATCAGTATGCTTACATCCTTACCCTTCAAAACTATAGTTTCAAATGGTTGACTGGTCCTCTTCGTTCGGTTAACTAATTGGATTAGTAGCACTTCGTTTTAGCTCCAAAACCAACTATTTTAATCAGTCGACCAATTGCTTTTCTCAATTGATCTAATTAACCCGAAAACACAACCGTTTATACTTTAAAACACATTTTTCAATTAGGTCAATAATCAAAATCCTTTCACATAAGGAGCACGTACAATATGTTATTTTAGGATGTTAAACTTATCCCTTATTGTTATAACACACATAGAATTAACTCATTTTAAGTGTCGTGTGCAATTCTAATTCGGGTTGCATTAAGAGTATATAAGTAAAGTGTTGCTTTTACCTATTTTTCTTCAACACCTTCAAAACTCTTCATATCTTCATTGTGTCCATCTTACACCCTTTTTGTTTTCTTCATCAAATCCTCTTCTTAATCAAATGCATGGAACTCTAAATCTGAAACACTCAATAAAACTATTAGTTCCACCAAAAATCTCAATACTTAATTGTTCATCAAAACCATGGGTTCAACAATCTCCCCATTTTTTATGATAACAATTAACTTTGATGTTTTTTTAAAAATAAAATATAACCACGCTCCCCTATAAATCTGAGAACAGGTATTTAAACTCATTTAAGCATAAACATGAAAACATAAGTAAACAATAATAAAGATATTCAATATAATCCTAAAATGAGTTCCAAAATTTATTAACTTCCCACTTTAATTAATACAATGCTTAGGCAAACAAATCCTAAACACCAACTACTCATTTAAACAACAATTTTTTCCCCTCTGTTAGCTCAAAAAGTAGGGGCAGAGAACCAAAAACATCACTCTAAGCATACATCATTAGGCCTAACCATACCTAAACCTCGCATAATTTTCACAAATAGATCTTAAGTTAGAGGTTTGGTAAAAATAATGGAAAACTAATTGGAGGTATCGACATATTCAAGAGTTACAACACTTTTCTGAATGTGATCACGAATAAAATGATATTTAATCTCTATGTGCTTAGTTCATGAGTGTTGTGTGGGATTCTTCCTTAAGAATATAACACTTTTATTATCACAATAAATAGGGACATCTTCCATATATATTCCAAAATTGTATAATTATTGCTTAACATACAAAATTTGAGCGCAACAATTACCAGCTATCATATATTATATCTCAGTCATAGATAAGGCAATCGAGTTATGTTTCTTGCTAAACCAAGAAACCAAAGCATGTCCTAAAAGTGACATGACTCGCTTATTCTTTTACGCTCGACTTTTCATCCGACAAAATCTGCGTCGAAGTGACTAGTTAGCTTAAAGTCACTCCCTCTAAGATACCATGATCCTAGGTTACTTGTCCCTTTCAAATATCGAAAGATTCACTTGATCACAGTTAGATGCCATTCTTTAGAACAAGACTAAATTCTAGCACACAAGCATACACTAAACATTATGTCAGGTCTACTAGTAATAGGATACAATAGGCTACCAATCACACCACGATACATTTTCTCATTGACGTTTTTGCCTGTATCATCCTTTTTCTATTTTTGCAGTTGTTTCCATGGGAGTTTGTACTCTTTATCATCATCCAAGTCATACTTTTTCAGTAACTCTTTTTTGTACTTAGCTTGATTAATAAAAATTCCTTCTTTGGTTTTGCTTAACTTGCAACCTAAGAAAGAAGGTTAACTCTCTCAACATACTCGTTTCCAACTCAACTAGCATAATCTAGGCAAACTTTTGACAAAAATCCTTATTAGTATATCTAAATATAATATCATCAACATATATCTGTATTAATAGGATATCAGACTCATTTTGCTTGATAAATAGTGTAATATCACTAAGACCCTCTCAAAAACTATTTTCGATCAAATATCGGCTAAGTCTCTCATACTAAGCTCGTGAAGCTTGTTTAAGTCTATATAAAGCCTTCCGAAGTTTGAACACATGATCGTAAAGTTTATCACTCTCAAATTTAGGTAATTGTTCGACATAAACTTCTTTTGATAGAAATTCATTTAAGAATACACTCTTTACTTCCATTTGATAGAGTTTAAAATTGTGTAAACATGCAAATACGAGTAATATTCTAATAGCTTCTAGTCTAGCCACAACTGCATATATCTCATCATAATCAATTCTCCCTTTTTTATTATAGCCCTATTGATAGGTGTGAAAAACATATCTATTTCTAAACCGAATTTGTTAGTTTTCAAGCGTTTTAGTTATATTTAATTGTGTTTTAGTTTATTTTAGTGTAAAACAGGGAAAGGACGTTAAAGGGCGATAAACAAGTGAAAACGGTGAGCAAAATGTGCAAAACAGGGTTTCGATGAATGAAGACCACCGCCTAGGCGAAAGTTCCACCGCCTAGGCGGAAAAGAGACAGAATGTTGGAGTGCTGAAGGGCTGAACCACCGCCTAGGTGAGAAAATGACAGATTGTTATGCCAGCAGCCACCGCCTAGGCGTAAAAACCACTACCTAGGTGAAGTTACCGACAGAAGTTAACCGACTTAAAGCCACCGCCTAAGTGGTGAACCACCACTTAGGCGGTGACACTCTGCATAGAAATATCTGTTTTTAGATATTTTGAAGATATTTCCAAACCTTGCATATTTAACCCATTTCTCCCCCAAAACCTTAGACACTCCTTAGACGTGAGAGAAGGCTTGCTTGTTCTTGATAGCTCTCTTTCACTTTAGTTAGGTTAGATAGTTTAGGAAGTAGATTAGATTAGTTATAAAGAGTGTTCTTAGCTAATCCTTGAAGAGCGAGAAGAAGAAGTTCATCAAGAGAGAAGAGGAAGCTCGGGAGGATTGTTCATTGGCGTAAGTAGACTACTCGACTTTGAGATTTGGCTTTTCTTCCCTTGTTTCCATCTTTGTACTTAATGTTTATTATAGATATTGATGATCTCCTCTTGATTTAATGTTGTATTGGCTAAGAACATGTTAGTGTAATTTAGAGATTAGTTAGGGAAAGGTATAGTTGTATAAATACTCATTTGGTTTAATATACGTTTCTTTAACAATTGTTGTTTTAATTCCGATTGTGTTTATCATTTGATGACGTTCTTAATATTCTTGTAACGGTATTAGGGTTGGATTTGAGAATCTAGGGTTTGACACTCGGGAGAGGTAATCCTGGATTCGGACTAGGGTACACACATCGTTACGACCTAACGACCCGGGAGGGCGTTAGTTAGTGTGCAATCGATGACGTTGGGTCAAGACTCACGTGGCCTAGAGTCGTTAAGACATTGAGGGGGACCTCTTCGTCGACAAGAAGTCGCGTATTCCCTCATCTTACACTCAGAAGAGTTGGCGGAGGAGTTTACGAACCGAGATTGTTGAATACCTAAACTCCGTTAATGTTAACTAAACGAAAATAAACATGTATTAAGTGAACGAAATCAATCCCTAATTAATCAACTTAGTTAGGATTAACCCACTAATTGTAATTTAGCTTAGTTTAATTATAATTTATGTCTTTAATCGTCAGGATAACATGAGACTACGTAAATTGTGGTATTCAATTATTCACACTTTTCTCTGTGGGAACGATATCCGATCTTCAAGATCCACTATATTAAAACTTAGACCTCGTATACTTGCGAGAGTAAGTAATGGCGTGTTTCTGCACATCTACCAAGTTTTTGTATGCTACCAATCTTGTTTTATTTCTAATTACCATACCCGTTTCATGCATTTTATTATGATAAACCCATTTAGTACCAATTATAGGATGGAAATCAGGTCTAGGAACTAAAGACCACATCTTATTATGCTCAAATTGAACTAACTCTTCTTGCATCGCGGAGATCCAAGACTCGTCAATTAATTCCTCAATAATATTCTTAGGCTTGATTTTGAGATAGAAAAGCAAGATCAATTATACCCCTAAGAGAGTATCTTGTACTTACACCTTTTTCGAAATTATTAATAATTTCTTTTACTGAATGTCCCAACATTGTCTTTATAGCATATAGTAAAGTCATCTCTTCGCCTTTTGACTTCTCATTCTTTGAAGGTTGTGGTTTATTTGTTACATCAACTCCTTGGTTTTTCTTATTTTGTGTACTTCCATCATCATCATCAAAAACCTTTCTTGACACAAGTATATCAGATTCCTCAAATACAAAATGCATAGATTCTTCCACTACTAACGTACCTTTATTATATATTTTATAAGTTTTAATATTAAAAGCGTACCTGAGAAAAACAATCGTAATCAGATTTAGCATCAAACTTACCCAAATTATCCTTATCATTTAAGATAAAACAATTGCAACTAAAAACTTTAAAGTAGGATATATTTGAAGTCTTACCATTCAAAATTTCATAAGGAGTTTTATTAAAACCTCTTCACATAGAAACCTTGTTTACAACATGGAAAGCAGTACTTACGGCTTCGATCCATAAGTATTTAGGAAGACGATTCTCATTCAGTATCATTTCATCCATTTCCTGACGCATTCAGTTTTTCCTCACTACAACACCATTTTGTGGTGGCGTTCTTGGTACAGAAAAATTATAAGCATACCCATGCTCCTCACAATAGCTCATTATCTTATCATTCTTAAACTCTCTGCCTTTATCACTACGGATGTTTGTAATGCAACATTGCTTCTCATTTTGAACACGTTTACAAAACTTAGAGAATATAGAAGCAACTTCACACTTCTTAGCTAGGAAAAACACCCATGTAAATCGAGAATAATCTTCCACAATTATGAATGCATGAAATTTACCTCCTAAACTAGTAATGACATTCGCACCAAATAAATCAAGTTGCAACAATTCAAGACATTTAGATGTGAATGTATGCAACTTCTTCTTAAACGATGATCTAGATTGCTTACGTAGTTTACATGCATCATATACTTTATTTTTCACATACTTTAATCCAGGTATGCCACATACAAGACTCTTCTCAAACAAATTTGAAATTAGCTCCATACAAGCATGCCTAAATTTTCTATGCCATAACTAATTATTCTCAGATAATGCATTTAAACATGATAAATTTTGAGAAGAAAAGTCATTAAATGAACATATATAAACATTTTCAAAATGTGATGCAACAAGTAATCTGCTATTGTCATGTCCATTCTTAATAATGCATCTATCATGATCAAAAACCATGTTATAACCTTTACACATAATTGACTAATGCTAAGCAGACTATGTTTAAACCTGTCTACTAAGAGAAGATTTTTCATAGTAGTAGACCCATTACCGATATTACCTATACCAGTAATTTTACCCTTTGCGTTATCTCAAACGTCACATGACCTCCATCTTTAGGTGTCAAAGACGTGAATTTAGATCTGTCACCCGTCATGTGCCGAGAACAATCACTATCTAGAAACTATTTTTTCTTGCCTATTGATGCTTTTAGAGTAACCTGCAAGGAGCACCTCAAATACTTCCTAAGTGGTACCCAATCTAAGTCGGTCCGATCTTGTTAGTCGAGGCAATTTTATCCTTTAGGAACTCAAACTTGTCTGCATTTATATACTTTATAAAAGCATTTACTAATAGTATGCCCCCACAATGTTACATTTAAAACATCTAACAATATTCCTGATTTCAAAAAAGAATTTATGAAATCTCTTTTGTTTAAGACTTTTCTGAAACCCAATTCTAACTTATCGAAAATACCTCATGAACTCCCCAAAAGAATTTTTAAAATATTTTCACCACCTGTGAATTTAAGAACTATCGAATGTAAATCTAAAATTTTGGATTTCAATTCAAAGTTTTGATATTCGAATTTCATCACTAGCTTATTAAGTGTATTAATTGTATATTGTAGAGTATTAATTTGAGAACACTAGTCTTTATAATCATGCGTCAGTTCTTGATAAACATGAAATAAATCATCAAAATTTAAAGGAAAAAACTAGAACATTTCATTACCTCACTCCAATGGCCATCAAAGCAAGCATAGATGACTCACCGCTACCCAATTTTTCTAAGCTACTCTACTCCGAATCATCCCAGGTATCTTTCATTAATTTCTTCTTACTCTTCTACACATTTTTCTTTTCCTTTTTCTTTTTCTCATTTTTATTTTGGTTTGAAACAGTCAGATTGGAAGTGTTCGTTCTTGTGACAATTGAAGCATTCCACATTATTCATGTTAAAATTTCTCTTTCTACAGAATGTCTGTCGAGTCATCTTTCTGAAATTTTTCTTGAGAAACGCCACATTTGTTTCTTTCTCGCTGTCAAAACTTATGTTCCACTGTCATATTTTTCTCATTTTTCTAAACTTTCAATGCCAAGGACTTCTTTTTTATGTTTTCTATTTTGCCCTCATATTCTCGTATAGCCGTCTCATGGGTCATTAGGTTGCCATGAGCTCATCAATGGTGTAAACTGTGAGATCTTTAGCTTCCACTATTGCAGTTACTTTAGGCTCCCAATATTTAGTTAATTATCTCAAAATTTCTTGTATTTTGTCCTCCATGGTATAAGGTTTTCCGAGTTTACCAAGGTTGTTGCAGATATTATTGAATCTCATGTACATTTCCGGAATCGATTCTGTTTTACCCATTAGGAATAGCTCAAATTGATGAACTAAGGCATTGATCTTGGACTATTTTACCTGATTTTCCCATTCGTGTGTGATTTGCAATGTGTCCCATATTTCCTTTGTCAATTCACAACTTGAAATTCTGGAATATTCATTTCCATCTAAAGAACAAAATAGAATGTTACTAATTTGAGAAGTAATAGAAATTTTTGTTTATCCGAAGGAATTAGATGTTCATTCTTCTTAATCATTCCATTCTTCTTAAGAATGAGTGTACTATCCTCAATGGCCAGCTACACATCATAATTAGTAGCTTGAACAAAAGCGATCATTCTATCCTTGCAGAATGAATAGTTATTACCTGCAAACAAATGTGGATGGTACATAAACTGTCCCTCATCTAAATTGCCTATTGGGTATGCCATGGGATCTTTCTTAATGAGGATTTTAAGCCAAACGAGCTAAACCAACTCTGATACCAATTGTTGGCCCTAAGAGCTACCTAAGGGGGGTGAATTGGATAGTCATAAAAATTTTAAAATCAAACACTTTAACATAAATAATGAATTTCCTTAAATAAATTATTATCTTTATATGCAACGGATATGTGTTTAATACTAAGTGCACAACCAAACACAAGATAGAAAATAAATCGATGCACTACACAAGAATTTATCCTGATTTAGTCAAGCTAATATTGCCTATGTCTAGTTCCTTGAGCACCACGGAGATTCACAATCCACTAAATTCCTTGATTTCTTTATTAGGTAGGAACCAAACTCTTACAACTCACGATTCTTTTATAGGTATAGAATTAACCTTTACAATTTACCATTTTCACGAGTCAATGATGAATCCTATCTTTTTATCAGATTAAACATAAACCTAACACTCTCTTACTTATCCTTTTTCACAGGGAATGATGAACGTTTACAAATTACTCAAAAAATAATTCAATTGCAGGATGAATCAAAACCATATTTTTTTCAAGGCAAAAGAATAACCTAACCTTTTTACCAAAATAAAGATCAAACCCCAATCTTTTTCACAAGAAAAAGATCAAAACATAGCTACCCTAACTAGACACTGTTCCAAACATGTCTAATCCACTCAAACTCACAAATACGAAAAAATATGAGTTTCTTCCCACAAGAAACTTCTATCATCTCAATAGGAATATATTCAATTAATGTCCAGAATAATTACTATGTAATAAATACAATGTGAGGAAATTCAAATCTGATTAATGAATAAAGTGGGTAGCACAAATTTAGTACGTAATCAGATAATCACGTAGAAATTGTTTAAAAATATTTTCTGCCTTTTAAGTTCAAAAAGATTTTTCTAACAATCCTATAGCAAGCAATTCAAGATAAATAAAACTTGAAATCACATTAATAAAGCTTGGAAACATCTTACCGGGAAAACACTAAAGGCAATGACAATGTAATACGTAGAACTCAAATCGGTGACGCCAAACAACAAGCACTTTAGATCAAGAACTTATAGCAAATCTCTCGTAAAAATCTCAGCATAAATCTCACTTTTATAAAAGCTCAAACTGATATTCTTGACGTGTCTAACTCAATTCTCGCAGGTCTCTATTGATAGACCAATAACTAGCCCTCCAACGGCTAATTTTGCAAATATATATCATAAAGTGACACTCTAAGACCTCATATATCATTATCTTTCATTTTAAGTATATTCCACCTAAAAATATCTTTCAAAACTATCATTTAAGTTCATAAAACTATTCTCAATTTAAAACCATAAAAATAGGAAGTATTAAATCATTTAAATTAAGAGAATCCTAAAATATATGGACCATATCAATAGGGATTACTCAATAGGTTGTTCATATTTGAAATATATTCAAATCTCCCAAATCATGCTCTTGGAATCATAAAAAATGGAGAGTTTTTTACCAAGATACCAAATCAGTCGAATTCTTAACTGAAGCAGTCGGTTGACCGAGCCATACTATTCCGTTGATCGACCTATGCCAAGGCTAACATAGTCGTTGGCACTACTCATAGTTGGTTGACCAACCCTTCAAAGTCTATTGACCTACTCGTCATGTACACTCCAAATTTTCGCAATTGCATCTAGTAACTCAAATGGTTGACCCACCATCTTCATTTGGATGACCTATTGGATCAGTGTGCTCACTTCCTTACCCATTTCAATAATTGCTTCAAAGAGTTAACCGAACCTCTTTATTCGACAGATCGACTAGATCTGTAGCACTTTGTTTTAACTTCAAAACTTATTGTTTTAATCAGTTGACCGATTGCTTTTCTCGGTTGACAGAATTGACCCAAAAATACAATTTTTTTATACTTTAAAACACATTTTCGAATTTGGTCAATTATCAAAATCGTTTCATATAAGGAGCACATACAATATCTCATTTTAGGATCTTAAACTTATTATTTCTTATCATGACACACATAAAATTAACTCATTTTAAGTGTTGTGTGTGATCCTAATTCGAGTTGCATTAAGAGTATATAAGTAGAGAGTTTTTTCACCTATTTTTCTTCAACATCTTCAAAACTCTTCATATATTCATTATGTCCATCTTGCACCCTTTATGTTTTATGCATCAAATCTTCTTCTTAATAAAATACATGGAACTCTAAATTTGAAACACTCGATAAAAATATTAGTTCCACTAAAAATATCAATGCTTAATTGTTCATCAAAATCTTGGGTTCAACAAAAATTTTTGCAGGGACGGTCAAAATGTCGTGTCTATAGAATTCTTGTATATAGAACTTTGCATTATGGGCTAGCGTCAACCAGTAATAGCCTAGAAACCGCCATTCGGTGTGGTTACCACAAACCCCTTAATAAATCTCAAAAAGAAAATATTGAGCCTCTTTAGGGAACAAGCAACAGGAATTTGGTCCATGGAATGACCTTCAATAAAGAACTCCATTTGATATGCAATACATAGAAGCCTGGTATCGCAGCCTCTTGGCTTTATCCTTATAGTTCGGGAGAGTTCTATGCTCGATGTATTGTCGATTAGGATCCATCCAACATAGAGAATTATTTGTGTTGTGATAGGTGTAATTTACCTATCTATTTCCAAACTAAACCTGTTAGTTTTCGAGTATGTTTAGTACGTTTTATTACATTTTAATAGGTTTTTATTCTTTTTGTATAAATCAGGTGTGTGGGGTGAAAAGGAATAAAAATAGATAAAAAACGATCAAATCGGATCAAGAACGGTAGGAAAATAAGCAAAAGGGCAAAATTCAAAACCTGCAGCCCACCGTCGTCGCGGTGAAACCACCGCCGCGACAGTCAAGATGTAGAGAAGGCCCTAAAGTCTTTGAAAACCCACCGCCACAACGGTGTCCACTACAGCAGTGAAAGAACAAAATGTCTCTCCTCCTACCACTGCATCCACCGCCGCAGCCATGACCATAGCCGACATACCCACCGCCGTGGCAGTCACTCTGCACAGATTTTAGATATTTATTTTAGATATTTTGAGCCCTATATCTCTCCCTTCTCTCCATTTGTCCAAAAGAGACCCCTTAGGGTTTAGTATAGTTTGAGATTGTTTTGGAGAGTGCTCAACCAAATCCGAAGGATAAGAACACATTGCAAATAAGGAGAAGTAATTGTTGAACAGTTTTAGCGCAAAATCTTCGAACTACGGCTAAGTTGCTTTCGTTTCTCTCTTTATTTTCTTAATTTTGGAATTTTTTTAGCATATTTAGCTCGTTTTTCATTTTATAAATGGTTATGGCCATGAGCTAAACGGATATTGTCTAGGGATTAATAATATTTATGAAAATGTTGTTTGTTTGAGTTGTGTTTCTTTAATCATTGTTCTTCATTATTCAATTGTGTTTACCATTATTCTTCGATTATATGCTTATTTAGATATATAGAGAATATGGGGTTTGACACTCCGGAGAGGTAACCCCAAATTTGGACTAGGGTAAACACAACACGATGATCTAATAACCCAAAAGGGAGTTAGAAAATGTGTAATCAATGATGTTGGGGCAAGACTCATGTGACCTAGTGTCGTTAAGATGTTAAGGAGAGCTTTTTCGTTGACATGAAATCTCATATTCACTCATCTTACACTCGGGAGAGGTGGTAGTGAGTTTACAATACAGAGATTATCGGATAGGTTGAACCCCGTTATTGTAAACTAAACGAAACTAAACACATTTTTGTAAAAGACGTTAATCCCTAGATAATTCATTCCCCTAAACATCTCAATATAGTAATATTATTATAATTAGATTTAATTAACTTAGTATTAGTATATTATTAATTATATAAACACATTTTTTACCACCTACATAAAATTAAGTTATGACAATCGCGGTACTCGACAATAATCTCAACCAATCCCTATGGACACGATAACCCTTACTCTCCCCATCTATACTAAAACTTAACTCGTACACTTGTTTTAAAAGTGGCGATGTAATATTCCACCACCAAGTTTTTGGCTTCGTTGTCGGGGATTGTGTTTTAGATTATTGTTGACATTGTAAGTAAATGACCTGATTTTAATTTAGGCATTTTTTTAGTGTTTATAATTTTCTTTTTCTTTGTAGTTTGGTTTTTGTTTTCCTGCAGGGTGCTTGAAGATGTTTTTGTTTTTCTTTGTAGTTTTGTTCTCGATGGGTTACTAGCCACAACAAGAAATTGGGTTGAAAGAGGAAACGGTACCACTTCTTTCGACCAATTAACCACAGACGAAGCCTATTAGTTATTGGAAGACATAGCGGAGTATGACTTTTACTGTTGGAATTATTCGACGAGCTACTAAATCTTGGAGAATAGTTCTACCTTTTTGGCACCATGGATTGGCACTCTAATTCAAGATGTAGAGTCTTCCCCTACCTTAGAAGATGTGTTCGCTACAGTTATGGGAGAAACTCATAGATTCTTGAGGGAGACGAATGACCGAATCAACGAGCATGAGGATCGTCTTAATTATATTAAGACGGTCTGTGCTGACATCGATGCGACCGTAATGTCTCTGCATATGCAAATCGATCATCTAATTTGCTGCATTGAGCCCAAGTTAGACACGGTGGCACTAGGAGATACAAACTCCAGATGCATTTGAAAGCCACTGTGAGGAACCGGAAATGAGTGGAAATAGCTTGGGAGAGTTCAACTATGATTACTCAAATGAGTTGGGAACCCAAGCATGGATCGACGATTTTGATTCGTCACCATTGGAGATCTCAATTGTGATGCCACCATCAATCCCAGACGATCACATCTACGAGGATTTGATGTGGCTCACTTTTCCTTCGCCACTATTTGCAACGTTCTTCTATGCCCACCAAGCCGGTAAGAAATGTTGTTGAAAGATTGGGCCATATAATGCCAAATCTCGCCAAGCTTGAGGGCGTAAACAACCAAGACTCATACATAGTGTTATATGATAATTACTATGGGCGGAAGTCACTCTTTGATGAGCACTTCTCCGTGTTGGGCCGACGACAATAAACCACGTTCTTCTTTGGAGGAAACCCAAGGAAAAAAATAAATTAAATCTATCTTTGCCGACTTGATTCAGAGGCGAGCTTGTCTCGCCCCCCAGGTACGTGTTCTAAACCCCCTTCGTCATCTTGCTTTATTTCTATATGTTGAGATTGATGATTGGGTCGCTGAGAACACTATCCATTTTAAGTTTGGCAGTGATGTGTAGTATTTTAGTATGTTTAATTGTTGTTTTATTGTGTGCATGTTTGTTTAGGTTAGTTGTTATTCTGTGCTGAGTTTTGACTTCATCTGGGCTATTACCCGATGATGAGTCTGTCCCCTGGTTGTTAATTGAGATCGAGCATAAAGCTCATTCATGTGTGTTCTATGTGTTTAACGTATCGTTTTAATAAAAGTTATTGTAGATCCTAAATGCACGAGCACGTAAACTCAATGTATAACTATCCAATTGATTTGAAAACGATTATCTGTCACCCAAGTTCATGACAATAGGGATTTTACAACCTGATTTGGGAGAAATTTGAGGTAAAATCTTAGGCAAGGTAGTTCGGAAGATATGATTTAGGTATTTATTTTGTGGCTTAGGCCTTTGAAGCTTACCATGTAATATTATTTATCCCTCGTTACCCTATCGAAACCTAAAAATCGTTTCAATTCTGAACACTTAACTAATATCGTGGCTGATAAAACTTCTTTCCAAACCTGTATCGCTGAGCCAAAGGCACAAATTAGAGTGAATCAACTTAGCATTCGTGTATGCTACTTGATGTGAGTGGTTGGGTTTAGGGCGAACTTTTAATTTGTTCGGTATTTAAGTACTCACTTCTCATTTTTATTTTGTTTGAACCACTCTCGTGAAATTGTAATAATCAAATAAGTTTGGGGGTGTGGTTCATATTTAGAAAAAAACATGTATATACGGTTTTATTTTCCATTTCTTTTGACAAGTGAGTACGGCATTCTTAAATTATTATTCAGGGTTGTTTCAATTTTATCTATGGGTTTTCAAGTCTGAGAGTGCCAAGCATCTGCCTCAGGTATCGTCAAGTTAATAAAGTTAACCTATTTTATATTCCCGATATACCCTTGGCTATTTTCCCAAAAGCGAACCAAGACCTATTAATCTTTTTGAACTACTGATAGGTGTGAAAAACCTATCTATTTCTAAATCGGTTTTGTTAGTTCTCAAGCATTTTAGTTATATTTAATTATGTTTTAGTGCGTTTTAGTGTAGAACAGGGAAAGGACCTCAAAGGGCGAGAAACAAGTGAAAACGGTAGAGAAACGGTGAAGAAAATGTGTAAAACAGGGTTTCGGTAAATGAAGACCACCGCCTAAGCAGAAGTTCCACCGCTTAGGCGGAAAAGAGGCAGAATGTTGGAGTGCTGAAGGGCTGAACCACTGCTTAGGCGAGAAAACCACCGCCTAGGCGAGAAAACAATAGAATATCTTGCCAGCAGCCACCGCCTAAGCGGAAAAACCACCGCTTAGGCAAAGTTACCGACAGAACTTAACCGACTTAAGTCCACCGCCCGAGCAGTGAACCACCGCTTAGGCAGTGACACTCTGCACAGAAATATCTATTTTTAGATATTTTGAAGATATTTACAACCCTTGCCTATAAAACCCCTTTCTCCCCCAATTGCAAAGAGGTTAGAACCCCTTAGACGTGAGAGGAGGCTCCGGTTGTTCTTAGGAGCTCTTTTCCACTTTAGTTAGATTAGATTAGTTTAGGAAGTAGATTAGCTTAGTTTTAAAGAGTGTTCTTGGCCGATCCTTGAAGAGCCAAAGGAGGAAGTTCATCAACGGAAAAGAGGAAGCTCGGGAGGATCGTTCTTTAGCGAAAGTAGACTACTCCACTTTGAGATTTGGCTTTTCTTCCCTTGTTTTCATCTTTGTATTTAATATTTATAGTTGGTAATGATAATCTCCTCTTGATTAAATGTTGTATTGGCTAAAAACATGTTAGTGTAAATTAGAAATTAGTTAGGGAAAGGTGTAGTTGTGTAAATACTCGTTTGGTTTAATATACGTTTCTTTAACGGTTGTTGTTTTAAGTCCGATTGTGTTTATCCTTTGAAGACGATCTTAATATGCTTGTAACGGTATTAGGGTTGGACTTGAGAATCTAGGGTTTGACACTCGGGAGAGGTAACCCTGGATTCGGACTAGGGTAAACACATCGTTACGACCTAACGACCCGGGAGGGCGTTGGTTAGTATGCAATCGATGATGTTGGGTCAAGACTCATGCGGCCTAGAGTCGTTAAGACATCGAGAAGGACCTCGGCGTCGACTCGAAATCACGTATTCCCTCGTCTTACACTCGGAAGAGGTAGCGGAGGAGTTTACGAACCGAGATTGTCGGATACCTAAACTCCGTTATTGTTAACCGAATGAAATCAAATGTGTATTAAGTGAACGAAATCAATCCCTAATTAATCAAATTAGTTAGAATTAACCCATTAATTATAGT